>WBND01000185.1:428273-527046 GCA_013398595.1 Tychaedon coryphoeus
GAGAAGAGAAGAGAAGAGAAGAGAAGAGAAGAGAAGAGAAGAGAAGAGAAGAGAAGAGAAGAGAAGAGAAGAGAAGAGAAGAGAAGAGAAGAGGTTTTTCCTAAATGTGTTAACAATGTCAAAGTAAAATTTTTTTGAATTGTTATTTTATCTTTTGAGAAGCATGAGAAAGAGACAAAGGAGACATGAGTGAAGTAGGACAAGAAAAGAATAAGCCTTGAACATGAATATTCTCATCTTTAACACAGTTAAGACCACAAAATACCAAATCCCAGAACCCCTCTACCCAGTCTTGCTTTCTACAATGAGACTTTAAGCCAAATAAAATTTGATAGACCTAAGGAAATCAGTACTTGATTGTAAATGAAATGATTTGTCATAAAAAAATTAAGTTCTAACTATCTGCCACCTATCCTGAATCTATATTAAGTAAATGAGTTAAGGTTAGGTACTAAAAAGTGTTAACAATAGATGTAGGTACCTGGCATAGCCAGCCCTTAGTTTGAAAGTTACCTTCCTTTTTCTTTACTTTGAAATCAGGGAAACATTTATCCTATATAGTTTCCACATGGTAGCTGCAGAAAGGAAAGAAAAGATTGTATGACCCACTGTTCTCTACAATGGCCTATAAGTCAAATGGATTTGACCCTTCTCCAGTGCCTTTTAGTTTGTTGTTCATTTATCTTGCTTGTCAGGGCTCTGTATTTCTTGGTGATGATGTGAAATGTGAAAATGTATCCTCTTCTGTGTCTGCTTTTTATTTTTTAAAGGATAAAAATAGATTGAATCTCCAGACCTTTCCAGAAGAAAAGAAATGGAAAGGAACAAAATGATCTCCTGAGCTTTATCAATAGGAGGAGCTTTTCCCATTGCCTCCCTCCAAAAACGCCTAGAAAAATAGTGAAAAAATCATTTAGGTTAACAAAAACAGTAATGTCTTTAATTTGTTAGTATTGTGCATATGTGTTCAGTTTTTTTTTTTTTTTTTTTTACTTTAGATTATTAAAATGCTGGAGGAAGATATATTGCTGTACCATATGCATTTTAAAGTTAACCCCCACCTTTGGTCATTCCAAGTACTGCCTTTTTATATTGACCTTTTCAATAATAAATTCGTTCCACTGTGCAATTTCCCTCTTAAAAGTAGTTCATTGAACAATTTCAGGTCCACTGCAGTAACCAGTATATTGGTGTTATTTTGTATATTGTTCCAATGAGGAGAAATATGAAATAATAGACATTATAATTTCTCAGTACTTCCTTTCTGGAGGCACAAGTCTGACTTGTTGCTTCTGAAAAAGCATTTAACAAAGTACAGCATATGATGTGTTAAATGTATTTCAGTATGTATTTAAAAAATAGTTGACAGATGCTGAAATTTCGTTCAGAAGAGTAGCATGAATTTTTACTCAGAAAAGAAAAATATCTTGGTAGTCAGCTGTACGGAGTTAATAGACCAAATTATAGCCTCATTTAAGCTATTATAAATCCATAGCCACTGCTAGTGAATTTAAATTTAGACTAAGCTTAATGACAGGAAAATTTGGGTAATACAGCAAGGGGAGATGCAGTTCACATGCTAATCAACAGAGCAGGGAGATTTTGATGACAACTGATTACATGAAAAAGATAATATCTATAAAGGACTGGAACTGTGGCAGGACAAGGTACCAGCTCAAGATTAAAAGTGCGTGCACACACCCAGCAATTGAGGACATACTTATGAAGTGGGAAGAAACACTGTTCGTCTGCTCTGGGTGTGAGTTGTGGAAATCACTTAAACACTTCTCCCTCAGTTTTAAGGTCACATTTCTGGGTAGTTACAATTTTTGAACCATTCAAATTTTCCTGTAATAAAGGAATCATATCTCACTCAGTTAACCTACAGACAAAGTGCTGATTTACTTTACACCTAGTCTTTACTTTAGCATTACTCTTAATAGCTGATTTTATTCAGATGCTTAAGTAATTGTCTGGGCATATATCACTGTAATATAAGTGAGTTTCTCTGCTTCATGTCTCATAACATGAAATACACAAAATGCATGTTTCTTAGTTCTGTCACTGCTGATTTTAATATCTTCTTCTCAGAAAAAGGGAAGTGTGAAAATAAAGATCTTTCTAAGAGGTGTATCAGATACACGTATTCACATCCACATCCAAACTAAAGAATGCAAAAGAGTTAACAACTAAAAAATCTCATTTAAACTATAATGCATTGATATTCCCTCACACGGATATTACTAGTTTTCATGTCTTCTGCCAGTTCAACTGGCACAATGCAAAACATCAATGTCTTTTTTTTCTGTCTTCTTCAGTCAGGTAGTTCACAAGTTTCACAAGCTCATTTTCAGATGGAACAGGTGGGTGTACAAACAATAAATTCTTGGCAATTCTGTACATTACCGTTATCTCTTCTAGACACTAAACAGAGAAGAAAACTAGCTCCAGCTTCTCTTAGTGCCAGACACCTGCTCATTTTTCTTCCATTGCATCTGGTTCACCTTCTGCTATTTTATCAATTGCTCTTGGGCTGTGGCATAATTTTCCTCAGCAGAAACCATTCCGTCGGGACTGGAATTTCTCTGGGTTCGTGGTCAAATGTAGCTGTGTTTCAAGAATGATCTTCAACTAAAGTGTCATAAGAAGATGCCAAAGGAGAAAAGTCCTTTCAAGAAGCAACACTGTTCATCATATCATAACATATCAGAACCCTAACTAGACAGAGAGCTGAGCGTAGATTCCCTAGTAACAAAAGATTTTATGAAATCTTTAGAAATCCATGTAGAGAACACCTTCAAGTTAGACAGAAAGAAAAAGACCTATGGGTCTGCTGGAGTAAAGTAATTGTTCTGTCTTGTCACTTGGCTGTTGATGAAGGAAATGGACACACATCAGTAGAAGGAAGGTATGTGTTCTGAATTGATATACATATATTCCCTTCAATAAAACTGTTCAATTTCTAATTTATCAGTCTGGTGGCAGAGTCCCAAATCTTATCTTACTTAAGGTGATTCCAAAAATCTCAGATTTTGAGCAAATGGTAACAATTTCATGAGTCTGTGTTGGAGCTGGAGAAAAGGAAGATAATATTTCAGTTTTGTTCTGCACAAATATACAACATGACAGAATTATGCACTAGACATATTAAGGAACATGTCCCATCGAGTTGGCCTTTTTGAATGCTTTTAAAGTGGTTGCTTAAATTATTTCAATGAAATTGACTTAAATAGGAAATCAAGACCAAAATTCAGGTTTACTGATAGTTAATATTTACCAAGCTACACAACACAGATATAAAGGTTATTTTGTTAATCTGTGGTGGGTGGTTTAAATCAATGTTAATTAATTTCTACTGGTATCTGATGGAAAATTACTTCTTGATTTGAGTAAAAAGAACTCCTTCATATAAAAGAAGGACTAATCATGTCATTCTTGAGATAATTACTATTCACAGTATTTAAGAAAATCTGACATCTCATTAGCCTATCTAAAAATGGGTAGAAAGCTGTGGATAAATTTGTCTGTTCTCATTGAAACTATGCTTTACATTAGCCTAAAAGCAACCTAGTGTGTTCAGTATAATGCCTTGTCAAAAATTACTCTACCCATTTAATAAAGATAGGAAAATTAAGTTTGTCAATATGTACTATTCTGCAAGAGGACATGCTTTTATTTCCATGATTTTTTTTATATTTTGGTGTGTTTTAAACTGTTTTAAAACATCTGTTTGCTAATGATTGCATCAGCTCTCTAGAGGAAAGAACTTTCACATAGTTTTGTACTTGATATCATGGATATTTTTTCATGTTTCTGGGTTGTTTTTTTTTTCAATGAAGTGAGATTCTCTTTAAAAAACTATTTTTAGTTTTCCTTACACCTGGGTTGTTGTGGCTGTACAGCTGTTGGACTGAGAGCTTCTTTTTCCAAACTGGCTCTTTGATTTTTTTTGTTGTTTGGTTGGTTTCTTTCATTTGTTTTTAATGAAGAAAGATCCAAACCTTCCAGCTTAATTTTTTCTTATTTAAATTTGACTAAGTATATTCAAACCCACCATAAAAAAAAAAAAGCCACCATAAAACAAAAGCCCGTACAAAACCAGGATGAGTAAAAAGCAACAATCCTTTACAGAGCCACTGGACTAACTCCATCTTGTGTCTCAAGAGCCACTGCTCCATCTCTAAGTGCTCAAGTAGGAGCAACTGCATTATTTGGGCATTATACCCAAGTACACAAGATTCAGTGCTTATTTTCCCTTCATCCTTTTGCTTTTCTGCCACCTTTCCTAAGCATCTTTACTCTTCAGTGTAGGCAATCTGGAGGAGAGAAAGCTTACTGCTAGTTGTGGGGTATCAAATACAAGTCCCTGGACAGGTAGGCACAGCAGGGCAAGGTGTGAATTCATTACAGAAATACAGAGTGAGAAGTACAAATTGTACAATAGAGCAATGCAAAGTGAAGCAAAAAGAACGAGGTAAAAATAGCCCAAATTCTGTGCCTCATTTTTCTCATTTGTAAATCATTTTTATTTCCCTTCTTATATATGTATCCAACAGGAAAAGAAAGAGCTTTCTGAAGGTAAAATCTATAGTGTTTGTTCAGCATTAGCTGAATTATGAGTTACGACTGTAATAACAATAATTAAGCTCATAAAGATCCAGTGCTGGGCTGGCACAATGTTCACAAAGTGAAAAAGGCTTACAGGATTTCTACTTGTGACGCAGGAGGTTTTAGGAAAATATTTAAAGATAAAGAGTAAATTAAAGATGTATAACAGCCTTAATTTTGGCATTTCTAGAGTTTCAGATTTTTGAAATTCCAAATGTCATAATGTTTTTTTAACAAACTTTGTGGTTTTCTGTACAATACTTAGCAGCTCTAGAATCTCTGGAAATAATTTCATTAACATGGCAGAAATCTTTTCAGATGAATTAAAAATTCGCAGTGAAATAAGAAAAAACCTAATAATATCTATCAAAATTAAAAATATAAAGAAGTGCTTACATAGAGAACTCAAATCTTGCTCAATTCAAAACTTGCCTGACTAAGGCTGGGTGTTAGTTCTGCTTGAAGTCAGAGGCTGAACCAGATTAAATATTTCATCCTTTACGATTGTGAAAGGGATTTTTCCCTAGAAAGCAACTTGTATCCACTCACTATTTATAAATATACTTAGGTAGTGAAGACAAACCTTTAAATATCTTGACTAGATACCTAAAATATACTTCTGATTAATATTTCCACAAGTCTTAAAGATCAATTCATGTTTCTAAACTTTCTATTTCATAATTAGTTCATAATTACAATATGATGATGATTTACACTGATTTTTTTTCTCTTTCCATGGAGCACAACACACTGAGTGTACTAGGCTATGAGGACTGAGCCACTCCACTCTGTTAACAAAGAGAAAGGCTAAAAATAAACATGTGGAGCAAAACACTTCATGTTGAGGACTCAATGTCTATGCTGTACGAATTTTAGGGGATTCTACTTCAGACTACTTGTAGTCTGACCTTGTAAGCTGAATGTTCCTTAGCACTTGCACTGTTTTCAGTGCAGCTAGAGATCAGACCTTCCCATTTATTTTCATCTGAAAAGGAGCCTGGTTTATGCTCACGAAGGTACAATGAGCAGAGGTATCAGGACTTTCATTTCGGAAGGACACGCATACTCTGACCTAACACACTAACACAGATGTAACCAGAAGCTGTGCAAGCATCATTAGGATGGAACTTTGCCCAAGTAGCAGCCCCTACAATCAGGGAGCTTTATTAGTGTAGGTTCTGGCTCAACACTATGCTAATCACATCCTCCTGGCTCCTGGCCAGCACAAAGTGCAGGCAGAGGTTATTTGCCTCTGCCTACAAAGTACCACATACACATTACCTAAATAGGCATTTGTCCTTCATAAGGCACCATTATGTTTATTGCATCACTGAATGAAAATTTTGCAAGAGTTAGTATTGCCTGGAGGATTCCACTTCAATTTTGCAGCAACCTTAAAAGGTTTAAATGTATTTGCAGTACTGCATTAAAATTGAATACATTTAAACATCCGTTTTCAGTATTAAAGGATGAGATGAATGATCTGAATGAAACAGATTATCTGTGTGAGTTAAATCTGGAATGTAGGTGAAAAAAGGTCCCTTTTCTCCTCTGTGAAGAGCAACCTTGCTGATTAGGAAGAGGCATTTTTTGAACCTGACCCTTTTACACTTCAACCCCATAGTCTAAGCAGACAGTAGTTGGTGGGATTTGCTATTTCTCTCTGTACCCAGAAATCTTACTAAGAAGATATTGAAATGTTAGATAGTGAAATTCATAGTGTATTTAATGAAATTGATTAGTATAAATTGTCACAACAGCTTTTAAAAGAAGACACCGTTAATAAGTTACCTACTGTTTTAATGCACTGTCCAAAACTATCTCCAAAAAGCTGAGTACAGTACTGCTCTGTCTTCATTAACAGAGAACATATATTGGCAGTCAATGTTCTTGTAGCTCCCTTGAGTGGTTCTGTAAGTCAGATTTCACTGATAATTGCCTTAAGAAAATCTATTTTAACATAAAGGGCTTGATTTCAGAGGTGGCCTACATTTATTTGTGTTGTGCCTTATGCAGGCAAATATCTGTGCAGGCAAATATCATTACTCACAACACTAATGGGACTGCCATCCTGGTTAAATAGATGCATAAGTGCTTTGTTGGGTCAAGGTCCAAAATCTAGATACACAGGCAAAAGATCTGAAACGTGCTTAAATTCTGTATGTGAACAGAAGAAAGAACGACTACCTGAATTTTTAGAAAATAGCTATAGCCATGTCCATAAGTGTACGAGGACTAAGCATGTACCTAGAGATAGAGTCTACACTTCAATACTGACATAGCTTCTCACCTCTGTATATTCACCATCTGCAGCAGTCTGGTAGATAAAAAAAGTTAAAGGAACTCTGACAGAGCATCTGATATGATAGTAACACAAGAATTGACTGTTCCCAGATAGATTGTTCACCTCTGTGGCATGCTGAGCTCTCACTGGATATAATGTCAGAAAACAAATAAAGGATTTTGAGTATCTGTGACTGTTGAGCCTGACAAATAAACTTTTAATCTTTCTCTCTGTTAACAGCTAAAAAATAAATAAAGACGCCTAAAGCACCGACATAAAGGACCAGTTATTAAGTCCATTATCCAAATGAGAATATAACTTTTGTTTAGCAGCCAAAAGGGAGTCTTAAGAGCAAAACGAAATTTCTCTTTCAGTTGGCTTCCTTTTCTGGTGAAATGACCAAAGTTTTCTATTGCCCTTCTTTTTCCCCATCATGACCTCTCCAGGAGAAGACAGCCTTGCCATCAAAGCCTGCAGCCAACAGGTGGAGGAAAATAGTTTCAGTCCTCTGTCCAAAACCTTTGACATCACAGGATACAACAGGGAAACTAAATGAAATCAAATGTTCCTGAGACAGTGTACAGAAGAAAAAAGAGAGCTATCTCAAGACCTTTACTGAAGTTGGACAGTACAGGCCCTAATGACTTTTCTTGTAGAGAGCCTGAGGTAAAGAAGCAATCATGGGAGGATGAATCTGGCCAGGGAGGATGAATCTGGCCAGGAATGAAGAATCAAGATTGCTGCTAAGATGTTGAAACATGTATTTTCTTTTTGTGATTCAACATACTGCAGGAGCTTTATTGAGTTTTGGCGAGGCAATCATAAAGGAACACCCAATACATCCTCTCTAATCTGCTGTCGGTTGCCTGGGGAAAGAACACACCGTGATTTACAATCCACAAACTTCTTGGACAGAATGAAGACCTTGATTTTAAAAATCTCTTTCCTCCAAAAGTATTTTAAAGCCACATGCACTTAACATAAACAGGTTTGTTCCAGATGAAAGCTTTCTGTTAATTGCAGAGGCTTTATTTTCATAGTTAAAAAGTGTAAATAGCCCATTTATGTTATTGCTTACTTCACCCCTCCCTGCTGTTTGTAGATTACTGCCTTTCCTCTTTTCCTTCTCTCCTCTCCTCTCTTGGTGTACTGTTTCCTAGCCAAACAGAGCTAAATAACCTGTTTCATGCCAGGCAACCCCTTTGCTGAGCATATTGTTGGTCTGTAATTTGTTCAGAAGTGGGGGATTGCTGACTCCCTTTCAAGCAAACTGCATGAAAATCTTCACAAATGAGCCTATGCCATTAGCAACAAGAGTGCTAAGGGAGCCATTGTAGTGACTGAATGAATATTATGGATCTCTCTCTGTAATTTAATTCTGGAAGTAGGAATGTTATGTAGTGTGTGAAGAGCTGAAGTACTGCCCCACCACCCCCTCCTCTCCTGCTCACACTCACACTTGGAAGGAAATCAATGGGAGAAATATTCTTGCAGTACTGAATACATATGCACATTGGCATTTATGATAACTTGTGCTCCCATGGGGTGAAGAACGTGTCTTGGAGGAAATTAGAACAGCCTGACTCTGGTGCAGTCTCTCTCCCTGCCATATAGGTCATGATTGGCAAGGGCCCTTGTAAATAGAGAATTTAAGGAGGTTGCTTTTTAAATTACATATAAGATGGCTGAAATGACATTTAAAATGCCAGTTTAAGCAAGACTGAGTTTTCTGAATTATTCCCTTCATAATGTGCCGTTGCACTTTTGCTGCATTTCCAGGACATTGATTATCCAGTGGCTCATTTAAGAAAATATGTGGAACTAGAGTATTTATAATATATAATGGATTTGCATACGTAAGAACAGTTATTTACAAAGTACTGAACTGCAAAATAAATTTACATTAATATTGGATTAAATCTTTTCAGAATGCTTTTATATGTAAATGTAACTTGCCAAGTGCAGAGCTACAGTAAAAAAGAGAAAATGTCATTCCATATAACTATAAAACTGACCTGCAGAACTTCTTAGTGTTGAAATTGAAGGTTTCCTAGACTATGAAATGATAGTAGAAGCAAATAAAAACTATAAGAACAAATGGGATTAATTCCAGCAAAGATGTCAGATATTCTGTGTGAGAAAATTAATCTCTCCTGGACTGACAACACTTTTTGTTTATTACATTTCAGTCAGAGCTAATAAAACCAATTTTGATTTGTGGTAGAGATCAGTTACCTCATTCATAAGAACAAAAAGAATCCTGCATCCATATTTGCATACCACACAATGAATCAATATCAAATTTGGAGGGCATATGTTACAGCTTTCATAGCAGTTGTGTCTCAAAAGGTGATTTTTCTATTGTGTGCTACAGATTTAGAATTCTAATATATCTGTCTCAGAGTATAGGTTTCTTTTCACTTGTCCCATTGGACAAGCTTTTGTTTAGGGGATGCAGGTCAGAACTACAGCAAAATGGAGACAAGAAATTTTGTTGGGAATAAATGACATATTAGTAGGCTTAATTTTTTTTAGGATTGTATTGAATATCCCTTGATAAAATAGCTGTTGGAAGCTGTTTTTCAAATTAGAAGTCTGTTTCATGTTGAAAGACATTAGTAAGTATGGTCTTCAACACAGTGAGTCTAAGAGAAGTCTCAGTAAAATTATTTTGCTCGTGTCTTTTCCCCTGAAAAATTAATGTGTATCATGAATGATGTAAGACAGCTCAGATTTAGGTAGTAATAAAGTTATTTGAAGGAAGGAAAACATGTAAGCTCTGTTTGCAAAATTTGGAGGTAGCCCAAAAGAATATCCTCAGAGCCACCATGGAGCCGGCTGGTCTTCACAACATTTGGTCTGGTCTCTCAGTCCCAGTGATGTGATCTGGACTATAAGATCCTCCAGAGTTTCTTTCCTGACCTTCTCTCTCTTATTCTTGATGCAGCTGGCATGTTCTGCTGCACAGCTGCCTTTGCTCTGATTCTCCATAGCAAGCTGACACTTGCACAGTGTAAAGAAAACAGAGGAAAGTCACTGAGATGCAATGGGCCTGACAGCTTCAGAAGGAACAGCCAAAGAGCATGATTGGAGAGGTTCTTGCCATCTACATCAGGCCAGCATTTTGGATGCAAAGGCAAGGGGCAGACAGAAGCTGTCACTTTATACACACAGGCATTTGAGATTAGTAACTCATTTGCTTGCTGTTTTCAGTCTAAAAGCTCTTCATGTCAAGTTTTGACAGTACCTTTGAAAGCACTTTACAAACTACTTCTGTATTTCATCCTTCCTATCTTCCTCGCTAGAGTGAATGGAAAGATTTGATCCTTATAAAATAAAGACATGGGGCAATGTGATCCACTTAAGATATGCAAGAAGTGACTTCTGACTAAGACAAGGTTAGCACGACTCTCTCTTTGTTGATTGTAAGGACTTCTCACTTTACTGTGTCTTTTGACCAGGATCAAGGATGCTGTCTGGTATTAAGTCTAATCACTAACAACAGACATGGCATAAACTGACTAACTTATTGCTAGTATCTGGAACTAGCTTGTTTTTAACTTGTCAATATTTCAAGATTCATAAATTCAATCCTGTTTCATTATAAACATATCTAATATTTATCTTAATTAAAGGAAAATTGTCTTATTGCCACATTTCAACTAACATAACTAGAAGATCATCGTATTATTTGGTTTAGTATTATTCTTGCTTTGGCTGTACTGTACACATTTTTCCAAAGTATTTCTGCAGATTAGTTTATTGATCATTATTTCAATCTTAACTTTGTGATCAGAGGCCTAGATTAAGATCAGAGATTTCTCATGATAGATGTGCTATGACCTCACATGACAATGCAATCCTTTTCTCAAAGGGAATGGTGTAGAGACATAGGTAAGTAAGGGAAAAAAGGATAATATTCACCCTGCTTTCATGCATTTTTTCAGATAACTACTTTTCGGATTTAAGGTAAATATCAACTCTTTAATTTATTTCACTGGATAATATTTATTAGCTGATTTCTTTTTCTCATAGGTATTTTTTTCAGGATTAGTCATCCTTTGTCAAAGTAACAGAATAGCTTTTGATTTATTTCTCATGGAATTTATCCAGTTACAACTTTATAAGATAGATTCAGTTCCAAGAATAATAGCATTTGGTAAGCTGAGTTGGTTCTATAAAAAGCAGATTGGGAAGTGCAAACACAGTGTAAATCAAGGATCTACTCTTTTTTTTTCCCCCAGATGCTTAGAAACAGGAGTCTGAAATTTTGCATTTTGTTGCAGGTAAATGGGGGAAGTGCTAGAAAGCTAAAGTTTGCACTTTCTGCTAACATTTATCTGTAGAAAGAAAAATTGGGACAGGTTTGTGTATTTACCAGCTCAGAATTCCTTGGAGGCAGCGGATGCCAAAAAGAGGAGAAAAATCTGGAAGTGGTAGCTCCAAAAAACTACTGCAACTGAAGACATATGTATAACAAGACAGGCAATAAAAAAAATAAAAAAAAAACATCTAAAATATAAGGGACATGACAATAGAGTATTGAAGGTGTCATCCTAAATCTGACAGAAAATGAGCATTTGGGCCAAGTGCTAAGTGAAAAGCGATTTGGAGCTGCAAAGAGAAAACTGCTCTCTGTTTAAATCTAACATAGTCAGGACTTAGAAAGCTTCAAAAAAAGTAGAAGTATTTTGAAGAGCATGTTTAACTGTCCCCAAAATGGCTCACGTGTTAACTTCCCATATCAAGAGGACATAAAAGGACATGAAAGAGGCATAAAGTTATATTTGTACTCTGTCAAGTTATTTTGGTTATTCCCACTGCAATATAATAGTGGGAATTCCAGTACAAATTGTCATCATTAGATTCTAGAACACTTCAGGTTACAGCATATCATGACAATACTTTGCATGTCTTTATTTCAAGAAAGGATTATCTTTAAGCTCACTCTTCACTATACTTAGAAATAAAATTACTTAAAAAGTCCTAAACTTTGTTCCATTTAGATCATTAAACAAAAGTATTGCCTTTTGGAAGAATATTATAGCAGAATTCACATTTGAACCAAAATTTGTTTGGGCAAAATCTGTGGAAGCTCTATGTATTCTACCTAATTGCTAGTAAAGGTAGTAATTGCATGCTATTTGGACAAGCCTCACAGATTTGGTTGGTATCCTTTTTAGTCACGTTTTGGTAACTTATTCTTCCACTGATTTTGTTGCCTTCTGATTTCTTCTCAGGTGGGTGGTTTTGGAAAATTTTTGGACAGTCTGTTAAATTATTTTTCCTGAATTCTTCCACTTGTGCATCAGCTGGTCATCTTTCTTGGATTTCTCTCTTCTGTTTTTTTGCAGGAGGAGAGAGTAATATTCTCTTTTCAGTCTTTTGTCTGAAACATGTTTATCCATTTTTAAATTATTTTGTAAAATGATTTTATAATATTTTATTATTTTATTTATAATTATTTTATAATTGTAAAAGTATTTTATAAGAGCATAGATGTAACCATATTTATTCAGAACAAAGGCTAACCTACTATTCTATACCTGACTGTGGCCATCTACAAAGAAATAGAGAACAAAGTGGAGAAACAGTGTGCACAATTTCTCTCTTCAGCTTCAACTCAATGAGTTCTGTAGCTTAACCACCTGTATAAGTGTACGTTAAATATACTAAGTTCATCCAATGCCCTTTATTTCTTAAATTGTTTCCCTTCTTAATCTTTTTCACATTCCTCTGTATATTACAACCTGTTTCTTATTCTCCTCAGCTGTGTGTTGTTCAAACTAAAGATGATAGGTCAGTTAACCTCTCCACTCATTGAGAGAGATTAAATCAATCTCATCACTTAATTACCTTTGTTGACTTTACTTTCACCTTTTGCAGTTCTACCACTTTTTTTTTTTTTTTTTTTTTTTTCATTGGGGAAGCAATAGTTTCACTGTGTTGAAAATGTTTGAATTCTTATGAGACAGTCGCGTTTTTTTTTGGTTCTCTAATCTTTCCCTATTAATCCAAATTAATTTTTTAACTACTAGTGAGCATTGGTAGGAATACAAGGAAACTTTTTGGTGTGTAAATCAGTAAGAAAACAGTAAGTACACTGTGCACTCTAATTTTTCCAGGGGATCAATATAATTTTAGACTTCTCCAGGTCCCAGTACCAAATAGACTCTTGGTTCATACTATTTTGTGTTCTTTGTCTTTGTTTTAAGGATCATTTTTGAAATATATTATTAGAACCCATATAAAAGATACAGAAATCATTTGAACTTTAAATTACTTGGAATCAGTCCCTTATATTTTAATAAGAAAATCAGGATTTTTATCATGAGCACACTGGGTGTAATTGAGGCTGATTTACTTCACCCTGCAGTACTCCAGTTCTGCAAGTCAGTTTTGACATACAGGTAAGTAACACTGACACAGTGAACACAAAAGATGATAGAAAAATTACAGTATTGGAAAACTTAAGTTATGACTACAGTATATTTATATATATATATAAGGAATAGCTACTGAACTACTGCCAGAAATAGCTGTAACCGAAAATATTGGAAAAAAAATACTGTATTAAGGAACATATGATTTGGACTCATTTTTTTAAAGTTAAATTCTGGTCTGTTCCTTTTTGCTAGCCTCACTGGCACTGGTTGATTTCAAATAAAGCAACAACCTAAAAATACCATTCTTTAATTTAATTTCCAAGCAATTTGTTTCTTGTTGCTCCAACTTCCACAATTCAGCTCTGCCAGATTTTTTCATAGGTTTCTGAATCTCAGATGAGTTTCTTAAATCTTGTCTAATCTTGCCTACATGTCTCCCAGTTGTTGTTGCCTTATTTATCTTCCTTTTCACTGAAGCAGCACAACCAGGAACTTTCACACCCACCAATAAATCTAGCCATAATTGTGAAGTGTTAAAAATCCTGGAACATAACTTCTTGCCTAGAAAGAATCTTGGTCCTTTCCTTTTTTTTTTTTTTCTTCTCCTTGCTCGTCTTTCTGATAACTTCTTTCTCTTTGGAAAAATTACTGACAAAGATCTCCAGAAAACATTATGAAGATCAGCAACATCTCATTTCTCTCTCAAAACCTACAGAATTCTCAAAAGGTTTGCAATGAAGTTTAAGCCTATTTATTCCTGTGATTAGAAATTAGAGATTAATAATGATTGACATGAACATTCCACAAAGAATCTGCAATTATAGCTGCACAAATGAACAGGGAAAAAATACAAAGGAACTATGATGCCACTCAGCCCTCTCTTTTTTGTATAAAATTAATGAAATGTTTCCAATTTCATTTTCTGGGACTGGTCAGAAAAGTACTCTGCTGGAAAGAAACCAAATGATGGCAAATATGCAGGTTTTCTAATAAAATATTTGCATTTTAACAGTAATATATTCTTCATTCTGATTGTACGCCTTTTTTTTTTATATAGTTTGGGTCAAAAAGAGATGTCATTAAGCATAAAAAGGTAAAAATGTATGAATAATAGCTACATAATCAGTGAAATTCATTAAGTGAGCAGAAGCAACCTTGGCAAGAGTGTGATATAGATACAGAGCACAACACTTTATATATATATAAGAAATTATTTTTTAACATCTGGAAAATCTTCATATTCATTGTCCTCCATAATTTTTCCATGAGATGTTGGTTCAGCTACAGCTGTTTAAACTACACAGTCTCCAGACAGTAAACTTCAATGTGAATACAAATAATCCTTTACATTCCTAACTCTCAAATCTCCATAGCCTGCAAGGATTAGCAATAATAAATAGCATTTTTCCTTACAGACAAAAAAGGAAAGAGAAACTAGTCAAAGCTACTCGCATTATTTTCTTTAAGCCTCATTGTTCCTAAGTGGGTAAATAAGGTTGCATCCTGAGAAGTGCACCTGTGGTCAAGCTGAACCTCACAGACTGGTGACTCCAGGTGACTGAATGTCTGCAATCCTTTGGAGTTGAAATCAATGTGAATGTGAACCACTGAGTCCTCTGCTGTGTTTCCTCACCTGGAGAGACAGATGACTTGCATCAGTTTAGACTCAACATGACAGCTAATGTGTGGATTATGTGGAAACCTGGGCGACTCATGAAGTATGATCTCAATACAGTCAGCTGAATTCTGTCAATATAGCCTTCAATCGCCAAATTCTCTAAGTAAAAATATCCATCCTGAGTCCAGTTAAAAGACCTCCTAAGAAGAAGAACCAAGAATAACTCAGAACCATTCTCCCCCCCAAAAAAACCCTCAAAACTTAATAATCCTAGGAATAATTACTTTTGGCCACTGGAAGCTTTCACATTTATATGATTTTTCAAAATGCTAAGCAAGGGGATATGTTGGAACTCCAGATATATTGTTGTAGAAGAAATGTATGGACCTCATCTCAAATGGATAGACATCAAACAAATTTCATTAAATGGATCAATATTATAGATGCTTTTGAATCTCTGGCAGCAACTGATATGGAAACTTCAAATATAAATTATGTGATTTTTAATGAAGACTCACTCATCCTTTGGAAAACTATTGTGTATACAGGTATGGGAACACTTGAGAAGTCTTTGAGAGAATGTTTTCACAGTGTTCCATATTACAGTGGATGACAAGTTTATCACTGACAACAGCAGGTATTCAAACAGGTCCATACAGAGACTGAGAATGACATGCACTTCAAGAAGCCTCAGCATTACATCTGTAAATGTTTATATGACATTATTTTTACAGATTAAATGAAAATAACCATAATTTACATTAAATTGACATACAGATATATTTTATATGCATTATATAATAAATACCTCTAAAAATTGTTGCAATCTTTTTTAATGCTTTTAAAAGACTGACGTTTTTAGATTTTGCTTTGTTTTTTTAGCTTATTTATATATACACTTATAAAAAGAATTTTTCTTTTTAAAATAAAACTTGAAATCACTGGAATATATGAGTAGTAATAAAAACTTACTACTGGGAACCCAACCACCTGTGCTACTTACTGAAGGCCAGTGAAATTAATTATGTAATGGCTTATGGGTAATAAAATATTGATATTGTTAAGAGACAAATTACTGCCAAAAGAAAAATGATATGTCTTATAAACACAGCTTATGTAATAGTTTACGTATTAGGTAGGGCAACAACTTATTCAGAGCCAAAAGATTTCCATCTTATTGTATTTTCTCCTTCAGGACAACTTTAAATGTATTTTCAGCCACTTCTACATGTAGTTTTTCAAAATAAAACCACCAGTTTTATTACTTTTATAGTGCCAGAGGGAATTATCTCTTATTTTGATTGTATGTATTTATTAAACCAGCTTCTTTTTATGATTATGAAAATTATCTTCTTGATAGCATAGCATGATTTTTAACCAAAATTACATGGGCAGCCTCCTCAGCTGTGTTACATCTTTTCTCCTTTCCTCCTTTTTTTCCTTATTCTTTGTTTCCTTCACATTTCTTCACCTTTACTGAGACAGCCCCCAAATATGTCTTTTGTGGTTTAAGTTTGTCATCTTCCTAGTCCAAACATACTGACATGTACAATATAAGTAGATATGTGTTTCTATTATTTTTTGTAATTCTTCCTTCCTCCCTTTATCTTTTGCAATTGAGGATATCATCCTCTCTAGTCCTGACATCTCCTCACATCATCATGAGGTGCTTTTTTCACTATTTCCATCATACCAAAATATGATTCATGACTCAATTGCAAGCTCAAGAGCAAGACATCTTTTTTAGAGAATGACAGGATGAGAAGAAGCACCTTTCTCTCTCTAAGCATGTGAGCACATAGTCTTGGAGATTTTGGGGCTGACCCACTGGTAGTGCATGCCAATCACAGGTCTCTAAATGCACATGTACATGTACATGTATCACAAATATATGCATATTTAGGCACATACATAATCCATAAATATAGATGTCCACAAAAACTCTATTGATGACATCCTGTTGTCTAATTTTAATTTGGTTTTAATCTATTTTAATCTAATTCATATTAATGCCACGTGAGTACTCACATGATGAATTGAGAAACTCAAGAATAATGGGTGACAATAAAATCACAGAAAATCAGACAAAACAAACACAATGTACGATATTTAGTCCATAAAATGGAGAATCTGCCAGAGCTTGTCAATATTCTGTTAAGAAATCCTGTGGCATGGCATGTCAGAGGCTCACTGAAATGAAGAGGCTTCAGTGAGTGTTTGCCAATCCATCCGTGCACTCTGCACTGCCCGATCAATAGGTAATGAGTGCTTACAAAGTGACACTATCAGCAAGGGAAGTGTTTGTATTAATGAAGAAAAAAGGGGACCTAGGCAAGGAAATCCTCCTACTGTTACTGCATGTCAGCTTAAAATTCTTAAAGGAACTGAGACTGGACCTTAAATGCGTGGGGAATATTGCATGTGAAAGCCCAAAGGACAAGTGTAGTAAGAAGAAACTCAACAGAATATACATTCTGGAGCATTCAATGCTATCTTATTAAGAGGGATTTTTGTTATTAACAGCTTTTATTATTTTTGAAATACCAACCTTTTTTAGCAGTGTAGTACTGTCTGGGGACTTTATTCTGGCATAAGATCTGATTAGGTTTGAGACTACACATACACACAATAAAAAGGACAGATCCTGTATGGAAAACATAAAGCTTAGCAAACTGAATCCAGTAAGTTCTTCAACAATGTAAGTGCTCAAGCAGTCATCTGGGGCTTTTACCAAGAAAGCAATATAACTGATTTTACTAACTTGTGGTTGTTATATATTTACTGCATCAAAGCAAAATGTCAAAGCACCTTTACTGTAAAACTGCAGTGAATAGCAGCATTAAAGAGCTGAGCAGCTGCTCTGCAGTGAGCTTGCTGAGGGCACAGAGAAAAGCACATCTACTACATCTCTGTAAAGCTTATGAAAAAAGAAGCAAAAGAGAACCTTGAACAGAGGCCCCATATGTTTACCTACTGATTTGAATGGGCATCTGAGTTTGCAGCTCACTCCCAGACTTGGGGTTGTACCTCATTCCTCACCTCATCTGCAGTTTTTCCCCAATGGAAGCTGAGTGTGGTATTTCTACCTGTATGTGCTGCTAATTTAAAGTTGCATTCTAGTATTTCAACATCCACAGCAAAAGGTCTCATGGTCATAGTTGGAGGTGACTTTCACCTGACTAATCTGTAAAAATGCATTATGGAGGACTGTCTAGAAATATTCAGTGAGTTTTTTCAGGCAGAACTGGCATATATTTATGGTGATTTATTTAAGTTCAGTCACGGATATTTGCCTTCAGCCTTAGCAGAATGTCAGTTTTTTATATGGGATTTTTTTAATGTTGCTTGCAATTATCAGGCATGATGTCAAGTCAAGAAGCTTGTATCATATGAATCATTTTCAACAAGAACACCAGACTTAGTAGAGTACCTGGAAGTTAAGTTTATGCAGCTGTAATGCTCAGTACACTCCTATTCAAGGTGACTTACTATTTTACACCAACTAAGAAAATGACATTGGTTAAGAATCTCTGCAATTTTCTTATCCTGGTCATTTGACATTGGCTTTTTTAGGTGGTTAAAACTGAAGTCAGGGAAGCATTGACATCAGTTCCAAACCCTTATTTTTCTCTACAGGAAATCTTGTACAAGGTTCTCATGTTCAAACTGGGTAAAAGCACTGCCATTTAAGTGATGGGCAGTACACTTCATTTAGTGGAAAATACTGTGGGTGCCTATTGCCTTGGGAAACAAGCAAAGAAGCCATAGCTGAGAATCAGACACTACTGCTGTGAAGAAGAATATGTCTTATGCTTCCTTTTATTCTTTCTCAAAGCTACTAGGGAGATGAAATTTCTAGAAAAAAATAGACATCAGTCTTACTAAGAGCTATGCGATTTTACTACAAGCCTCTGTTAGTTCAGATGTGAAGAACAATAGTTGACAATCAAGTTCTCCATTAGTCCTTCAAAACAACGCTAGAAATATAAGCAGACAAGAAATAATACATAAAAAATTCTTAGAACATAAAGGCCTCTTAAAATATACATGTCAGGAAATACAACAGATGAGTTTGTCAAGGAGTCAACTGATAAGCAAATATTAGCACTGTCTTTTTTTATTTCTAAGGTACAAAACATGATTTCTTCATGGACTCTTCAGAAAAAGGAGGATCTGAAATCAGATGATTTCTGAAACTGCTACATCAACCACATCTATAAAATCAGATCAAGACACAAAGATAAAATTGCTATATGCTTCTGTGTTCTCAACAAGAACATAACTGCTTATCTGAACATAATTTAATGTGTACAGCTGTTAATTTAAATAATGGAAGATATAATTTAGAAGTTGATTTTTGTTTTATCTTTAATGATCTCAGGGAAAGAATATGTATTTTTGCTTAAAGTAGCCAAAGAGGGAAATTTTCCTTTGTCCTCCACTGCATTGTGCATGGTGCCAATGAGTTACTCAAGTTATCTGGATTACATGTTCCTCAGATAAACTTTTGCTGTGTAAAACAGTCTACGGACAGTTTTACACTACTTAGTTTACAGGATTTTACCATACTGTATATCTTCAATCAAGCACCATAGGTAGTAAAAAAAATAAAACATTATGGCTGATTTTCTATGTAGCCTTCATTTTTTTTTGCAATTTTTTGTAAAGACAAAGAAACACAAATTTTTTGTAAAGGCAGACACACCCCTCTCAGAGTGACATGAAAAGAAACAATTACAGTCTTAACTGGTAGACATTGTTTTAACAATAGTAATTAGTTGTATTGGTATATTTATGTATCTATAAAAACTTTCAGTGCACTCTTCAAATGTGAATTTGAATTAGTTTGCCTTGTATTCGCTCTTTCTGACAACTGCAGATGTTTTGTTATTTTTTAATTGTGACTGTATAAATTTGCAAACATAAAACCCACGCAGCTTTTGACAACTGTTTATTTGTAAGCTAGTTAATGTACAGATTTCTAGCTTTGCAGTTCATTTTGTAGCAGCTTAAATAAATCTGAGCCATTTGCTTTTGTGAGTTCTGAAATCATGTGAGTAAAACAGTTAAATCAGCCATTTCCAGGCAAAATTACCTGGGATAATAGGATCTGGGAATTAAGCTTATACATAAGGTTGGGAAAATATTCCTGTTGCTTTTATGTGCTCTGATGAGCCTCATTTATGACATGACAACAATGTATGAATTCTGTAGTGGGCTACTGATATCCTGGAGAAAAAGTGTTTTCTCTTAATTTTCTAACTCTTTGTTGACCATATTTAAACCTGTTGTTAGTCATGGTGGTATGTTTTGCTACATTGATACACATCCAATCACACACAATTTCTATTACTCACCCTCACTCAATGAGCAAAGTCTTTAGCCATCTATTCAGTATCTATCTGGTTTTGTTAGTGATAGCAGCCCACAATTAAAAGCCTTTTAAATTTCACTTTATCTTATATATAATGCATTCTTGTACACTGTAAAAAGAAGATATATTTTTCTTAATTCTTGAGATATAGCTTGATATTATTAGGAGAATAATCAGACTGTGGTTTTATCTTTGTATGTCATTGAATTATCCTTAGCTGTAGCATCTCAATATTTTGACACAACATGGAGGGAACGAATTAAGGAGGAAAAAAGGAACCCCCGACAACTCCAAAAAAATTCTTTCTCCATTTAATTTGTGACCTTTGCAGACTTCAAAAAAGAATTTTTTTTGAGCCAGTTTAGATCTTGTTCAGCATTCAGATGTGACTCTGTATCACTGATTTGAAAAAGCCATTTGGAATCAAATTCCTGACTATGCTATGCTCCAGAAATGCTTTTGCCTGAATGATATGCAGGTCTCTCTTCACAAAGAGGGCCACACACAAAAGATCAGTGATTAAAAACATTAAAGATATGGAAGTTTCTTGTGAGAGAATTGAATATTTCACATAAAGAAAGACACAGCTTGATGAAATACTCAGTTCCTTTGTATCTTTACTCATTCATGTGGTATAAAATTAAGAACAAAAGGAACTTCTTGATTAACGGCCTCTGCTAATCATTCCAGTAGGATACACAGAGACATTTTTTATTTGATTCCACTACCAAATTAAGTTTGTGTTAATCATAAATGTCACTTGCACAAAAATCACACATAAATATTCAGAGTGATCTATATTTTATCAGTTATAACAGAATGCTTGGCAGCCAGAGTAGGTTTAAACAAGCAATTAGTGAATAAGTTATTAAACATTTTAAACAAATGTGATGCATGAAACCTGAATTAGAGGAGTTCAAAGAAACTTAATAGTGTCTTGATTATACAGGTGCCTGAGCTGGAGACAGATTTACCACATATGAAAAAAAAGAATATTCATTATAACCTAACGTGCCTCACAATTTTCTTTCCTTACATTTCTTTCAATTTCTCTGATAAAGACTTTTGAAAATTCCTTTGGTAAATCTGACAAGAGCAATTTCTGAGTCTTTTCATTAGATTTGATTTTGTATTGGTTTTCCTCATGCCTCCTCTCTTTGCTCTATATAACCATTTTTCAAGCCTGTTTATGACCATAAATTTCATGGAAAACAACGTCCAGAGAAAATCTCTTGACACACTACATATATTTTTTCTTTTTTTTTATTTTTAATTGTACTTTTCAGTATTTACAAAAAAGCTGCCTTCATGTTAATTTACCAATATACAGTGTAAACAATGGAGGGAGGTTTTTCATATTTTGGTCCCCATGGGCTAATGCTTTCTTCTTTAAATACGATTATTGTTTACAGATTCCTAATTGGCTTTGTGGAACTCTGTTGTTACATTGTGTGAATTAGAACTACAAAGCTTGATGCTCTGTCATTTGTCTGAGCAAACTCCAAGAAATGGTCATGCACAAATTGATAGAGATTGCGTCTGGAAGTGTAAAACAGAAGCAAGATGTTGCCTTGTAGAGCCTCATCCCTGAACTCATAGCAGTTAAATAGTGTACAATGGAAACAGGTTTTCAGCTGTGTGGGGAATGAGTGTTCAGGTGTTTAATCTGGAGGGGAAATACTGCTTTTTAAACCTGAGAGGCTTTGTGTCTGGGAGAGGAACTGTATATTGCGTGTTTTTGTGTGTATAACACATTATATATAAGAAGTTACACTGCAGGTTACAAAAGATATCAGAGTCTTATTGAATGAAGGAGGCTTAGAAAAGTCTGTGTATGGAAGGATTACAATGGTTTCTGTTAAGACTCTGTTTAGAACATCACACGTGTTTAAGACTTTTCTTCAATTCTCAGTAAATGTCCCTAAGATAATATTAGTCTCAGGCTAGGGCAATTACTTATTTTCTTATAGAGCTTAATTATTGACTAGGGTTTATAACCCAAAATACAGAGCTATATGGCACTCCCAGGCATTCATTAATCTCCCAATCGTGCTTCAATGTGTATTGCTTAATTAACATTACATTAAATATGATAGTTTAGAGATATTTCAATATCAAAATTGAGTAAAATGTTCTTCTTTCACTTTCCTATATCTGGGACATTTATGGTTTTGTAAAATTGAAAGGCTACAAGCTATGACAGTATGGAGCTCATGGACTGATAAGTATTTTCTTCATATTTGCATTGCATCAGTGTTTACCCAAAGGCTGCAGTGAGGCAATTAGATTCCAAAACATAGAATCTAGAACATTTTTTCTTTGAACCTGCAGCTAAGAAATAGAATTCTGAGATTCCACATCACTGCTCTTATGCCCATCCCTTTAGCAGATGAGTGAGGCAGTCTGCATATTTCTTATCAATTAAGGAAAATTCATTAATAATATCACATCTAAATATATTCCATGCTTAAAATTAAGATGAAATCAGCAGTGCAAATGAACATGTAGGATGCTGGTTGGTTTTCAGCTCTGAAACTGAATGAATTTGACTTCCACTGTTCACTTCATTGGTCAAATAGTATTCCTTAAATTTTTTGGCGAACCTCGCTCGTCTCCAACATTTAGTTTTATATCTCTTATTTTTGAAAAAGAATTCACTCATAAATTAAATTAATACTTTACTGATTTCTTCCTTGGCTATTAAAATTGTTTACAGAAAGTGAATATGTGACTATTGAATCTTCCATTCGTTTCTAATTCAGCCTAAGGCCAAGAGTATGAGACAGCATTAAAGCATACTGACTGGGAAGGATAGTAGGAAAACATTTGACTTACAAACCTGGACTAGAAAAATTTTTATCATCTTAATTCTTTCTGGATCATACTCAGCCTAGCACTGCTTTTTGATAGCCTTGACCTGTGATTCACTCTTTGTCCTGTTATTGAGGGTTTTATGGCATAGTATCTTAGCATACTATGGGTGGGAAGCAGTAACATGCCAGATACTCAAGCAGTACAGGTGAATTTCTCTCACTGGGGAAATAAAATCAAACCTCTTAATGCTTTCTAAAGCAACCTATGAGATAAGGCACAAAAATCAATACAGGGGAATATGAAAGACGCAGTAGTTCATGAAATACCTGATGGTTTACCTATTATCAATACATTGCAGGGATCATTATAAATTGAATTCTTAAAGTCAAGATTGAAGAGAAGATCACAAAGTAAACTTTTAAATAAAGAGGAAGTGATATCGTTAAAGAAATAATAAGATGTTTGGATAACTTAATAGAAAAACTATAATAATTATATGAAATTTAGTTTATTTATTGTAGTGTTTGTTCAGTTCTGATGTTAATATAAATTCAGATTGTCCATGAAGGGAATCTCATCAATATCTATGAGCCAACAGGAAAGTTTCTTAGTCTCTTCTTCCATATTAACATAGTATGTGGTTCATGGTTACGTACTTTGGAAGAACATAATTGATGTTGCTCCTGTCATCAGGCCTTAAAAACTTTCTCAATAAGGATGTGGATAGTAAAAAGTAATAATATCATAGGCATCATTAAAAAAAATAATTCCACCATATTTCCCATAATTTACCAGACTAGGGTGATGGAATTAAATGCCAGTAATTGTCTCCTGCATCTACTTATTTTAAAGACTTGTTTGCTGGTCATTTAGTGCATAAAATTTTACTTCTGTCACAAACTTTTATTAATTTGAAAAGGAAAATTTTAGTGATCGTTAAGTTCAAATTTTTCTCAAAGAATATTGCCTTGTAGTTCAGACCAAAATTAGAATTAAGTATCTATGAATATTAGAAGAAATGTAAGCTTTTACAGGGACAATTCAAAACCAAAACCAAAACGAACATTTCTTGTATTTGTTTTTTTACGATCAATAATTCCTCAAAGATTTCCTGTTATAAAGGTCCAATCCATAGAAGACAATGACTGATTTCCCATAGAGACCATATATATTTTCTTACAGAATGTTTTTTTTTTCATGTGTTTCTCCTGTATTTACAGACTAGACATATCAATAAATAGTCAGTCTGAACTATCATGATAAGCTCTGAAAAATTTTAATGCAAAAGCTTTGTCGCTAGAAGAATACACAAGTACTTAATAAAATTTTCTGCACAGATTTTTCTACCAAAATTACTAATGTGAACTAAAAAGTAGGAATAAAAAAATGGGGTAGAATCTCAAATAATTATGAATACTTGAGTATTATTCTTTCCTCTTGTAAACTTTATATTTTGCTGGAATCATACCTGACTGACTTAGCTGTGAAAACAAATAAAAAACCAATGGCATAACCAATGGACTCCATTAAGAATATTGTATTGCAGTACTTCAGCAAACAAGTATCTGCTTTTTTATTATCTAATACATCCAAATTATTAGTTTGAAACAATCAAAATATTTCTTTAGGATTGAAGCTATATTTATTTAGAGCTCTGATGTGTGTTGGAAGTTATATTATCTGAAAAACATAACTTGGTCTAGCTGAATAATATGAAGTGTCATTATATGTGAATTTTGTGAAATATTTACCTCAGGCTTCAATAGAATTATTATATTCAAAGTTAAAGACTATGAAGAAGGAATAGTGGAAGAATATAGAACTCTATAACTTTTAAAGTACTTCCATTATCCATACGTATTTCAGAACTTTTAGAGCCAAATAATGTCTATTCCCAGAGTGCAGCTGAAAGCAAGATTCCCTAACATTCCCAGTCAAGGTAGATTTGCTTCCAGTGTAGTCTCCAAGCAGCACAAACCCTCCAGTAGATGGATGTGCACCTATTTTAGCAGAATAAAGAGCAAAGCAAAAGCAAGCAAGACAGTGGATAAATAATCCTGAAATAAAAATACATATTAAGAAAAAAATAACGTGCAGCTTTTCCTCACTTCAGAAAATGATGATCTTCATTGTTTTCCAGCAATTTTTGCAATACATTTTATGGATGTCACTTAAAAAAATCTTGGGTAGTTAATCTGGATAAAGTTGTAACTAAGCTTTTCTGGCCCTCAGGCACCTAAGCCTTGGCAGTCTCCTGCTGTTTGCCATCAATGCAAAAACCTGCATTATTTCTGTATCCCATGAGGACTCTTTAGTATTCAGTATTGTGCGTTTTCATTCTGCCTTCAAAGGTTTTTCATTTCATTTTATTTTTATGTAGTTAGACTGTACTGTAAGTGGCTGATATCACAACTTTGCTTGTCTCAGGTGGTTTTTAAAATGTAAAATAAAACGTCACCCACCAGCAACAGAGTAGTTAATACCTGTTAATATTTCCATGTTAGGCTCCTACACGCAGTATTTAGCAACACAGCTGAAAAAATCTCAGGGGTGGAAGCTGACATTGAAAATGAGTTAATAGGCAAGAAAAGTCTGATGTTTTTTTGAAAATACATTATATCTAGTGGCACTCTGCAGGTTGATATATATTAGTTTTCTGAATGCCTTTTTTACTGAAGTACATCTGGGAAAGGTTACATACAATTGCCACTTGAGCTTTGTGACTACTGCAGGCTCATCTTTTTTTCTTTTTTTCCCCTCAATGTACAGAACTTCTAAATTATATTCCATGTTGCTACGCTTATGTACGTGTTTTGTATCAGTGGAATAAAAAATGATTGGTCATACTAATGGTAAGCACATAGTTTAGAATATTAGCTGGTATTATATATCAATTAAAACTTAGAATTAGGTGTTTTACCTTTATATAACACACATATACCTGCAAAGATGGTGGTCTTCATTAAGGAATTAGCATTTATTAACACCATCTGCATCACAGCAATATAAATTAATGCTTTTTATTAGAGGCAAATACTATGACATCTCAGAATTAATGGGGATAACATTTATCAACCTCTGAATGTTCACTGCCATTATCTTTTAGTATTGCACACAATCTAGGGAGGACAAACAAAAAAAATTGAAAAGAAATTTATAATAAAAGAAAATCTGATTTTTTTTCTAGTTTATCCAGCCTTAATTATTAGTTAAGGAATGAGAGTTTCAGGGAGGAACTCCAAAATGTGTTCCACCTCTCTCTTATTTCTGGTTGTGAATCTAGAGTTGCATAGACTCCTGGAATTTTTGAGAATAAATAATGCTTTTTAATTTAATTCTTTATTAAAACTAGGAGAAACTAAGCTTCTTTCCATCTATGCCTTCCCATCTTTCTCTGTAAGGTGTTTTGAGGTTAGAATTTTTGCAGATCATCCAAGAAATTAAGGACACCAATCAAAATGAATATCCCAAGAAACTTCATTTTAATGTTCAATAATTGCAATTTCATCATAATTTGTTGTCAAAACTGAGACTAAGTAGGTGAGTGAAATAACCCATAAATTTCACTGTTTTCAATCTCAAGAAAACTTATTTATTTTTTATTCTCAAATGTCAAATAGTGAAGGTTTGACTGTACTGTAGTAAAGTTTTTTTTTATAAATAATAGTGAGTGTTATCACCAGCACATTCTCTCCAGGGGTGTATTTATTCCATGCTGATTGCTTCAGTAATTACTCAAAGTCATTTTGGCAGCTTTATGTTGTAGATGACAAAGTTTTTCTAAATGGATATTTGGTCTTAGTGTTCGGGTTTTCTTTAAGTTACCACAAACTTTTTTTGCTTTTCTGTTTTAGCTAAGACAGTTGAATTCATAGCAGGCAGTTACAGTAAATACCAACTCAAATCTTTGCAAGTCTTCTTTCAGAATAGAAATCACTCACAAAACGCTTTATAGTAAAAGCTAAGGTGTTCCAGAGCTTTAGGTCCAGTTTGCAGGCAAGGGTAGCTTTTGTGTCCTTTTCACTGGAGAGCAAAATTGTTGACATGTGGAGTGCTGTGGTTTACCAATTTACCTGCAAGACAAATTCAGGCTGTTGGACTACGTCAAAGTTAGTTTCACTTCACATTAGTTAAACATTAGACCATAAAACAGACACAAAGTTGGTAAGACAAGTTACTGACAGGTTTCCGAAGAGCTGCAGAAAAAAATTTATTATTAAAAGCATATGATCTTACTTCTGGTATAAAGTGCCAGTGCATCTTAATTAAGTATCAGGGCACTGAATATCCAAATGCATTGAGTGAATTCTCAAATTTACAAGGTACCAATCATTTAAGGTAAGTAGATTGGGATAATGAACTATCAAGGTCAAAATTTCAAATTTAGTTTTTGATAATTTTAAATGTTTACATATTGAGTAAATAGACTGCTGCAGAGATAAAGGATAAATTGTTTCCTTATGTTGGGTATATTGTCCCAACACTATGAATTTTAGACCAGGTGCTGAAATGGGAAGAGGCTATTGCATGATTGCTAGTGTTTCTTAAGCATATTTGTGAAAAAAGGCTAAGAATGAAAGAAAAAAAAATGAATGAAGCAGCGCCAAATCTTCAGTCATTCAGAAAAATAGAGGAATTGAGTTACCAGTTTAAGATATGTCCTGTTCTTAAAACCATAATGTTTGAAATTTTCTTCCTTTTTGGAGACTATCTAGTAGCTACTCCAACAAAAGAAGCTACTTCTGAGCAGTTCTCAAATTCTAATAAGTGTTTTACTTCTTTTTCATGTTCTTTTTTAGTTTAAGGTTTTGCAGTTTTAAATATTTAATTGTACTTTATAAAAACTTAGATCGTGATCTGATTTCAAAACAATAAAAGAGAAAACATGAAGGATCTCCTTTAAATATTATTGACCTAAAAATTTTTTAGAATTACTTATTCTAATTAGAATTAGAATACTAATTAGAATTAATTAATTAGGTGGAATCAGGGGTTTCACTGCAATTTTTTATTTTATTAGTTTCTTCCAATGAATTTTTGATAAAGATGTTATTAATCTAACTGTGAGAGGGGAGAGAGAGGAAGTATCTATACCCCAATACCCAATATAAATGGAATGATCAACCACAAAAGAAAAGATTATTTTATCCTAAAAATGTGAGAGCAGTAAATTTTGACATTAGTGAATTAGTATTTCCCCCCATATGTTTCTCTCCAACAACATTCTGGTATGCTGGCATTCACAGCCTATTCTGTTTATGATGTGATCACAGGCTGAGCAAATATGCTTCCTTCAAAGCGCCACTGCCTGGACCCTTTCCAGGTTCAGTGGTTCCAGCAGAGAAGCAGACCCTACAGGGACCCTGAGCAGGGCTGCAGCTAAGTGCCAAGCCTTTGCCCAGAGGACAGTGAAGTGTTCTTTTGATCCAATTTCTGCATGAACTTAGAAGAAAATGGACATGTGATTGACTTAGTGGGTTTCCTGTCATCTGCTATGGGATTTGCCTTCGTGTCGTTTCCTAAATCTTTGATGTAAATAACATAGAGTAGTTTCAATCTGTGGTTTTGGAAATGGATTTTGAAACTTGATTTCTAATGGTAAAATGAAGCCATGTAGCATGAAACAATGGATCCATTTCACATGCTTTTTTTTTTTTTTAAGAAAATTAAATATTTCATTTAGACAAATAACAATTTGGACTACTTCTTCAAATGCTTTTGAATGTATTTGTGTTGATTTTTTTTTTAAATTACTGATAAAAAAGTTGTTTGAAACAAAGGTAAGTCAAAAGATCACATCTAAAAGGACAAGACAAAGTGAATAGCCTATCAGGAAGTCCAATACATCAAAAACAGCTCTGATAGCAAATGCAAAGCTGCCAATATTATCTGCAGAGTGAGTCAAGAAGACACATGCTACCAAAAAAAAGATATCCTCTGCTGTTTGGCATTTTGGGGTCTCATGGATGCCACTGAAAGACAAAAGGATCCAAACAATATGGTAGACCTCAAATCCCTCTACTATTCTTGAGGACAACTTCATGCTGAACAGCCGTGGTGTTAATAAAACCCATTAGTATCATATGTGTTAGAACATGGAAAGCATGTTAAAAATAAAAGCAATTTTCAAATTCATCGTCTTTATAATATTTGGGAATCAGAGATGTTCAGGTGTAGATCAGGATCCTGAGGGGAGGATGAGCTAAGCTGAAGCAAGTTTCACTGAATACAGCCTCTGGTACTAGCTTTTGAATCAGCTTGCCCCTGTATCAGATAAATTTTAAAGAAAGAGAATTATATAGCAAAGTGTCCTGCAAATAAAAACAGATCTAATAAATTTATTTACCTTTTATTTAGTGTTGAGAGATAAGACCCAAACTAGATATTCTTTTAATCAAAGAATAATAAGATTGACCTTGGTTTGGGTTGTTTTTCTGGGATTTTTTCAAATTTTCTTCTCTCTTCATTTTAAGACTTGATTGTTATAATGCATTTATCCTGCTTAATATTCAATTGCATTAGTAACTGGAATAGATAAATTTCTTGTGCTTTTTCTCTAAACATTTATTTCCTTAAAGTTGCTATCAATGTACTCTTAAAGTGCTCATGCATTGTGTATTAGAGGTGCATTTTGTTCTGAATTATTACCAAAATTTAGCAGAGAGGTGTTTTAAAATACTTTAACTTTAGTCCACTTTTATGGATAAAGAATGGAATAGAAGACTATAATCTGTCGACAATTATCACTGTGATTATTATCATAAGATTATTGACACTATCCTGGAAGAACATCTGGGACGTATGAACCAGTACAGATAAAAGTTAATTTCCGAGTCTGCTTTTATTTTAAAATATCTTACACCACTATGTGTCTTAGTGTCATATTTTCTCTTGAGGGGGCTAATGGAATTTTCCCAGTGGTTTTGTGTAAAGATTATTATTGTGATAGCTCATTTTCATTTGACTGCATTATTTGAGGAGTAGAAAGATAATTTTAATAGCCTGTTAGAAATTTCTGTATTCATTCTTTAAATACAGGGAAGTTCTTTGAATTTTAGATAGATGATGAACAGAATTGAGGACAACTGGCAGCAGGGAATGAGAGGGCAAATAGTGCCGTTCCTCATTATGTGACACAAAAACACATTTCCAAAGACAAATATTCTCTTAGCAAACTGTGCTTCCTAGACTACTACCAGATTCCTCTAAGCACCAAGATCAGAGTGCAGATATGATTTCCAACACCAAAGTACAAGACGTTGAAAAAAGCAGTGATGTTTTGAAGGAGAAAGACCTTACTTTTCAGCAAAGAGAATCTTCCTCACCTACACAATAATTACTCAGAGTGTTTTTTTACAGTAAAATCACATCTTAAATAATGCTGCATTTTAAACCTGCGCCAATTCTCTGATACATAGGAAAGACTTTAGAATGTTTATTTATTCTCAATGTATTCATTATTTTTCTTTAGACAGTAGTGTCCTAAATATCAGTGACTAGTTATTTCATTATCATGAACATCAACAGGGCTTTTTTGAATTCTTAGAGTTTTAAAACATTATCTTCAGAGAGCAGAACAACTGCGGACGGGAGTAAAACCTTATCCCCTGTTAGACAAGAAGGGAAATTTTAATATGTCACCATAATTTTCCATCTTTTCTGTGTCTGTCATCTAAAGTGGCTGAAATTAAACAATGCTGAGATCAGTTTCAGTAGGGAGGTATGAATCCAGAAAGTGCGTGTATAAGTAGCCTGGAAAACTTGTACAGAAAACTGTAGCACATCCCACTGTGAGTAATGACTTGTGAAAAATATGTTCAGTTACAGTTGAATATCAGCCAGTTAAAATTTAACTCTCTTCATAATATCATCATCTTTCCCTTTCTCATTGCATTCTCTTTATCTTGAAAGAAACTGCATGATTTTATGTTTTGTTCCTGAACTGCACAATTTTGCAGTAATGCAAAACCAAGCTCCAAGCATATATTTTAGTTTAACCTACTGATACCACAAAACTGGTGCTGGCACTGCAAAAATCTCCTCTTTAAATCAAGGAGAAAAACAGAGTGTGACTGCAGACCCATCCTACAAGCTGCAGGTAAGGATGTTAGTATGTCAATAATATGTCTACACTAGTTTATATTATGTCTCATTGTGTCTCAGAATACTGTACATCTGTGACCAGCAGAACTTATTTTGATTTCAATTTCTCCTAGACCTTTGAGAGAACAGAAGATAGCACACTGCTTGAAATTTTAGATTTTACGAGTGTTGGATGCATTATATGCGACACTTTATGCACCTGTGAAAGTTATTTTTACTGTCTGAGAGATTGCCTTCTGATAAAAAGATGCAATTTCAAAAGGATAAGACTAAATGTTTCTTTCCAAATTTTCTAAATCAAACACTTAGTCATGAGCCTCCCTAAGTGTCCACACAGAAACCAGGATCTATGAAGACCCACTGTGACACCCATGCCACAAGCTGCAGTTTCTCTGAATGAGCAAGGGAAATGACCAAGAACAAGGGTGGTCTCTCTTTTCCTCACAATAAATCACTGACACAGCCAAGAAAAAAAAAACCCAACAAAACCAAAACAACCCACAAAAAACCAATAATGCCTCCTAAAGATACAGGATTATCTTTCCTTTGGAAAAAAGAAGAAACTTGGCTTTTTGTGTTTATCTTGTCAATAAGAGGGGAAAATTTCCTCAGCTTTGATGGAGACCAAAGCATTTTTAATGGAATGGTATTTCAAAGGGTGAACAGCCATCACCTGGTTTACTAAGATTAATAGATGACTGTATTTAATTCATACTTGGAAGTAGCTAGAGAAAAAATAATTTAAAAAAAACCAAAAAACAAAACCAAAACATTTTGAATAAAGAAAGTTGTTGCAAATCCTACAATGGGCTTGGAATCAGTGCTTAACCATGCCTAGAATCTGCTTTAAAGCAACCTTGATCCTTACAGCTAGTTGAAATAAGTGGAATGGAGAGAGACAAAGCTAGTAAGGACAGCAAGACAGAGCAGGGTGTGGAAATTCAAGTAAGTAGGTAATGAGACAAATATTTATCTAAGAATGCAAAATCTAAAGATGGTTTAGCAGTGTCTTTGAAGAAGCATTGTTTTCCTGAACTGACTATATATATATATATATATATATATATGAACAAGGTATTTTAATATTCTCTGAGATCAAAGTAAACACACAGGTTTATTTTGAGTTTTCAGGTGTTAGAAAAGTGTCTATGACCAACATGAGAAAATAGTTTCTTCATGCTTTTCTGTGTTCAAAATATATTCCAATGTAAAAATACAGTAATTTAATTGCAGTAACAAACTCACTGATGTGTGTTTATCTTTCTTTTACACACAGGGATTTACTAAAAATTACCTTATGGAAAAGTAGTGCTATGTGCTAAAATCCAAACTCAATGGAGCACTACACATGAAAGTTATTAAAATCAAATGATTCCTTTAAACTTTAAATTCAAACTCAGAGCAGCAGCTAATCCAAAAGGAAATTAAGTGAAATGCCCCTCTGGGAAGTGGTAGAACTAGTGCATTTGGGGAAAGAGTTAAATGATGAATCAAGCTAAGAACAATGAAATCCCCTGGAAAATGCACATTTTCACAACATGTACAATGCCTGTGTGCACATATCCAAGGATTAAACACTCAAATTGCTTAATTACCATAAAAGAATACAGTTTTAAAAATCATGTGAGCACCTTCTAGTTTTTTCTTTTTTATTGACCTGCCTACATTCAATGATAAATAGCTCTTTTAAACATTTTCTTATTGATATTTTTTCATTGTACAAAATATAAATGTCAAACCTTTAACAGAGCAATCATATTACCTATACATAAATCTGATTTATGTTTTTTGACCCCAAGGTCAAGTGTTAGGAAAAGTCATCCTGCTTCTGACAACCTTTGTAGATCCCACACTCAATCAAAGGCGCTTTGGTAATTTATATGACATGATGATTATCCCATAGTTTCTCCATAAAATCTGAGAGCAAATCAAATCTTCACAATGTTCAGTTTTGTTCTTGAAGGGTGGCAAACAATAGGTGGATTTTGTTTAACAGGAATAAACCACTGCAGTTAAGCACATATGGTACCATAAAGGACTGGGCAGACTTCCTGGCCATCCATAGAAAGCACCCATTGTGTTTTCAGTGGCTATGAAAGCTAGGCTATGTCCCAACACAGTTTGGGTACCTGTACATAAGACTAGACCTTCTCCTGGTGTGTGGCTTTAGACAGCTTTCAGCTGCATACTTCCCCACCACACCTGATTCTTCACCTGAGACCTTGTTAGCTTTTGTTAGGAAAGACAGATGCTCTAAAAATTCCCACACCATACAAATAATTTTGTCACTTGTATCTTTAGTCTAACAACATTGATTTTTACTTATGGTGTTGTTATTCAGTATGGATGGGCACCTTTCTAAATGCAGCTTTGCTCCAGAAACACAGAGTTTCAATCATAAGCGTTTTCCCTCTTTCAAAGCTGGATGTTTAATACATCAGTCTAGGGGGTTTTTGCATCAAGAAATTATAAATTCAATATCCTACAGCAGATTTTACTTTCCCTATGATCTTTTTATATAAAGATATTGTGCTAGCAATTTTGCCAATGAGTAAAGGAAGTGGGTGAAATTAGATAGATGCATTTCCTCTTTAGGAGAACTCGTCAAATGCTAGTACTTGTTTAGTAAATCTAATGCATCCAATAAAATCAGATTTCTACAATATGTTATTGAGTAATTAGTGCTTAAACCAGAAGTTCTGCCTCTTATTAGTCATCTTTATGCTCAGATTGCATAAGCTAAATTGATTGCTTAAAGATCCACAAATACCATAATCACAAATTTTATGGTTTTATGTAGGATATTAGGAAAAAATTGCCTCATTGTCTTCAATGTAAAACAAGATTACTTTTCCCTAAGCAATGCAGTAGAAGGTACATAAAATCAAATATGTGAAATCATTGGTTCCCTAATGCCACTGTTCTCAGTAGAGATAATTGCTTCATCCAGTTCATAAATTCTCTTGCTTGTTTGCATTTGTAGCTCTCCCACAGAATCTCACATCAGTGAACTAATGTTAAATGTTGGTTCAGCTCTGTTATTTCTGATTGAAATATAGTAAATTGACATCAGTTAAAGATGGATCCTATATCATTATTACTGGCTTTTGCACAGAGATCAATCAAGATCCAACAAGATTTCAGTAATTTATTTTGTCTCTGATAAGGTCTTAATACTCTCTCACCCTTTCAGAGAACTTGTCTGATTTTTCATTGTGTCATAAATGAAATGCCCTCTGTTTTTCTATTTATATATATTTATTTCTTCCTTCTCAAGAGACAGAATATATTAATTCTGAGGGGAGCTCTGGATAAAAATAGGAAGAATCAAACATTTCTTCTTAGTATTTGATTATATTATGGCTGAATTTGAGAACCTCCAACTATGTAACTGTTACAACCATAGAACTTACAAAAAGAACTTGGAACATGCTATATGTATAGAGTTATGATTTTCAACCCTTAATCTAACAGGTATCTAATTGTTACCTGCTCCAACAGGAGTAACTCTGACTTTGTTGTAATCAAGGATATAGATTTTTTTTAATATCAGAGTGATTAATATTAATTTATACTTTGAACTAATTTTTGTTTGGATTATTAGTAACAAAAAATATTTATCAGCTGCTCAGAATATTGGAGACCACTTATAAGCTCGATTATATTCCTTCTACTCTGCTGCTATAATTTTCATGTCCATATAAGAATTTGTGTATTAAAAAAGGGCTCATTTGCTTCCACTAAGCCTTTTATTTGTGAACTTTTCAGAAGCTTGACAAATAATCCCATTTGCCTTTTTGTGATCAAGCTGTCATGAAAATAATGTTTATTACTAATTTATTTTTTATTTATTGAATTTAATGAACTCTTTACAGCTTATGCTAGCATCCATAATCAAAATCAATTATTGAGCTACAACAAAGAAACTCCTGCATAATTTCCTTTTATGCTGGTAATATTGGTTTCTGTAAACTTCACCTTTTTTCACTGTTTTAAAACATACATATATCAATTTTTTGACCTTTGAGATCAGTCTACATTGGAAAAACACTTTAAATTTCACCATCTCTGTGTCACAAAGAACTGCTCAGACCATTTGATTCACAATGGAATAAAATGGTCACCATAATTCCTCTTTGATCTTTTGATCTTCTTGATTTCTTTTCTGGGAAAAAGAAAAAAAAACCAGAACATTTTAAGAATATGAATAGAACAGAATTTGAAATAGAAATGGTTAGTTTTCACATCACTCTTTGAAATAAATTATATTTGGAGGTCTTTCTCAATGGTAAGAATTCAAAATCAGTAAAAACCTCTTCAGCCAAGTTCTGCAGTCTAGTGAAGAGTTATCTTTGCCACAATAGAGAGCAATGTAGTACCTTATTACTTTATAGTACCTGGCATTTTTCTTTAAATTGTGTATTCTGTTTTGTTTTCTTCTCTCAAACTGCTCGTTTTATTTCACTAGAAGAATTATGCAACTCCATATTTGTAGATTTTAGAGTTTTAGGGATGCTGTTATCCCTGCATCACTTTCCATAATATCATTTGTATTAATTCAATAAAGTTGTTCTTACTTTTCTTCATTTCCCATTTGATAAATGGTGATATTCAACCAAACTGCAGGGCTCATCATTCACAGGCATAACTTTTGAGAAGGGCTTCATCAAAGTCAAGTATCTAGTCCAATGCATCAACAGTGTAGGCATTTGTGATTTTTCTTGTAAGTTTTCTCTTAACTGCTCTATGACATAAACTAGCCTGCCCAATGGAAGTGAAGGAAGCAACAGTTTCCTAAACAGCTATTTCACCAAGCTTGCAATGAGCCATCCAGTTCTCTTTGCAGAATGAGGTCTGCATGTGTTTCTAAACAAAATTTTCCTTGCATTATTCAAGAATCTACCCTAATTTGAAAAATTACAATTGTTGAACTTGTGGAATGAATACCAATAGAAGATTTCTATATTTTTGCTGTTTAAATTGAAATATTTTGTTGCTAATATTATTTTGAATCCAATATTTATCTAGATTGAGTTCAAATAAGATAAGAAAAAAAAAAACAAATAGAAAAACTGAATGAGATATGCTCATTTGGACAAAACAGAAATAGCATATTTCATTTAAGCTGTTGTGGTTTTCTTTTTACTCAGAATACCTTGGGCTTTGTTTTGGTCTGATTTTGTGTATGTGTGTATGTGTGTATTGGGGGAGTGTGTTGTTTGAAGTTTTTTTTCCCAATTAAAGAAAATAATATTTCTTGGTTTTATTTTATATTTTCAATTCTTATGGAACTAAAACCCTAATTATTCAAACACCTCTATATCAGTTTCTCCATCTTTTCTTAAATTTAGATTGTTGTTATGTGTAATGAAACTAAAAGTTCTGACATAAAGTTCTCCTACTGTTTTGCATCTTGGAAGATGATTCTTCATTTGATGGGTATTCATCCAACATTCATCACAGACCATTTTTTGATTTTGATTACCTCCACAGACACTAAAGATTCTTCAATTTTCTATATCTATCATTCTTCCTTTTATTTTGATATACATTTTAATTTCTTTTTTAAAAATGTAAATTAGAGTTACTTTATAAATTTGAAAAGCAAATATCCAAAATAGATTTTTAGGAAAGAAACCAAAAATTTTTTAAAAATATACAGAATTTTTAATAATCTGAACTGTAGTAGAAATTGGCAATCTCACGGAATCTCTCTTCTGGAAAAGGTAAAGGAGGATTCATAGAACTCCTCTGAGAGTGTCAGTCACATGCAGTCAAGAAATAAGAGTAGCTCCGTTAGGGGCAGCTCCTTTTTAAAATGAGTGTAGTGAGTAAATCAATGTTGTCCAGGTTTTCTTTCTTTACAGCGCCATCTTCAGAGTAATATATCATCTCAGCAGCACCTTGTGATGATGTATTACTCAGATACATTGTGGGCCTGAACAATGTTTCAAACGATTTATAGACCTGGTAAATCATTAAAGTGAGGCACATGGATGTATTATTCAAAGATGGCACCACATGGGTAAGGAGCTTTTAAATGCATAGTCAACACAGTAACAGAACACAGCAACAGAACACAGCATCAAGAACACACAAATCCATACCATGCAGAAGGCAACTGCTCCAAGCTTGCAAAAGAAGGTAAATAACAAAGGAGCTCCAGCAATGATACAGAGTCCTGCTCCACTTCTCTCACAAACCATGACAGGATAAGTGGAAATGGCCTCAAGCTGTGCCAGGGTAGGTTCAGGCTGGAACCTCCAGCAGGAGGAATTTCTTCACTGTGAGAGGAGTTAAGCATTGGAAGTCATCATCCCTGGAGTTGTCAAAAAGTGATAGGACACAGCATTTGGTGTCATGGCTTAGTTGACAATGTTGGTGCTCGGTCTAAGGTTGTACTTTAATGATTCTAGGATTCATAAATCTGAACACCACTGGATCTATACAGGAAATACTTTGAAATAAGAGAGATACATCTGACAAGTCTCCCAAGTGGAATAATGGACAATGAGATCCCCATACTTATCCTTACTAAAATTTGTGTAGGAGATGTGCACTTATCTCAGTGCCAACACATCTTAAATATCTCCCTTCAACACAAGGAGAGGGAACATATTTGTGTTTATGCACAGGTGTAGGTGGGTAGAAGTGTGCAAGGAGCACAATAATGAGCTTTGCTCTGTTGATTTTGAATACAGTTCTGGGTCATTCTATTAAATGGATGCAGATTCAGCACACTAAAATTTTTCTCACCCCTGCTTGTGGTTATGGAAGGCAGGCCAGTCTTTCAGCACGTAGCACAATATAAGAGTTTGTGAATAGAATTTTGTCCATAAGAATTTGACAGTAACTGGAAAAACTAGAACTTTAGTAACACATTTTATAACTTTTCATTTCTTGCTATTGAAAATTACTTCCTACCCCACAATAGCCAGATAATACAGATCTAGCTCTCTTACAAAAAATGTTCTCAAGGAAAGAAAAATGAAGAAGCTTAGTATGACTAACACTGACATTTTAGTTACACTTGAATGTAGCAGTTTCTCTATACACAGCAATGCCTTATTAGATGCTTCATAGCTTCTCTGCTTCACTATCTATATATTCTGTGGAAATATTTATTTCTGATATGAGCAGGTCTATTTCCTTCCAAGCCTCTGACTTGACCTTGAAATTTGCTTTCAAGTATCTTGTTGCACCTTTAACAATGGTCCAGCACTGTGTAAAAGCAGCAGAAAAGAGCAAGCCAACCCTTTATGCACACGTATCTTAAACTTCACAATGAGGATTTGTGCAATATTTCTGCAACAAAGAAATTAATTAAAAGCAAAAAAGATCAAGTTCAAATGTTTTCAATGCCAAAAACCAAACAGGACTAAGGTCAAAAGTTTATGGGAAAGAAACTTCTAGTCCATCAAAAGATAATCACAAAACCAACTTTGAGACATCCAGCTGTAGGGATCCACATTTCTAACACACAAACACAGCAAAAGAAAACCAGTAGGTTTTTGAGGGTGGGTTTTGATGTTTAGGTTTTGACAAGAGGAAGGGCATTTCTAGATTTGATTATATTTGGGAAATATGTGAATTTTCACAGTTTAGCTTCTCTTTTGTCCTCTTTCTGATGGCGCCTTTTAAACTCCATTAATGAGTAACTTTGTATACCTCTATTTAAACAAATTTACTTGTCCAAATATGTGCATTTTGTGTAAAGGAAGTCTAAATACATCTTCAACACACCAGAATCTTTGAGCATGTGCTGCATGATACATGAATATGAATATCTGTCTAGGAAATTTGGGAAAGAAACAAAGGAATCTTAATTGATGTATTCGATAGGTCAAATTCATGGTTGCAGTATGAGGCTTTGCAGGTGGATTCTCAGACTGAAAGAAGATAAAAATAGAAAAAGTGCTGGATGGTATGAGTTTCAAGCACGTTATGCATCACCTGAGTAAACAGTGAATGCAAGAGTTTTCTAACAAAATAAAAAATTCCCATTCAAGATTTAACTGTGACAGGTGTCCAATTTCAAGAAGCCAGATAATTTAGCATTTGTTGACATTCATTATTTCCTTCAGGAAAGACATTTTTTCCCATGAGACCTGTTTTCTGAAGCTACTCCAATTTCTCAGTGTATTTCTTATCTCACCCTCAAACTCCCAGCTAATTTAAAATTCCATAATTTATCATTGTGAGATAACATCCAAAGCCTTTTAAGTACCCCTTAGTATGACTAATGTACAGATATCAAACATGTTACTGTAGGAAAATGTGGCTCATATTTAATTATATAGAGCTAATTATTGTAAAGAAAAAAAAAAAGGCTTTCTGTTGAACCTTTTACTCGTTACATATAGGCCATGTGGAAACACAGACATCTTCTATGAAATAATTGAAACGTATCTATTTTATGTCCTGAACATGAACAACTCTATTAAGAGTCCTATTTTGTTGTAGAAACAAAAGTGAAACGAAGACATAACCTGATATCAATACACAATTTTCCTTTTTTTTTGAGTTTTGATCAAAATAACTTGATTCTTCTAGTCACAGCACAGCAGGAATAACCTGATTTTCTTAAAATCTAACAGTTTTATTTACTTTGCAATAGCAGAACCTTTCAGGACCATTACATTGATGTTGTCTCATTATATAACTAGCAATGCCTTAAACTATATTGGTCCCTAACCAATAATTGTTTTTTTCTGGAGTTGTTCACATCTTGTCTTCTTACAAACACTTAGACTCTTTAAAAAATCCATAGACATGTGTTTATATATAAGTAGCTCTTTAATCTCAACATCTACCATGCTCATATAACTTTGACAGATCTAATGGAAATAAAAGTATTGTATTTCTACATCAGAAGATTGCCTGTCTTCTGCAGATACTCAGAGATAAAGGAGGTGACCTCATATTACTTACATAAACTTCTAAAGGGGATTCTGAAAATATCACTTTATTTTAAATTGGTTTATTTAGTTTAATTTTTAAAGCAGTAATAGTAATAATAGTAATAATAGTAATAATATACTGGTGCACAGGAACTCTCTTCTAATGTAGACTAAGGGGCAAGAATATAGAGGACAAAAACCAGAAAAAGTAGTTGTCATGAATTTGAAAGAAAAGCCAGGGGTTAAAATTGTGAAGTACAAGGAAGAAAAGGAGTTGCATTTGGCAAATGAAAAAATTGCAGCGAGAAGAATGATTTTATAAGATGTCTAACAGTTGGAGGAAAACTGCAGGAAGAACTTACCTTTTTGTGGAGCAGGAGAACAGAAATGTCTGATGCTTTCCTGCTTAACAGTTTCCTGACATGGAAAGAGATCATATATTAATAGAAACATCAGCCTAGAATAATCTTAGCCTAGAATAAATTGCTGTATGTTTGATGATTTCAGATTTCTCATATTCTAAGAAACTTGAGCTGAGATGTTTAGAAGGCTCTCAAGGCATTTAACAATTATTCCGTAGAATCATAGAATATCTCAAGGTGAAAGGGACCCATAAGGATCATCAAATCCAACTCTCAACTCCTTGCAGGAATACCTAAACACTCTTTTTTAAGTCTTTCCCTTGAGACCTTTTACCACCGTGTTCATCATCCAGCCTCTTGTATGTATAACCCATCTTTCCAAGTCTGAGTTGGAGAATCTAGCACTTGCTGTAGTTAAATCTCTAAACACTAGTGACATAGAACTAACACTGGAACAATTTAAGGGACAGACAAATACTGAGTCTTTTGTTTTAGAGAATAAGAATGGTAGCAGTGAATTTTAGACAGAAACAGCCTAAGAGTAACTCTTTCAAAATAAATGGCTGACTTTCTGAATGACTTTGTGAATGCAAAAGAAACAGAAGACAAGAGTAATAGCTAATGTGGAATCTTCAGGAAGAAGTTATATTGACTAAATTAGATTAATTTTTATTCCCGGTAAGAGTCATGAAGCAGTTGTCATATTTCTTTATTTGAGTAAGAGCTGGTTTACTTTAAAGGCACTATTTTTATGGCATTCTTATAGATAAGTAGAGAAGACAGCCTAGATGAAGCTTTACTTCATCAGATGGGGAAGAAACATGTTAGGAAGCAGTATCCATAGAGTACAAGATGTATTGGAAGATGCCTCTGAAGCAGTCATTCTATAGGTTTCTGCAAGGATGTTCCTGTCTATGTTTGATGTTATTCAACAGTTACATCTACAGAGTGTGCACATTTTCTCGTTATTTTCACTGTGAGAAGAGCATTAAGCTGAGGGGAACAAATACCTTGTTTGAGTACAGGACTCGATTTAGAATTTTACAAAAAATAAGATGAACCTGAACAAGTAAGAAAGTCTGCTAGTAAAATATAATCTGGTTAAACATCTTGATTTTAGGATGCAGGGATTATAAGCAATCACAGGCAGAGGACAAGTCAAATACAGTTCTGTGAAAGGGTAGGCATTACACTGTGGTGCATAAAGATTTTGCAATTCTCTAAAAACAGAGTTTTCGTTTGAGTTTAGAAGTCCAGAATCCCAAGCCCCAAGGCTGAAAGCAAGAACTGATGTTGTTTGCCAGCATACAGAATAATTTATGACAAACCATATCACACTTACTACAAATATACAGCTGATTTGAAGATAAACAGTCTCATGAGTATTGTCTATCACGTACAAGCTGCAGCCATGATCTTCTGAACTCGGACAACAGCTTATTCTGTAGGACATAGAAATCAATCCTTAAACTGTAAGGGCTCAGCTGGAGTACTTACATTCAAATGTTGGCAGTAAGTCTTGTAACAATTTGAAAAGAAACAAAAAAATTAGTGAAGGAACAGAAATATTCAGAATGTCAGAAAGAATCATGTAAAATGGAAATGTTAAGGTCTTCACATTTATTCAACAAAGAACAATAGTGACAGGAGACAAGAGTCTTAAGTGATTTTTGCAGAGACATTGTCTACTATGCATAGAACAAGACTTAATGGGCTTAAATGTTATCAAGGGAGATTTAAGTTATACATTAAAAAAAAATCCTAATGGGGAGAACAGATAAGCAATAAAATAGGTTGCCTAGGGAGATTTTAGAATCTCTGTCATTACCCCAATAATTATTTGGAATAATTTAAATATGGTGGATCCTACCCTGCGGCAAGTTAACAGATGAAATGCTCTCTCAAGGCCTCATCTCATATTTTCTTTGAGTCTGTGTTCTCTCTACACCCCAAAATATGTCCATTGAACATTTTACGTCTGTCATACCATCATTTTTGAATTTCTATCCAGCTCCCAGCTTTATTTATCCTTTTTTACATAGCAAGGTTTCAGAAAAAATTTTGATCCATTAGCAAAAAAAGAACAAAAAAAACAAAAAAGACCAACCAACCAACCAAAAAACTACATATAAAGCAAGAATGAAAAGAAAAAGATAAAGAGTTAAACAATCTGTCAAAAAGGACAAATCACAAATACTTCCACTGGTTATCTCTACAAAACATTAGATTCATTCCAGGAATGAATTTCTTTACATTTTCAGGTTACAAATGAAATAATAATATTATTTACTATAGTTTATAAAGTGTAAAGAGATATTTGCAATACATTTTTTTTTCCTATTTATAAATTAAGTATATCAAAACTTACAGAGAAGATCACATGGTTGGAGAACTGATTTTGTGTCGTTCTCTGTTAACTATTACTGTGCAGAGTGTGTTACATTTATGCAACTTTTAGAAGAGCAATTCTACCCAAATTCTCAGTCAGGAACTTTAGTGAACTGCATTCTCTATATTTCCCGAATTTATTGCATTTTTAATGTGACATTTCCTAATGTGCTAATGAATCCAGGCATGATGCTTTCTATTACTCATACATGAAACCAAAGTATTGATAAAAGAAATTTTTAAATTTCCATTTTTATAATTAACATTTTTGTTAAAAAGTGTTATTTTCCTCAACATAAATAATTCACGCATGTCTCGTGTCAATAAAGAGGATCACAGGAACCACCATCTTGGTTTTCTACTCACTGACAGTTCTTTCTCCCTCCTTTTTAAAAATGAAATCTTTTAAAATATATTCATCACAATTTTCTTGAACAGATGAGAAAATAACTTGGGCATTTAAAGTGATTCTCTATAGAAGACATATGATATCCTGCATAAGAAAAACATATGTCTTGTAAGACAAAATAGAAAGTAGTATGCATTAAAACTGTATATTCCATTTGTTTTAAAATACTCTTTTCTAGAGACTTCTCTTTGAAAAGTATTTTGTCAGTATTATGGCTTGGTTAACACATATTAAAAAAAAATTGCCTATGTTTTTGGATTTTTTTGTTGTAATGTGACTAAATTTCCCCAAAAACCAGCAATATCACAATGTGTAAGAAGTTTGCAGCATTTTTATTGTTTTTACTGTCTAATGATTCTTCATCTCAAATGTTTACACCAAGAGACAAAGGTTTGAGGGATAAATTTGACAAATATTTTTTTAGAAAATGCTTTGAAACTTTATAGAAGCTTAGGAAGAATTCTGACAGAATTTGATTAATGAGGGGAAACCAAGATGAACAAAGAAAAATGTCCCATTTAAATATTTTCTAAAGTTTTAATTTTTCAATTTTAATTTTTAGCTTTGATTCGAAGATTTTTTTTTTTTAATTTGAAGATCTTTTTAATTCCAGCTTTTTCTCAGTAGCCTAGTATGAATCAGTAGCATTCTTTTGGACACCTTTCTTAAAAAGATTAGGCTCCAATGACCCATTTCACTTTGAAATGTAATCACTGTGGTAAGGGTAATGGGGGTTCTTTGCAAAAGAAAATTATTCTCTCTGGTCTACTTTGGCAATTCAACCATATAAATTCCATGGTCTTAAAAGGATGATTCTGTGGTCAAGACAGATACATGGTCCAAGGACTTGCCACCTTGGGCAACATTTTATTTTATTGTTTTTTGATATTAGATGTTACAATAGTTTTCCTAATGTGGGGTACAGAGAAGATAGAAATACATCACTGTTACCTCCAAAACTGCTGCTTTGGGGTTCTTGGAGAAGGAATAATTTTTATGTATATTTGTATGTATGCATATTTTTTCATCATTTCCGGACCTATCTGTACGTCTCAAGACATCCAGTCATATTCAACTTCAAAAATCCATCAGGATGCTCTTTCCTTTAAATAAACTTTATGTAACAGAGGAGTTTTGTTCCTCTAACAGAAAGATTACTCTCACAGTTTACCTAATTTGGTTTCTGAAAATACATTCTCTCTTTCCTCACTGAATACTGTTTCCCTCTGACATGCTTCTTTCACTCAAGCATAGATTGCTTTTTAAGTAATGTGCCACAAGCAGCTCATTACCACTGAAAGGTGAGAGTTGCCATTTTATGATCCCATATTATAGCACAGTATTCCCAGCTCCATCTGCTCACCTAAATTTTCTGATAAATGTAGGTCTCTGCCAGAGAAAAGTTATTTATCTGATCTTTTTAAGTAATTGTTGCTTCACTGAAGTGTTCACGCTGCTTTTTCTCACAAACAGCATTTCTCATGAAGTCTGTGCTGCTATTAATTAAGGAAGTGCTTCTAGGTCTCTATGGAAACTTAAGCTCTGCCTAGAAAACCACAACTGTTTTATATACCTTGTAAGAAGTTCTCTCTGTGGACTTTGAAAGGAGCTTCTGTGCAAGACCTTTTAACTCCTTAGTCTTGGTAATGTTCAAATACTACTTTTCAGTAAGATAACCATTTGGAAAAGCTCCTTCTTTTTTTGGAATTACTTGGAAAAAAACAAAACGCACAGTGAAATGCGCATTTAATCAGCATGTAACATTACTTCTTTCAGGATAAAGGGTGACTAGCAAGGAGAAACTTGATTACAAAAACAGCCTGTGATTCATATAAGGTACTGAACAGCACTAAAGAGTCTGGCACTTGTAGCACAAATCCTAGACTCTCAGAAGTTACATGAAAAGTATAACACTTCTCATAGCAGCGTGCTGTGATCACGTCTTTCAGAACTCGTATGTTTGCCATCAACAAAACCGTGGAAACAGAGAACTTGAAGAACTATTCTGTCCTGCTCTTGGATTGCCCATTTTCTTTTATGAGTTTATTTAGGTGGAGAGCTTTTCTTTTTTAATAATCCTTTCGTTCATAATGCTAACCTGCCAAACACTCCCCAAAAGCTTATTCACTACTCTTCCAGAGATTCAACAGAATTAGTAAGGTAAAATTGAATAGGAAGGTAGGAATTCAGGCTGCATCATCTTTTGACTGGAACATGTTAACCTTTTGTGCTTCTGATGAGAAAGAATAAAAATATATTAGTAGCCAATTAAAACCTAAAAATACAAGATTAAAGGTTAATAACTATTGCTTTTAAAACTAGTCCAAAAGATAACATAACATAAGCAGTGAACTGAAAATAAGGAAAGCATTACAGATTTACTTTGTATAAACTCTAGCAACCGTCTGTATCAGCAGATTAATCAATGTTTAACCAAGATGAGTTACAGTGACTCTCTTACATAAGTCAAAATGACAGTCAGATTTCTGCCAAATTAATTCATTATGATCAGTGAATGAATAGCTAATGAATTTGGTATTGAAGATCCCTTACATTGATAATAAATCCATGGGGAAATATCCAAGTAAAGTCTTGTAAAGATTTTATTCAAAATGCAAATCAAACGAAAAAGACTAAGCAGACTAAGAAGACTAAATGCACTGTCAGTTCCTTGAGAGGAAGGGCTAGATATAGCAAGAGGAAGAGGAGTCACAGGGATTGATACATAAACAACAGAATAGGATAACCTTTCTTTATGAAAAGTGGAAAGGGAAAGAAAGTGAGCAGCTTATCCATTTTGATTACAGGACATGAAGAAGTTTCAAATCAGCTGTAAGCCTTGGCTTTAGCAAAGATTAAATGTAAGTAAAAGATCTGTGACGTGGGTCTCAAAGGTCAGAGTTGAACACTGGAAATCCAGCAAGATTATGCATTAAGCAGCTCAATAGCTGTGTTTGTTCAGGTTGGCTAAAAGAGATGGAGGTGGAGAATTCCATTTCTTTCTACAGTATTGCTGTCAGGACTAGAAACCAGGACTTCCCTTGAAAATGAGAGTATAACAAACCATTTAGGACAACCATTCACATCTTCCAGTTTATGATAAGGAATTTCCTGAATAAGCAAAGTAATAAGCAGTTTTGATAGCCTCACTCAAGAAAAGACTGAACAAGCTAAATTCACACTGAATGCCTAAGACAAAGGGAAAATATCTTCCCCAGAAATTAAAAACAAACAAACAAACAAAAAAACCATAAAATTTACATTAATGGTGATGTGACCTTGTCCAATCACACGCAGTGGAAAAGCCTGAAAAAAGGTCATTAAGCCTTCTGTTCCTGTCTGTGCATCAACCTTACAAGACCATGATTAGATCTTCCTTCAGTGAAAATTGCTTATATATCAGTACTGACCAAACCAATTCAGGGTTCAGTGGAAATAATGGTGATGGAAGTCTTTACACTCAAAAACTAGTGATTATTCAGAGGTAAAAAAAGGAAAAAAAAAAAGTAACATCATGTTAAATTCAACTTTTGTCAAATTTATAATCCAAATATTTTGTTTAAACAAAAATAAACACAACACACAGTAAAACATGTTGATGTTTCTTAAAATAAGAGCATGATTTTCCATCCAATTTTTGATTTTACCAATCCAATATTGTTTGAAATTTCATCTTGAGGAATATTTTTAAGTATTTTCTTTCTTTACTTTTTTTTCCCCTAGGAGCATAGGACTTGAAATAACCTCATAAGTAGTAGCCACTTCAACATAAGTGAAAAATGGTCACCCATAAAACTAGAGGATTGTTTTTTACCATTGCTAAAATGTTTTTTACCATTGCTTTAGATTCTGGAAGAATTAGAATATCGTTGTTCTCTTTATTCTAATCGTTCTCTTACTCTTTGGCTAAAGTTTATTCAATATTTACTTGTATCCAGTTGTTATTGCACCTCCACCATTATCAGAATGAGGGAAGAAAAACCCCAACAGAGTTTAATAAAAAAAAATGTATTCAGTATTTTATAACACCTTTAGAATAAAGATAAAATATCCTAGAGATGCAGGTCAGTTAGGAAAGGTTAAAGGACCATATGAAGTCCTTAAAGAAAATCTTAAGGAAGTGAAGGTGACTCTAATGTTTAGCTAAGTGACATTGATTGGTGAAATTTAAACTACCATCAGCTGCTTTTCACAAGCAAGGTGGTTGGTTTCTTTAATCTCAATTTTTTCTTTATTTTATTAAAACAAATAATTACAGCTTCCACCATAATGTTCCATGTATCCACAAGCAAGTCTTCTAACATTCATGGTTTTCTGCCTGAGAAGCTCAAACAGTAACGAGAGACCCAACAACACAGCTCATCCACTGTAGGAGTCTCAGATGACCATGCTGATGGCTGTGGCATTTCTTGGACTGAAATTCATTACACTGTCACAACAGTTCAATAAATCAAAAGAAACATGTATACCCCAAAGGGTAGAGAGGTTCTTTCGAATACTGTTCCAACCATACTCTCTGCATAGGAGCCAAAGGTCAAGTTTTCCTTCCCCTCCCCCAGACTCAAATGGTGAAACTTGTGGTGCCATTTGAAACAAGGAATGAAAAGCTATGAGCTGTGGCAATGCAGTGAGACACCACACAAATAGACTTAGAGAGCACAAAGAAAAGTACTTTGAGATACTTTAGCTCTGGAAAAGCTGCAGCTGAGAACAGAGGCAACTTTTTGGTTCATATATAAAGCATAAAGCCCACCTGAGTCCCTGGACTTTACAATGGATCCAAGATGCATGGAAGTCCACAGAAACCAGTTTTCAAGTTTGATATCTTATATCATGCTTCATCTGCAAGGAAGCTCAGAGCTGCCAAGATGCCAAAAATGCCAAGGGCATTTAGACCTTTAAAGACTAGGGTATTCTTGAACTGAAATTGTAGATTCCTCTCTGCATTTCAAATCTCCAAAAGTGCTTTAATCCAAAATATAAATAAAGGAAATTAAACAGAGATGAATACAGCTTCTGAAGTAGTTGAATGAAGTTTGTAAAATGTAATATATTTTGATCATTTTCATTTCCAGGGCTGAGACTTTGAGTGTCTTTTTGACATAAAATCTAAAATATCTAATATCAGTTGAACACGCTGGAATATTCCATCAGCTTGGCACAGATAAGAACATATAAAATGCAGACAATACTTGGGATGTTGGGTCATGGAAATTGTAAAAGAGCTTGCAGATTCAGCCCAGAAAGAGCTCTCAGAGGCTATGGCTGCCTAAGTAAAGCAGTCATCTATATGAATATTCAGACAAATATTTAGGGATCTAGTAGTTCTTGAGATTTAGACAGATTTTTAAGATAACTGGATGGTTCATTCTTTACAGTTCTACCAAGTATATTTCACTAAAAAAAGAGATAGTCGAGTTTCCTAACTGTAGACTTGTGTGTCTTATACTGACATAATTTGTCTAGTTCTGTATTAGGAAACAATTGACCTATCATAAAGCTTAAAAAATAAGAGGAGAAAATAAGCCTGAGGCAAACACCTGCTGCAACAAATTTCAACACAAATGAGCAAATCTTGACAAAGATGTAAGCAACTTAATACAAGATTTTTAATGAGAAGTGTCAGTCCAGTTTAATTTTATGTGTTGCTATCAGCACCACCTATATTTAACAGTACTCTGTTCTCTTGTTCAGATACATTTTTTTTTCCTGAATTTATCTAGAATGACTCATATAGGAAGCATCATGCATCAATATTGTCAAAGAAGAGGGTTAATGTATGAGGGCAAATGTCTTGTATTTCCCCAAACTGAAAGACCTAATTTTGACTTGCTCAGCAGTCTCCATTCTCATTTGACCCATACAACTGGTCTGAAATGAATATAACCTTTAAGAGAGGAATTAAAATACTTTTCTGAACTTTCCTGCAGGGCATGAAGCAGAAGCCTTTGTGTACAAACCCTTTGTGTTAGACCTGCTGTATAATGGCTAGTAAAATTAATTTAAAAAAGAACAAAGGATCCTATATTTCAGCTGTTTATCTGAACCTTGCATTTAGGAGGGATGCAGGGCTTTGTGACTGCTGCTGCTTAACCTCATGAGGTTTCTGTTCCCTTATTTCTTCAGCATGTTAAAGTCTTCCTTGTGTGCAAGCAAGGGAAAACAAGGAATGAATTCAGAAGAGCAGGGCTCCATCACATATAAGGATTACTTGGGTAGACAAATGTCATCACTCCAAATATCCCCCCTTCCTTCTTTTTCCCCCACTTTGTATCCTGAGCATGGTATCATATGGTCTGGAATATCTCTGGTCAGTTGGAGTTACCTGTTCTGGCTTTGTCTCATCCCAAACTTCCCTGCATACCCCAGTTCTGTCACCAGTGTGGCACCACAAAAAAGCAGAAAAAACCTTAATTTTTGTAAGCCCTGCTCAGCAATAACTAAAATATCTCTATATTAATAACCCTGTGTTCAGCAGAAATGCAAAACACAGCCCCACACCAGCCACTGTGAAGAAAATTAACTTTAGTCCAGCCCAAACCAGCAAGCACACTATCATGAAAAAACTCCCGTACATATCCTCTCCTCAAGTACTGGGAGACACTGTTGGACTAGAGAAATGGATTTCACTTCATAGATTTAGCCTGATCTATGTATGTGTTTGCCACTTGCCAGCTTATTCATGACTAAGTTGTCTGATGCACAGTATTTTTTCTTGTGTGTGTCATTAAAAACTGTGACACTTAAGATAATATTCACCTTTTTTTTTTTTCATAAAAGATTAAGGAATTGTATAGGATCTAAATCCTTGTACTATTACTACATTTAACATTCTTCTCCATATTTTGTTCAAGGCTGAATCTAGAACTGAAATGTTTCATTAAAAAAAAAACCAAACAAACCATAAAAAAATCACTGGAACATACTAACATACTCTGTTTTGAAACTCATAATTAGATGCTTCTGTGCATATTATCTGTTTCTCCATCATTGCTTGCAGTCAAAATTATGTTGATTTTCTCTGTATACATTTGTCTGGAAACTCTAATTATGCTTTACCATATTACCTTTGGGGAAAGCATAAATCATCTGCATCATATTCTGCATTGGAATTATGCTGCTAACTTGGTTATTTAAGAGGACTCAGGACAGCTCTTCAGTGCTTCTTAAAACATAACTAAAGTGGAATAAATTTTGAGTTTCTAGGAATTTTTGTGACATCATCCTAAACTGTAATGATGTGATTATTCATCATATGCTAGAGTCATAATTACATTCTAATTATGCAAGGAGAAGTATTTATACTAAAACAGGCAATTAGGTGTAATTACACTAATGATGTAAATATGCAAGAATTAACTGAAAGTGATTTGAAAAGGAACCAGGGAAATGTGTACAAATAAAACACATTTGATGTTTTTAAAAAAAGTAAGCCTCTTAAATGTTTAATGATAAATCTTAGTTATGTACTGGGAACATCATGCAAGAAGATGCCCCAAGGTCATTTTTCCTCTCAGAGCTCCTACTAAATGTTGCTATTCTCTATCCCTTAAGGAGGGGGAGAGATTACATGAATTTTTTTCTAGATCTTTTGAGAGATGAGCAGGTGTGGGTCCCTTAAAACTCAGCATATTCTGTGACTCTGTCAATTTCAAAACTCCAGGTAATAGGTAACAATATAATAACATAAGTCATAAGCAGTAGTGAAATGCAGGCACTGAAGAAATCCATCAAAACTCTTTCTGGCTCAGCAGAATGAATAGATTTTCCAGAAATACTGCTTACAAATATTCTTCTAGGGGAACATAATTTATATTATTATTTTGTGCTTTTTGTCAGCTGTGGGCCCAATGAAATGTTATTTAATATTGTAAAATATTACAAAGAAAAATTACTTCAAGATTTTCCATTTTTACTTAATTCCAGTCACACAATAAGTTTATGAATTTGTGACATGATCATCAATTCAAAAGCTCTTTTAAATCTCAGCATGAATCTTTATCAGTCATTACTCTAGAAAAGGGCAATTATATCTGTCTCTGAAAAGTGTAACACTGAGAGAAATGATCTCTCAGCACAATTTTCAGATCATGACCTGGGCTGTTCTGACACAAAATTGAAAACTTATGCTGCTATTCCAGCCCTGACCTCCTTTGCTGTCTATTTCTTGAACCTGAGAAACAAAAGATGCACTGTGGTAGATGGATGGCTGACCCTCTTCTTCAAAAATACCTTTGTATTTCTCTTGTATGTCTGCACTGCATCATTCTGGTTTACATCTTGTAGCTGTAATATAATGTTTTTTCCCGCTAGGTACTTTGCTAAATCTCAAGGAAGAACAGGGAGGTTGCTGTCAAAACTCTCCTCAGCTGCCTAAAATACAAGGCTTTTTAAAGAGGTGAATAGATATGCACATAATATAATAGGATCTGTTGCAAAAAGCAGCTGAACTCTGGCTCAGCAAGAGTTGTTGAATGTTAGAAGTCCAGTTTCTTAAGGAAGTTGTCTATTCCTTGCCCATTTGTAAGCCCTTTCCTCTCTACCCAACTCTGAGCATAGCAATAAATTTCAGTGATTTGTGAAAAATAGATAACAAATAGATAACAAAGCAATTATATTGTCTCTGAAGTTCTTTCAGCTGGGCTGATGCAGGACTCAAAACTCATCTCCCTCCTGAAATACAGGCAGTAAACGTCTCTATAATTATAAGAATATATATTATTCTACTCTATCCTATTCTATTCTATTCTATTCTATTCTATTCTATTCTATTCTATTCTATTCTATTCTATTCTATTCTATATTACTTATAATTATAAGTAATTATTCTCAGGACAAACACCTTGATGCTGCCCTTAACAATAAAAGAGGAGGGGAAGGCTAAGTGGCAAGAGGCTCAAATCTCTAGAAAGCTAGGATTTTTAGTGCCTGTAGTGTTGTGACTCATCTTACTGAACTTACTGTTGCCTCTTACCCTTTCCACAGAGTTCCACAGTTCCAGCTGCCAGATATGTAAACCCACATCTTCAGGATGAAGTTTCAATTCCAGGGCAACAATTTTTCTGTATGCATAAAAGTGTTGTAGCTAAGTGCACAGCTGAAGCATTACAGACTGAAGAAATTTGTATAAGAGTGAAAAGTTAAGACAAATAAGGGAATATATATCATAACAGGCAAAATGAATTCCCAAAACATGTAAAAGTTTAAACTGATACAGAGAGGGTTTTTTTCTGTATAATGGGGGTATTTTGGGGTTTTTTTGTTTTTTTGGGGTTTTTTTTATGCTTTAAAAATTGTGATTAGAAAAAAAGATTCTTTTCTACTTCTGCTTTACTGACTACCAGCAGCAAAATTATGTTTCTAGGAAGTCATTCCCTGGGAGAGAAAAGGAGCAAATATTTTCTAAAGAGCTCTTCTTATTCAAAACTCTTTAATTCAGGAATAATACTTGGAAGTAAAAAAATGAAAAGCAATTTTGATAGCAGAAACTAAAGACAAAGAAAATTACTGCATAAATGTAAGTGGATTTAAATTTGAAATAATGCTTCTTATTTCAAATCTAAAAATGCTCTACCTCAAAGGTTTTCTTTTTCAAGGTATTAAACAGCCAGATTATGGGGAGGAAAAAGATATTTGATGGGAAATCAAGGGCACATGAAAAAAGGAATCAAAAAGGAATCAAAAAAGTGCTGTATGTTGCCATAGGTGCTTTTTCTTCATGAAGCCAGCAGTGATGAAACTTGAATTTTTAAAAAATATGATGATTGAAATATCAGAGTTACTGTTACATTTTTGAAACAACAAGATACAGCCAACAAAAGCCAGTAAATACAAGCCAAGAACCTAAAACGATGCATATTTTCCTCTTTAAATGCCATTAACTCAAATTAGAGCAAAAAGCCACTTAAAACAACATTACTTATGCTTTAATTTTTGATTGGCATAGGTATGTGCCTCGTTTATATTGATACAAAATTGACACTGGACTAAGACAGTGAGGGATGACACTCCTGGTGTGCAAAGTTAGATAATATTGCAAATAGATCTCAACAGTTCTGGTTAAAGTTGTTTTACTAGTATGTTCCACTTATTTTCTAGTCTTTTCTGAGTCAATGACCCAAAAAGATTTCATTAGAGGAGGAACAAGAGAAAGTAGTTGCTTACTTGAGGCTTTGCAGCAGCTAGGTCTAATATATCCTGTAGAATTCTTTACTATTTGCAATGCTGGCAATCTCTCAACCTTAAGGAATTCACTAGTGTGATGTTGGCAGGAGATAAGGTATAAAAACAAAAGGGCATGAACATCCTCATCAGAACATTCAAACAAAAGCTGTTTGGGAGCAGAGTGTGATTCAAGAGCTGATTAGTTACAATGGCTTCCTAGGAGGTTGGATTACTTGGTTTTCTGTTTTTTAATGCTTGAGCAGACTATAGATTAGCTACAGTGAATGTAAATTTATCAGCTACTGTAATTTCATGACTTCTGTCAAAACCTAATAAATCAATTTGGGAAAAAGCCTGAGTGGAAATCACATCCATCCCAGGAACATTTTATGTGCACTGGAGTAAAAGGAGAAAGAAAAGAAGAACCATTTCTTTCAGAAATTCACTTTCTAAAGTGTGACATGCAGAGAGCAGCCAAATCTGTGATTCACAAGCAAAGATGGAGTTTCACCTTCTAACCAATAATTTAGAATGCTCTTGTGGAGTGCAGTTAAAGCATAATCTTTCCTCTGCATTTCTTATGGGGTAAGTTATGAGGATTCTTTCTGTCCTGTATGTGTATGATGCTCTTGGTCTAAAGTGGTTTATTCCCTAGACACGGAGGGACCTCAAAATCTAAATTTGCATCCTGAAGGGTGCTAAGGAGATGAAGAGCTGCAACACAGCATTTTGTCACTTATTTCTTTCTTTTATGAGCTGAGACCAGCTGTTTAAATGTGATTGATATTCTTTTTTTTCACTAGAAACATACCAGCTACAGGGCAGCCCTCTCTTTTAACATCTGTTCAGCATATTACTCATATATTCAGATTTTCCTGCTCACTCAGCATGTTAAAGCTCATTACAATACACTAAATATTCTTCTGGAATGAGTGGGAGGGGGGTTCACAGGCTTCAAGTCTGCTGGTTCCAGCTACAGATGATCCTAAATCCAAAACAGTTTTGACCACTGTGATTTCATTTGTGGTTTCTCTCATATGTAGTTATTCACTGCAGTCCTAGTATGGAGATAAAATGACAAATAGAAAAGGTCCCTTAAAATCACACCACAGGACAAATGGCTCAAGCTGAATGAGGTAAAAACTCCATGCAAAACATCATTATTCTGTTGAGATACTCAACATTCAAACTGGCAGAAAGATCAATTTTAAACAATCTTTACAGCAGTGTGCCAACTTCAAGGGATTTTTCACAAATTATTAGTTTGATTTCATTTGAAGACAAGATTTGTCTGTCTTTTCTTGCTTCTCCTTCTATATTTTACATAAACTATTGGTCAGCTTTCACCAAATCTTGAAAAAAAGGAAAGAAGGAATGGTTTGACAGGTAAGTTCTTGCAATATGGATTGTAAAATCTACTTGGAAAGAATTAGCTGGCCAAGCACCATAGGCAGACAGCCATCTAGTTAGCATGAATCACTCAAGATGAAACAAAGTACATAGCATCTCTTTCCTATATATCCAAGCCAGGTATTGCAGAGAAGTTTTGTCATAGTTTTTTATGCCCCAGAAGTTTTTCGTGTGGAAAGCACACTTGAAATTGGAGGAGTTCTGTTCTCATTTTTTTTTTAATATACATAGAATGGTTTTATTTATTCAGTCTCATCTTACTGCTAATATAGACCTGAATTCAAAATTGCCTACTTGCAGGCATAGTCGAAATGAAAGTATATTGAAATATATTAGTTGCAGACTATTATTTGTAGAATTTTGTACTGGCGTTGTCTTTGTAGTAGCTGATAAAGGGCTGCTTTGGATTTGAGTTACAAACAGTATTGGCAGCACAGGGAAGTTTTAGTTACAACTGAGCAGCACTGACACAGCACCAAGACCCTTCTGCTTCTCACCCTACCCCAGCAGTGACAGGGCTGGGGGTACACAAGGGGACACAGCTGTCCCCAGCTGACCCAGGGTATATTCTGTACATTATGACTTCATGCTCATATTTGTTTTGATCATATTTTGCCAAGATGTTTGGGGTTTTGTTGTTTATCTTCCCAAATAACAGTTACAAGTGATGGAGCTTTTCTTCCCTGGAATGGCAGAATGCCTGCCTGCTCATGGGAAGTAGTGAATTAATTCCTTGCTTCACTTAGCTTTTCTTGGGTCTGCAGGTTTTGTTTCACCTATTAAACTGTCTGTATCTCACTACATGGGTTTTCACACTTTAACCTTCCCAGACCTCTCTCTACCCTCATGGGGAAGAAGAGTGATTGAGAGGCTGTGTGGCGCTGAGCTTCCCACACAGGTTAACCACAAGAAGAACATGAGTATTTCTATGGTGATATGGACTATTTTTGTTTTTTATTCTTCTAACTACAGAGAATCATAACATTAGTCAAGTAATATTTTAAATTTATCTTTTCTTCCTAAGGTGAGTGTTTGTTTGTTTTGACTTCAGATTTTTTAATAATCAAAAGTTAGAATCCATACCATGCTTCATCTGGTGACATACAGTGCACTACACTATACAAAGAAAAAGGAATTGTTATGTACAATCGATATGTTAAGCCTGAAGCATACCTTGAACCTTAACACTTTTAAATATAATTTACACTTAAGTTCACTATCTTCATTCTGCTACAGTTTGTACTGATACTGTTAGGAAAGAAACACTGTCCTTTCAAACTTCCTAGAAATTTATATTATCATATCTACCTGGCATCTCTTTCTCTCCATTATTATTTTGGGCCATTTTTTATTGTCTATAATCATGTTTTTCTCTTGATCAAATCCATCAGTATCTAATAATAGAGGTAATCAAAAGAAAAGGTCTATAAAGTACAATATTTTCTTCCTGTTTTTGTCCTGATTTCTATAACTGATTCTCTTTAGATATCAATTTTGCTTCATAAACTATATTGTTTTGAAAAAAAAAACAAAAAAAAATGTGTTATAAAGCCTAAATTGAATATAATACAAACAAGCCTTAAGTATCCATTGTGAAATCCATCACCACATGAAAGTTATGTGAGCTGCTGAGTAACTGCAGTGCCAAGCACTTGTCCTCAATTACTATTACAAGGAGGTCTGTGTGTTCAAAAACATTAGCAGAAAGTGCTAAACTTAACATATATAACTGAAATGGCAGAATATACCAGCCATAATTCCTTCTACTTAACCTTTAAATATCAGCCTCCCAGAATACAGTCCGAAATTTTAAAAAGTATCTCTCCTCTGGTTTTCAGGTGATGAATATGCAATTTTACTAGAAACAATGACAAAAAGACACAAACTTGGGAAATCTTTTGATAGCATACATGACAGTAGGATTCAATAGATATGCTGGAATCTATGTACAGTGATTTTTCTTTTATTATAAGATCCTGAGTGACATACTGTAAAAGGGGGATCTGTGAAAATCACAGAATAGCAGAAAGCTAAAATGGATTTTTATTTTTAAATCAGCTCAAATAATTTCTCCACTGAGATATAGACCCAATTAATTAAAATACATGTATTAAAATACAGGTATTAAAATCATACAGGCCAAGAATGTTAGGAGGGGTCAAATGATTTTCTCATCAGTATTAGACTATACATGCAAAGGTTTTGGCAGTTGTGTTCTCAGCTGGCAGACATCAATAACATCTGGGCCATTAACATCAGAATTAGTAATCTAGAGAATTGTTCCTTCTATCACTTCCAGTAAATACTGGACTCCAATTCGGACTCCTCCAAGCCCACCTGCAAAAATGTTTAATGTGATTCAAATATGCAAATATTACAGATTGTAGAAGGTTATATGAACAGAAACCAAGAACAAAGCTACTTGGAATATTCTGTACATTCTGGGTTTAGCAAATGACTATGGCAACCATTTCTTTAGAGAGAGATCTCAAAAAGTTTTATCACATGGAAGTTTCTTGAGTGCAAGTCTGCAGAGAAAAAAGCAGAAGTTCTTAAAGGTGAACAATGACGACAACAAAAAAAAGTCACACCCTTGTTGGATGATTTTCCTCTCCAAGAACCACTTCCGGGATATTTAGCATTTAGAAAATGCAGAAGTCACAGAGAAATGGTTATTTATACACAATTTTGCTTTTACTTAGATATTAACAACATAAAAATCTTAAAACTTTCAGGTGATTAAGTCAAAACTACATTATCTACAGAACTGTCTTTCTCAAATGAAGTGATAATTGCCTCTTTTCCTTGTTCTCTTGCCATGTATTTTGTTTTTAAAAAAAAAATATAAACCTACTGGGACCACTGTTATGGATTTTATAATGTCACAAAGTCTAGATACTTCATCTCTCACAGAAATAGTTAGCAATTAAAATAGAAATGTGATACTGAATTTGTAGCTTGGCACATCAGTGGTATCACTGCCTCTTCTCAGAAAGCATTTGTACTGATAGAAGGTTTACGTTATAGCTGTTCTGGACCTGTTTTGTTCTTTGAGAAGTTTCATATAAGCACACATTTGTAGAAATGTAAAACTCTATGATTAGTTGAGGAGTGAATAAAAAGATTTTCTTCCAGAAGGTTTTGGGTCTCTACTTATCCTGACTCTGGGACTTTGTAGCCATTTTCTTCCAACCCAATCAATCCATCTCCACTATATCTCCATTCAGCTTTGTCTCACAGTTAATGTGCACTTATTTTTTCTCTATCTCTTTGATTTGTCAATAGGGTCAATGAGACCTGTGAATGAGGGAGAAAAATCATTGGAATTTTCATGACCTTTTGTTGACTTTTGGGTATCCTGATGTTGACCCTGATTTCATTGCCTATGCCTATCAGGCAATTAATGAGCTCAGGAGAAACTCGGTGCATGTTACTGATGTAGGCCAGCACAGGATAAACTTTATATTCTTTTTACCTTCAAGGTTTTTTCTTAAGAGACATTTTTTATTATCTTTTTCTCTTCTACTTCAACCCAATTTGAAAGGTTCCCAGTAGCAAAAGGCTCAGACACCTACATGAAAGCTGCATAGTAGTTTCGTTTCACCTAAATAGTGAAGCTACTTAACATCTTTTTCTCTGAAATAACAAGATACTTACACTTTGAACTTAAAACCTGAGTGAAGCAGAACATCATGCTGAGAATACAAATTTCTGTAATTTGATTTCAGAACAGTACATTCATTTCATTTGCAAGTATACAGAAGAGAGAACACTGCAGTCAATTATGGTCAGATGTTTTGAAATTTGTTTTGACTGGTGAAATATATTGTGTGATGATCCTAATGTGTGTGACAGACACGTACAATACCATGCTGCCAGATGTGCTGGAAAAGGAAAATTAAAAAAAAAGATTCAGTGGCAAAAATGAGAATTTATATGTAGGGAAAAAAGTACAGTTCTCAGCAGTGAGGAGTCCTGATTTGGACATTCTGGCATCAGCTATACAATGGGATAAGGAAACTCCTACTGCTCAGTAAATCAAATTCCTGTTAACTGAAGGCAGGGTCAGCTGTCAGCCAACAGGGGCAATATTTTTCTTTACTGAAAACTCTTTACGTGTCTAATCAGGGAAAACAGTCTTGTTCAACTTGTCAAACAAATAATTTTTGGACTTTAAACTGGTCGGCAAACTTACATGGTCTTATACTTCCTTAGTTTGGCAAATTCAGATATCTGAGGTAGTTTTCGTTATTTTACTGATGGCTGAAATGTATTATTATAAGCAACATAACAGTAAAAAGAAATTTCCAGCTGAGATAAATGATTGAGTTTTACCAAATCCCTTGTTACTACATTGATTTGCCAGCTGTTTACCTGGATTTTTATACAAACACCTTAAAAGTAAGACAAAAAATTCATATGAAGAGGTAAAGTACTTAAACCAATGACTGGTTTCTCAGTACTTTGCTCCAATACTTTGGCACATAGATTCCAGGGAAATAAGGGACACATCTTTCTGAGCAAAATTATTTTGAAAACTCAAAATGAAACATCTCTTGACACTAATTGATTTGCGCTATTATTATTAGTTAAATTATAGCATGATTTGTATTAATGCTAATTACAGTGGAGAAAGAGGATCTTGTGCCAATAGAATGAGACATAGAGTTAGGGAGTGCTTTTTCTATCTTTGCCACTGGCATTTTTGTGAACCCTTGGACAAGTCATAGGCACTAAGTGTACCATACATTGTACTTGGTAAACTTATTAATCAACATTTTTCTCTCTCATGTTGCTGCTTCAAAGGAGCAGCATGAGACTAATTCATCAGCATCTCTTGGAAACCATGGTCAAGAGACCATAGAACTATTAGGATTATAATGCTTTATAGGCATGTTGCACTTATGTACCACTGTCTGTGACAAATAATGTGCATCTATCAGTGAATCCATCCCCAAAAAGTTCCTATGACTGAGCATAATTCAGTAGTGTCTTTGATTCTTTTTCTAGAAAGATAAAAAGGTGATTTACCTGGAGTTAAAAACATGGGGGAGGAGGTGGGGGCGGGAAATAAAATATAGGGAAGAGAAAGTGTAAAACAGGTGAAAATGTTTGAATATTTGATAGGTATCAAATATTTTCACTTAGCTGTGTCTTTGCACCAACCATTTGAAACCTCCAGTTTTTATAAGCTGAAGTCTCACTTTTGTGCAAGTTCCAGGATGGGAAATTGAAGGCTTCCTGAGTTCTTCCCCATTTAGTCACATCCTAGCAAGCAGCATAATATAATTTTATCTATTTTATTAAACCTGTACTTGATTTCCTTAATCAGGTTTTCCTTTTGTTCTAAATGGAAAGAAAGATGGGTGAAAGCCCTCCATTATAGCGGTAATTAACTTTTAATAGCTTTTGTTGTTGAATTCCCAGCAGCTGAGGAGAGCATTAGTGTTGTTACAGAATATCAATTAGAATTTTGGACTGTAGAGACTACATAGCAAAAATTGTACTTTCTCTATAAGGGCCCACGTATGTCAGGTAGGATGTTACCTCTTCATTACGAGATGCCTGTTGGGCATGAGTAGAAATACTAATGTCCCTTGAAAATGAAGCCCACATCTTAACAAACCAACACCTGAAAATGTCAGGAAGAGGCTGCTTAAAATTTAAACTGTTACCTTCAAAGGCATTAGTTATTTTGGGGTTTATTATCATTTCTATTTCTTGAATAATAATAATTTATATTTTTTTAAATTTTGAATGATTATAAATAACACTACAATTAGGTGCAAAAAAGTGGCTCAAACTTTTCAAATATCTCTCATTATGTATCAGAATTCAGAAATGTTTTAGTTCTCCATGCAGTTCTTGAGACACAGCTGAATTATGTAATATAAAAGAAGATACACTTTCTACTATAAATAATATACCAGAAGGAATTGACACATGGACTCTGAAAATTGAAAAAGCGCTATTTTAAATGGTCTCTTCTTCAGTGTGAAATTCTTCTGTCCTGAGGCACATGGCTTTACACCCACTATGAAACATGTAGTTCCTTAATGCTTCTAAACTAATAGATGATGTCCATGTAAATATGATAGCTCACTTTGGAAATTCATGGTGAATAAATTTATTCTTCATGTCAAGAAAAATTTCCCATGCTAATATTTTCAGTATAGTTTTTTTTTTTGTAAATTAATTATTCTTTACATAGCAGACCTATGGAATGCAATAGAATGAAGAGTTTTAACCAAATGAATTCAGCTCTTATTTTGCTAGAAACTAGAATATTTTTCAAGTGTTGCTCAAATCAAGATGTTTCAATATAATGAGAAAAAAAAAAGAAAGACATAATTAATATAATTAACAAAACATGATAAATCTAAATAATTACAGTGAAAGCAGGCTTCAAGACATAACCGTAGAGGCATTAAAAAATCAAGAGTTATCTTACCTATGGCAACAAGAAACTAACCAAAGCAACTGAAACATTTTAGTTATTCCTGACTTTTTTAGATGAATGTCTTTTTGGCTAAAGGTATTTTGGCTAAAGGTATTTTGCTTCATTTCAAAACAAATATGTTTCAAAAACAAAACAGAGAGAGATGCTTTTACCCTTTTTAAAGCATTGCCAAAAACCACAAGGTATACAACCTTCAAAATTTGTTTTTCTGGAGGATATAGCAAAATACCTCCTGAATTCTTGGAACACAACATGGACTATTCTGTAAAGAATAGGATGTGATAAGTTTTAGAAACCTGAATATAAATAAATAGATATGCTCATATGAAAACCTGAGGTTACTGTGATAAAAAGCATTCAGTTAATCTTTTGTGAGAGTCTTTTGTTGAATTATCACTGCTGCAAATGAATCTTTTAAAGTTTTTAAATTACAACATTATAACCACAGCTGGCCAATGCTAGTCTTGGAGCGAAGGATTTGGAAAAGAAAGAGCTAATTCATATTTTCTCCTTCAGTATAGAAGCACTAAGACTCATGTATATCCAATATTTGGTCAAAATATGGCCAAATTCATAAATGCACTTAATGAAATCCTTTGCTTCACTTCAAGTCTTAAAGAAGAAATTGTGGCCTTTTTCATTCCCTTTATAGAATCAAAGTTTTAGAAAAGAATTCTCAGATCATCAAGTCCAACCATTAACATTAAACTCCTAAATCCACCCCTAAAAATGGACTTAAGTGCCATAGCTACACGTCTCTTAAATACTTCCAGGGATGGTGACTCAACCATATCAGTGGCAGCCTTTTTCAATGCTTTACAATACTTTCCATGAAGAAATTTACCCTAATATCCTGTTCAAACCTTCTATGGCTCAACATGAGGTCATTTCCTCTTGTCCAGTTGTTTATTACTTGGGAGAAGAGGTCAAACCCCACCTGGCTACAACCTCTTTTCAGGCAATTGTAGAGAGTGATAAGATCTCCTCCAAGCCTCCTCTTCTAATTATGACAAGGAAAGAACAGGTTAGATATAGATTTCACCTGCTTGGCACCCTTGAGATAATGAATTTTCTTGGACGTTAACAGCTTTGCTTGTATCTCTTTCAAATTACTATGTTCAAATAGTGCTGTTCATTAGGTGCTATGAGGAACATGAAATTACTCCATTTTATATTTTATTTCATAAGGTTTTCTGTACAGAAGGCCTTTGAACTGAATATCTTGATGGGTTATTGAAATTTTCTAGGTCTTTTATAATTTAGTTGTTTTTCTGATGTGTTGTTTTTTGTTTTTNGGATATTCCACAATGGAGAGGCTTAACAAATTATGACATTGATAATAATTATTATGCAGCAGAGAACCCTTTTTGGTTTTAATGTAGATTTTCCTTCTTGGGGTCAAGACCCTGAAATTCTTTTCAAATATTTGTAAATTGGATGTAACAGTATTTATTTCTGACACCAATTTATGTGTTTGAAATTTCTTCCAAAGAAAGATGACCCTTTCTTCAAGATAAAAATATAGATTGGAAAACCCCCAAAGGAACAGCTTTCTCAGAGAGTTGTTAAAGTATCTATACTTTCAGATATTCAAAATAAAACTAGACAAAGACCTGAGCAAGCTGCTCTGGTTGACCCATCTCTGATCAGAGGGTTTGAGCTAGACATTCCTTCTAGACTCAATTATTATGAAATTCTCTGAAATGTAAACTTCAAGCTCTTATAAGAAAAAAAGTGATGTCTAACAAGCTGGTGGTTTTGAAATAGAAAGCAAGAAAAGCTTCTGAAACACTGTCTCAGTTAAAATCAAATATTTTCATTACCAGAAAACAGTCCACAAGGAGAGAAACTTCCCCTTAATGACAACATTTCTTGAGCTTTTAACAGTTTTTGCTTTTCCTAATTAATCTTGGCCTCAAGGCCGTGGGCATTCACTTACAGTGACAGAAAGAAATATAGTGTGGTTATGTATTTCATGTTCAGTTCCTTTCCTCTGTTTCTCCAATTAAGTCTCCAAATAATTACCATATATGACTGCACTTTAAACACTTTTCATAGCTGAGGATATACAGTGTCCTGAAAACTTAATTAGATATGAAAACAAATTGCATAAAAAGTTGCAGAGGTCAGAGGATTTTGCATGGTCTGCAACTTAATGGGAACACACAGGAGGTCTGACCATATTTTATAATAATTCATCTTGAAGTTAACTGGAATGTGATATAAAATTTTAGAAGCAAGTACAACTAAAACATAATTTATTTTCCATTTAATTTTAAAGGAAGCTGTCTAGCTGTCATAGGAGCTGAACTAGATCAATTTCTATCCTTAGAGATGTGCACATTCTCCTTTAATTTCAGCAAAGCACCTATTTCTGATTGGTGTATTAACACATAAAACTAGTAATGACAGTAAGTAGAAATAGAGCTTGAGAGGAAAGATAAAATCTCTTAAAAAGAAAATAAAAAAACCGAAACAAAACAACAAAGGAGCAGAGATCATAAACTTCCAGACAGTGCAAATAATAAAATGCATTCACTTGTAGGTATTCAAGATCAAATATTACACAATTAGCCAGAGATACACCAAGTTTTAAAGAGCCAGTGCCATGCACCATACAAAGATAGAAGGAAGGAAATATGTATCTGAACATCACCAACATACAATAACAAAACCAGAGTTCTGGGTCTTGGTGGGCTTAGTACAGCTGGATGTTCAATACAGAATATAAGGCCATTACAAATTCTAGGTACGTTCTTAATTTCGCTGTATTATAAGGTGTTTGCAATAAAAGCCATTCACTACTGTCTTTACTTGCTTTTTGGTTTTGCTCTCTTCTATAAGTAAATGTTACACATATATTGCCAAGTGTGGTGCATATTAGGTGGGAAACATAGAGAAAAAAATAATTTTAATGGAAAGGAAAGGGTGCAAACAATGGTACATATCATTGTTTCTGTTTTATCTACTCTTTGATGATACCGTGTACAAGAGCAGCTCATTCTGGAAGTAGCTTTTGATAGAATCATTGTTTTTAATAACAAAAATCTGTATTATTAAAATTCAGGGTTATTTCAGCAGATTATGTGAAAAACCATAATCCCTACTGCTCTTTCTTTCCATAAATTTGTCTTATTTATCAATACCAGGTAAATGAACTGTGGTATTTTGAACAAGTGATGTTCAGTTTTGCCTGAAGGAATGAATGGATCCTCCCAAACTTTACTGCTTTAGTCAATGCAATGAGGGATACTCCAGCTCCAACTTTGGAAAACTTCTGTCTTAATCCAAATTCAAATTAATTAGAATAATGTGATTAAGTATCACTGGAAGTTTTTCAGTTTTCATTCTCAGCTACCTTTATTTCAACAAGACATGGGACACGCAATCTTTAGTAAAAGTTTGTCCTATTTTTTTTTAACTGCAGTGTTTGCAAAGGAATAAAAATTTCCATCAGGATCTATTTTCAAGACAAACTCCTCCACTCACTCTTCAATCATGTGAAGTTACGAAACTCACAGTGCCTTCTATCTACTTATCTTATTTAATATTATTCCTTCTCTATTTGTACATGTGCACCCTGCCAATTAAAAGAGCATACCTTCCTTCTGTTTATATCACTGCCCTTAATTAGAGGTTTAGATGTTTTCAAGAGAGATCTGACAAATGCCCATCTGTTTAGGCAGAGGTTTATTTAACATTGCATATGTACGATCTGGATAACTACAGTCATACAATTACCAAACAGCAGTTGCCTTAGTCAAACAGCTTTTATGTCCTTAAGTGACTTCAAATGACTGGATTCCTTTTAGGTAGTCTTTTATTTACTTCAGATCAGGAAAATCCAACAATTTATTCATAATTGCTATAATATATGTTAATTCCTGTTAGCTAACTAACTGCCAATCTGCTTGCTAATTTAGGTAAATTATGATTAGGATTACACTGTAAGAATTTTACTGCTAAAAAGACTTTATGAAAAAGAAAAGCCTTTTTCACTCTTTATTTCACTTACCAATATGAGGAGCAGCAGTTACATAATTTAATTTTACATATATGTTGTTTTTGTGACAAGCTTTTGGTAATGTGCTTCCACTAAGTGGGATACACAGAAATTGTATATCATCTGTGATTCATACACTGCCTTTGAATTAAAGTTCACATTCTAGAAAAAATCACTCTACTAAGAAAAAAGAAAAGGGGAGGGATAAGAATGAGAACAGTTATTAATCTTTTAAGTGGTGTACACCAGTTGAGATACTGTGTACATCATACAGTGACAGAGAAAATAGAAGCAAGAAGGTAGATGAAGCCAGGCTAATTTCTTTGTTCCATTTTTTAGAATTTTTTCTGCCTTAAGAAAATCCAAGCCATAACAAGGCAACATATTTTCCAAGAATTTTCTTTATAAATGAATTCCTAAGAAGTTAATAGTTATGATAAAAAATGTTCATATATGAGAGGATGCTATCTAAAAGCAGACCTTTAAGTATTTTTATGCTTTGGTTATCAGCATAATTCAGTGCTTTCATTTTTTTCATTTTTGTTAATGTGGATGTTGATCTACCGCATTCTTATTAAAATACATTTATTTAAAACTGAAATACTATCATACATTTAACATGTCAAGATATGAAAGGGAAAAGTGGACAAATAGACTTAGGTGTAAATGACAACATAATCTTCATAAATGGATTGCTCAAGTCTTTGAATTTTGCATAGACTTGACCATCAAAGCTGAATGTCTGGAATCATGTGTGCATTTTTGTTAATGCAAACAAACTCCTTCTGTCTTTGGAAAACAATTCTATACGGGCAAAATTGTGTAAACACAGATTTCTGCTCCTCCAGATTTTGGTTTAATTAACTTTTCATCTTGCTCGTCACTGATAATTACCCTCAGCTCCCTTTATGAAAATAAGGGATCTCTAGAAAAAAAGTTCAAGATCATGGCAATGATTATGATTGCGTTTGTGGTTTAAGAATTATCTAACAACAGCAACAAAAATATTCATTTATGCATTTATGTGTATTATCCAAATTTCTCAGTTTTCCGGTATCTTTGCAATTATGTTTGTTTTGTTATCTGTAATTGTTATTACAGTTTTCCTCCCATATATATGTATATCATTCAAGGGACTCCTGCTTAGTTTTGAAGAATTATTTTGTGCTATAAGTGGATGTATGACAACATAGAGACATCTAAGATTCCAGTATACTGGAGAGCAATACTTCATTCTGGTTCACCACATGGTCCAAGAGCCATTTGTATTAATAAGAATAAGGGAGGCATCATGATTCCAGGATACATAGTCTGGACTACAAGAAACTAGTGCTTCCCAGAGATGTACATCAAAACAAAACTGTGGTCAGCAGGGTTGACTCAGGACACATGTCAAAGAGTTATTTGCTAAAGGATCAGTAGAACAGCCCACTGATTGATCAGATCAGAGATAAGTCATAAAATCATATCAAATGTGAATTACAAATTGTTGTTTTCAGCGTTTGCAAAATAATTTCTCTATGGAGGTAATTTTGAGTTTTGAGAACCTCTTAAACCATGAATAAAACTACAGAGCACTTGCTTTAATAGGAACAAATTTAAAGTGTCCTGTCTTGTCATGCATCTTTAATTTTCTTTTTCCTGAAATGATGACCTACTGAAGTAGAGAAGACTTCACCCAGAATCTGCATTCCTCAACGAAGTTAGAGCAAGAAAGTTCTCGAGTTCCCAGGCTCCAGTTAGGGAGCTCACTTCTTTTCACTGCAGATTGCAATGCTTAAGGCATCTCCATCAGGAAGATCACTAACTCCTGATATTGTTAAACACCCTCTAAAGCTTCCAGCCAAAATGAATAACTGTGGGAATAGAAGGGCAACTGTAGCACTACAATAAGAGACAGTAATAAAATTTCATCCTGTATCAAAAGATGTAGGACGGTAAGGCACACCAAAATATTCACAACAAAGCTTATGTGAATGGTATTTTTTGCTGTAAAATAAGAGTTTATATACTGCATTCAAATGTTATGAATGTTGTCTATGAAAGCACAGATAGAATTAGTATTTCAGAAAGACTCTCAGCATATGATGACAATGCAGGCCTCATTATGGGAAGCTTAAAATGAGTGTTCTCCATAAAATGTACAGCAGTCTGCAGAGTGTAAACATGGCTTTGGACTGTTCATACACTCAGGTAAAACAACATACATGAGTTGAAGTGTCCCTCTTGTCACTGCTGCTGTAGATACCATTTTCCTTTTCACAAAGATGTTCACTTGCTGAAATATCCATGTTCTCCTATTATCAAATGAATTATTCCCATATGACAAATAAAGGTACTGCTCAGGTTGATGCATAAAAACATTGTTAAGAGAGAGCTTCACTATTATCCTGCTGGTGCTTTGCACTTCAGTTGCTTGGCTACTTTTCAGGATGATTCTACTACGAAGAAGCTACATTCCCTCCTGTTGCAGAGGTAGTTCCCCTCTGGTCCCTCTATATTTCTTCCCTCCTGAAGATAGTGATTGCATTCTCTTTCAATTACCTCTGTACCAGCCTAAAAGGACTATCACTATTTCATCTCCCTTGGAACAAGTTACAATGAAAAGCAGAAAAAAGAAACCTACACTGACAAGAAGACCAGGTGTTTCTGTCAAGCTTCTTCTGTGAAACATTTCCACTTTCAACAAAGCAAAAACCTCCTCATTTAAGCATTCTTATTTTTCCTTATTTATTTTTAGAATGACTGGAGATAAGGAATTGGTTTGAAATCTGTCTTGTTATAAAATAATCTCCAGATTATTAAAAAAGACACCAAAAGAAGAGAAAAAGGGGATACTGTGAAGAAGGAAAAGAAGCAGGGAGACAAAACACAGGTGTATCTTATACATCTTCTCTATTTGAAATGTTTATATTAACTCTAATATAGTGTATATATACTCCATGATAGTGTATAAATATACATATATGTATATGTCTACACTCATATGTATATAATATGCATATATAATATGTATTATATATATATATATATATATATATCTAACTTGTATATATATAATGTGTATATAGCCTCTTATCCAGAAGGTTGGTTGAAGAAGATATTAAAACAAGGAACAATGGGATTGATCTAGACTCAAATCTAAGTTTATAGCTGTTAAAGTATAGAGGAGTACCCAAAAAGCATCTTTGAAGATATTTTACTAAAAGTACCATCTGAAAATCAGATTAAAAAATGTCATCGTGGAAAGCTTGGACTGACAACAAACAAATGATGGAAAAAAAAGATTTCAGTGTGGATGGGTTCTGACATACTGCCATGGTGGTAGTGCTGCTGCTATTTTGATTAAACAATAATACATGATGTATGGATGACTGATGACCAAAGAAAACTAATTTGTGACTAAGATTCCTGGTACCATCAGAGCAGACCCTGTTCTAGTTGTACTAAACTGCTTGTAGTGATTTGGGTATAGCCCTGGGAGCTACAGATGGCCTTTTGGGGTCCTGCACGGGAGATCACCAGGAAATTTTAAGTATCAAATGCAAAATCCAGTAAGGGAGCTGTATTTGGTCTGGCTTTTTGCTAACCATGGAGAAAACTAAAGAGCTCTCCCACCACATAGAATCCATCAGAATGTCAGCTGAGGTGTTTGCTCTACATCTGAAGGTAGGGATGAACCTTGCCATATTATGGTCTTACCCAAAGCCCCAAATCACTGTCTTTATAACAAAAATAGGAAAGATGAGACGCTGACAACACACAGGCAACCCCCTAGGTTTCAGAATCTCAGCAAAACTCTGCCTCCTTTGTAAAATGCCATGGAAAATTATATGCACTAGTTTTATCTACAGAAAATAGCCTGTCTAATCTTAAAACCTGTACTGAAAATTGTTAGAACAATAATCCATCCTTGACAGATTCTTGCATTCCTGCATTCCTGACACAAGAAAATTTTAGATTTACAAGCGCAAAGCTGAAAATGAAAACAATTTAGATAAAAGCTCCACTATTAAGTTCAAAAATTTAAGAGATGTTCCGAGAACAAAATATATTCAAGCAAATATATACTTGCACATTATATATATTTGTGTATAAACATTGCCACATTATGACTTGCATTTTCCCATGGTAGTGACCTCCTCATCACAGTCATTTTTGGAGCTTTCAAAACTGTATCATATAAAATATCGAACTCCTAGTATTCATGTTTTTGCAATTTGTTGTCTTAGACCAATGACCTCAAATTCCTTTTACTTTGTTTTGTTTATAAATCTCCAAGGTAAAATGTAGTCTTGAAGCTTGGAGTTGGGAGTCATCATTAATATAGAATCATTAGAAAGCACAATTATGGTCTATTACTCATTTTTAGTACATATGTTTTCTCATTTTTGATCACAGAAGGTTTGTAAAAAGAGAATAAAAGATCTTTGAATAGGTTCCTTGGTGGTATATTGTAAACTTCAATTATTTGTTCCCAGAAACATTTTGTTTTAACAGAGAAGTGAAATCTTTTTTAAATAGTGCATGATTCAGAAACCCCTGCTAGAAAAGTATTAAACATTCTTTCATTAATAACAGTAATCTGTATTCCCAGAGAGCACTGTCACTTTAAAATGTAGATCTAAAAAGTATTTTTTTTTTGTCCACAGTCCATCATTAGGCTGAAGTAATCTTACACCTGCAATGTTGTAGCCACCACTTCTTCCTGAGAGGGAGGAGGAGATCATGCTGTTAATGAACAGCTGTCACTCACAAACCTGCCTGCAAAGCAATTGGCCGAAACCATTAGTCTGTTATAGTCAAAATTGCCTTCCCCTGTAATTTTCTGTAGATTTGCTTTTCTTGGCTTCCAAACTACAGTAGCTCACCACATCTAGCTCATGGTATAACCATGGCATGAGGAGAAAACCAGGCCTCTTTCAGAGGCCAGAAAACAAATATTGTTTTTCATCTCAGCATTTCCTGTAACACACACAGAGACTGGTGGTTTCTCTCTCACACTTAATGACTTTTGACAACCACTGATCTCAGAGGGAAGAGTTTGATAACAGTTTTCCTCTCTCCAAAAATGCTAGTTTTCGCAGGCAGGCAAAAGTTCTCAGAGAAGCTGGCAGGTTCCTTCTGCTTTGTAATCATATTTTGTAAAGTACAATCATCCAACCTGCCTGAAAAAGCTTAACTTCCCCCTCAGAATATAGTCCTGAGAGGGAAGGTTTTGAGTGTCAGACAGTTTTGTCCCTTCATGAAAGAGAATGATTGTACCTTTCAACAGCAACAGCAGCCTGTAAGGGAGAGCAAGATAAGAGGAGGTCTGTCAGCTGATATGTTGACAATTTCCTATACATGTCTGCAAAAAAAGTTATTCTGATTTGAAAGCCAATCTAGATAATTGCTAAATTTCATCCATAAAGAGTTTGGGTTTGTTAAAAGGAGCACACCACTATCACACACACACTCACACTCACACACACACATACACAGAATTAACTTCTGTAAACACCTTATGATAATCCTTATTCCATTTTCCTTCTACCACATGTGCATCTCAATTTCTAGCTTCAGTGAAGATAGAGTGAGGGGAGAGAGAGAATAAGAATGGAATGTGGGGGCGGGGGCAGCTTTAGTTTAAAATGCAGATGAATCTGCCTTTTCTGCTTGATGGCCTGTAACATTTCCATGTAGTGTACTTTGCATGGCAGAACAGCTACTAGTAATAGAATTTCTCACAGTGGAGGTTAATTACTTTTCAGCTACAGCAAAATAAATTTCCTGTCAAGCCTAGTGACAGGAATATGCCACTGTCACCATTTTTACCTGCAGTTTTAATTCACTGTTAATATTTGACACTAGCCTGCATTCAGGGGGCTGATCTTCTGAACAGTAGGATTTCCCAAAGGAATAGGACAGACTGGCAGTAATTTAGTATCAAGATATGTGGAAAAGAGTACACTTTGCCTCTCCTGAGTGCACTTCAAAGAATATTACCTGACCTGTCTCTCACTTTAAAGAACAAAAGAGAACCTTGTATTTGGTGAAATAAAAACGACATGGTAAGATGCAGATTAAAATCTAGGGCAGAAGAGTCTGGTCTAACCTTATGCAAACAAACCTACATAACATACCACTTCCTGTCTCCTTTTTGATGTGATTTTTTTCCTGCCTTAAATATGCCACTTTTTGAGCCTGACAATTTTACAAAAAATGCTGAGCTCAACAGATGAGGCACCTTATGTGGTAATGAATGACAGAACTTTCTCCTAATTACTTTAATAGTCTACAAATTAATTTTCAAATTCCCTTCTACAGAGACAATAATGCCATTTTTCAAACCTTGATAATATGCATTGTGTCACTCTTATTGTTAACTAATAAAAAGTCCTGTATGAGGTCATGTTTGTAATCCTCAGGGACATCAAATTTTTCCTAGGAATTTCCAGCCTCCACTCAGACTAGTTAGATCACAAAGGATGTTGTTTGACTCATTCAGCTTCCCTAGTCAATGTTTTATTTTCCAACAATTTAGTAATTTTCATGATTCTGAGGAAATCAACATGCTTTTAATTTTGCCTGGTTGAGTACCTGAGCTGACAAAGGGGGACAGTTGGACCTGAGGCTTATTATTTCACTGCTCAGGAAAGATAGGGGAAACAGTGTTTTTACTTTTACCAAAATTCAAACCAGAAAGCAGAAGATGAAACATCAGGACTTCTATCATACCACAGAAGTAGCCTCAGCTGTTTCTCACTTCCTCTGCAGGAGGTGACCTGTGACAGTGCAGAACTGTGAAGGAGCCAAGCCAGATGAACACGAGGCACACAAGAGCTGTGGGAAGCCAAAGGATTTTGGTAAAGCTACATGAGCAGATGAAAGATGTCTGAATCCAGTTAACTTCATCTTGCTGAACCAAGAGTTCCTAATCCTTCCCAAAATTATGCTGAGCCATAATGAGCTCTTTGTTAAGGTCATGTAAATCAGTAGAAATACCAAGGGACATTGCATGCCTGTTTTGTGAACAAAACCTATTGGTATCACTGAACACTTAAAGGATTTTCAAAAGCATACAGGCTGAAGTTTTCATAAATGATGATGTCAAGATTTCTTAGGTTTCAAAGGAGTTGTATGAATTTCCAACACCACCAAGTGATTCATGATGCCTTCCAGAGGGATCGGTGCAAGTTTGAGACATGAATCCATGGAAAACTCATAAGGCTCAATAAGGCCAACTGCAAGGTTCCATGCTTGAGGAACTGCCAGTATAAACACAGGCTGGGGGATTAGGGTGTTTAGAGCAGCCCTGTGGAGAAGGAATTTGGGGTTGTAGATGAGATACTGGACATGTACTGGCAATGGACAAAACCCAATGCATGGCCAGCAGGGAAAGGAAGTGGATTCTTCCTGTCTGCTCTGTCTTTGTCATAATCCTCCTGGAATGCTGCATCAGACCTCGGGGCCACAGCACAGGAAAGCCACAGACCTGTGGCAGTGAGTCCAGAGGAGGTCATGAAGATTATTAGAAAGCTGGAGCACCTCCCCTATGAGGAAAGACTGAGAGAGTTGGGGTTTTTCAGCCTGGAGAAGAGAAGGCTCTGAGGAAGTCCTGTAGACAGTCTTCCAGCACCTGCAGGAAAGATGGGGACCAACTTTTAAATAAGGCCTTTAGTAATAGGACTAGAGGTAGATGCAGACTAGACATAAGGAAGAATTTTTTTACAATAAGGGCAGTAAAAGACTCACTGCTCATTGCAGAGAGGGATGAACTATATGGCCTAAAAAGATCTCTTCCAACCCATAAAATTCTATGACTTTATGAAGTCAAATTAGGATTGCATGAGCGTGAGATTTAAAAATGGACCTGAAAAAGACTGGGGCCTTGTTCAGAAAGTCTGGCGAATGAAGTGCCTTGACTTAGAGCTGGGCAGTGCATACTTTGCCTAACACCTGGGTCCCAGATGATATTGAAGTCAGAATTTACGGAAAGAAAAAGGGAAGAGGAAATCTGGATCCCTGCTCTGTTTTAGGAACGCATCATGTTACAAAAAATAACAAAAACTTGGATTATAGTTTCTCTTGTAGAAAAGATTTAATTTTAGGTGCAGAGATTAGTTATAAATAGAAAGGCATTAGATTTAATTGATTTTATTGTTGTTTAAGGAACTGAAATGGAATTTCACAGGAGTCATCAGAGTTTTCCAGATCTTTAAAAAAACCCTCAAATCCTGTGTGGTAGTGTAGTTAGAACAATTGGGTCTGCTGAAATTGCCTTTTTTTTCAGAGTATTAGGTATAATTCTGACCCTTAAAGCAGAGATGAAATTGTGGCTTAGAAATGAAGCTAGCCCAGAAGGGCACTATTCAGCACGGTTTGAATTTCTGACTCAGTTTCTGCACTATTTGAAACTGCTTTATGTTGCTTGACTCATTCATTGCTGTGAAAATCTGTATTAGTGAAATGCCAGCTCCTTTATGGAAGCATATGGGGTTTTTAAAGGTGCCTGTAGCTTTTTAACAATAACAAACCAGACACTTTTCTTTTAGAAAAAGTTCCCATAGTGTGGTTTCAAACTTTCACACACAAAAAAAAGCCCCAGGCAGTACAAAGGAAATCAGATTTATTTCACAAAAATGGTGTCATCTAGGATTTTAGAGTATGTCCTTATATGCTTTGGTTTTCACTTAAATATCCATCAACACTCATAAATTTCAAAGAAGGATTTTTAATCTGCATTTTGTGCTCCTAGGTTTTCATTTTGCTGTCAATCACTTCTGTTAGTATTCATATAGAAACAAAAATTTGATGTTTATATTCCAGTGCCTATGTGTCTTGGAACCTCTATTTCTTGCCTCTGAAACTTTTGTGAAGCTTTAAACAGAAAGCTATAGCATCACACAGAAAACAAACATGACCAGAAAAGCTCTAGAGAAATCAAACCTTAACTGTGGAAATACACTGAATTCCATGTGATATAAATGAGAAGGTATGTAAGCTGCCTGCAGATGTAGGTACGTGTTTTTCTTACTCCATGTTTTCATTTCTCCTCCTTACACTTCCTTCACAGCAACTGCTCAATGTAGGAAACTGCTATAGAAAGATGTCATCTCAACTTGTTTTGTGGTAACTTAAATCTTGCCATACCTGGAAGATCAGGCACAGTTTCCCAAGGGATCCTGCTGTTGTTGAAAGCAATTGCCTATGGCTAAAGTAATCTGTTATGAAATCAGATAAATGCATTATGTGGTCATCTAAAGAAAAGTGTGATTTACATTTGTCACTTTCACCTTTAGCTATTTTCACACATTTTAAATTGAAAATATAGCAAATGCATGTAATATTTGTAATGGAATGAGTAAAAGGTACTAAATCCCTTGTTTACCACTACCTTGAGTATGTAAAATCAACAAACACATAGCAGTTTGTTTAAAAAGAAAGGACATCTCAAACAGAGAATTCTTTGGCATCTGTTATGCAGGTGTTTTGCAGCTGTAGAACTATAAAGGTAAGAAAAATTGGTATTTGTGGCTTAGAAAGCATCTCCCAAAGACAGTGGTTCCTCTATATATCTTAATCTCTTTTTTCCCCATTCCACGCATTCTGATTTTTCACACCTTACATAGCATGCTACGAAATTATTAATAAGAAACATTATGTTCTATTTTTGCTGTCTTAAAAACATTAGCAAAAGATGCCATTTATCATCATATTTCTTATTAAACCTTGGAAGAAAGAGCACACAGCAGTGCATCTTGGAAGTCATAACTGTGAAGAAAAGCACTTTCTGCTATTTTCTCACTGATTGTAGCTAATGTTAAAATAATTACTGGTAGAGGGTCTCCCCGCTGTTTGATTGCCAAGTTCCACAGTTGCAAGGACTTCAGGTTCTTCCCTATTTGAAACTTTAGTTGGCTTAGTTCAGACTATTTTATATGTCTCTTTGCATGTTTTCAAAATCCCTGAACACCTCAAGCTCCTTTTATCAAAGACTTAGCAAAACTGAAGTCTTAATGAAGATGCATTGGGAAGGAGCATGTGTATTTCAGTGATTTTTTTCTTTCTTTAAATGAAAGATAAAAAGGGAGGTTGGTTACTGTTGGCTGAAGGTAAAGTAGAAATGTGCTGGCTGTGGACTTTATCCATTGTGTCGGTTTACTGCAATCATCTTTGTTACTGGGAGCACTTTGGGAGCAACACTACTCCAGCAAGAAAAGGCAGCCAAAATTCTCTTCTAGAAAAACACGTATTCACTGGTTTCTGTCTCTGTGTGCCTTGAGGTTTTTTTTTTTTCTATCCAGCTGATTGTACTGGGATTCTTGCCCTTAAAACTGGGATTCTTGCCCTTGAAATGATATCTTTTGAAGTTGTCTTTCTTTGACACTAATAAGTGTTGTTACAAGTTAACAACCAAGAAAAGTGCAAAAAGTTTATCTAAATTGAATAACTAAGCAAAACCACAATGATAATGTGTGAATCATTAAGCAAAGTCACCAAAGGATGCAGCTTTAATATTCAGATATGTTTAATAAAGACATGTGATGTAAACATAATTCTCCATCTAAGTTCCTCCCAAAACTGTGGTCTGTGCTGGGGATGGTCACACAGTTAACTGCTGTTTGTTCAACATTTCCCTAATTAGGACACTGCTGGGACCCTACTGCTTCTTACAGGAACTCCTGTTAAAACATTTTTAAAAACCCCTCACTTTTCCTTTCTCTCTAAGTGTGTAGGTATTGGTAAATCTTAGTCACCAATTGTATGAGTCTGGATGATATCACCACAGTGTATTCCAAGAGGAGAACATGACACTTTGCTATGACTGGTTTGTACTATCACACACAACTCCTTATCACTTTGCACTGTACTGTGTGGACAGTCATGTACATTGGAGCAGCTGTTATTTTTAGGTGAAATACCACCACCTATGGAATGCAATCAGGAATACTGATAATGTAAAGTAGAAATATAAAGATGGTTGATTATTTTCCATTAGATTCAAACATTTCATTCTACCTTCTGTCTTTTTTCATCATCTCCAGTGTGATATCCTGTAATGGAGTTCCTGACACGTAGTAGAAAGCTGTGTTGAAAACATTAATATATTCTTCAGTTCAAGCAGTCCATGTTATCTCAGAAGTAAATAAAAAGTCTCCCGACCTTTTCATTTTCTTCTGAGACAACAGGCTTGAGAGGAAATATTTTGCCAGCTGTTTTACTTTTAAATTGCAATGCCATGATTGGTTTCATTTCTGGGTCACCCATAGCAACCATTACTTGAAACCACAAGAACAACTCATGCTGCATTTAAAACTCCTTTGGGTTAAAGTCCAAGTGCTATAATTTATCTGACTTGTTATTTGGTGGGGTTTTTTTGTTGTTGTTGTTTTTTGGGGCTTGTTTTGGTTTTTTTTTTGTTCTTTTTTACAGGAATCAAATTCACTGCCTTGAAAAATGCTGTTATTTCATTCCACTGTCTCTCTGTTTTCAGTACATAATTATGTGGGTGCTTGGTACTAAAGAATCAGTTTCTGTATCTAATATGAGATTAATCACTGCACTGAGGTAATTCATGTCATGTACATGCAATCCGTGGCCAGAACTGTACTTTCAGTGCAAATGAGTCTCAGGCCAATATAGAGATCAACACAATTTAATTCTCTTTAGTCCAATGTAGTGGATTTAGTTTTATTCCAATTTTAATAGTGACTGTGAAGTAATCCAGATATCCAGACTATTGCTTGTAAGGGAGTCTCTCTGAAACTTATTTAGGAGCATGTAGAACTGAGTCTTAAGATTCTTACATCTTCCTATGTATGTGCAATAGATTAACTAATGTTGAAATTAATGTAATGAACTGTCCTAGAAACAGACATCTATCTGGACTTCTGTAACTACATTTGAATCCTGTCATTTCCCCTAGAGCCAACTGTCACTCCTTTAAAGTAGACCTGCTCCTGCTGCTTAGGGCCAGTGACATGGCAGGATTTCGTGGCTTAATTCCCTTCTCAACAACAAGATGGTTTTTACATATTGTACACAGGGATCAGGCTCTGGCCTGCACTAGTTCTCAAACTACATCCAGGCACTGAGAGCTGTCCAAATCCTAAACTGGTGCTCAAACCTGCTCATCAGTCTTACCTAATCTGCTAGTGTAGACACAGCCAGCCGAGCCCCACCTACTCTTCTCTGTGAGGCAAACAAAGATGGCAGGTAGGATGAAAGGCAACACAGAAAGAAAAGCAGAGTACATTTGGTCCTAAAATGCATTTAGTGCTACATTGTCTAGCAAAGAGGAAATACACTGTCGTAGACAGCCATTATGTCACTGAAACGGTGAAAGTGGTTGGATTTCTTTCACAAAATGACCCTTGATAGAAGATCACAGGAATTATATGAAAAACTATGGGAGAAAAAGGACTTCTTAAAAAAAAAACTTATTGATGTCAAACGAGATGGCATGAGAACATATGATAAATGCTGGTTTTACTTTTTGGTGTCTTCATGGGATCTTCAAATACTTAAAATTTACCCATTACCCTACTTGTCCCAGATTAACCTCCAATAACATCAACTCTGGCTAATGTGTCCATTATTTCTTACCACTTATGTTGAATTTTTTGAATACTCTAGTGAGTTCACTCCCCTTCAGAAGTCGTGTATGTCCCTAAATACCATAGAGTTTAATCAGCTATGGTGTAATTTTAAATGTCAAGGCCAAGGTCTGTCACATATAATTTGTTCTTTTACTGAAATTTGGATGCGTGCTTTAGTTAAATTGAGATTGCCCATTTCAAGAAAAGTCCCAATTATGGGACACAAAATGAATTCAGTTCTTGCTGAAGAAGTGAAAGATTTAACAATAACTCCAAAAAGGAATTGATCAGCAGACCTCAACATAATTTCTCCCATCCCACCAGCTGCCACAGCCAAGCTGTCCTGTACAAACCACTTGACAAAGTCTGTCGCTGCAGTTACTGCACTATTTATAGCTGCACTGTTTATGCCTCTACAGTTATAGCAGCGTCAGCACTTTAATTATAAACCTTATTATCCAAAGAATTACTACTAAGCAACAAAAAATCACTCTCAGCTGCAAGTTTGGATGTGAAGTGTTCTCAAGTGTAATTTGCACTTTGCTTGTGGTAGGCCAGATCCAGTGCCTGCTGAATACTGAAGGGAAAAGTTAAAAACTATTATAGATGTATAATTTTCAACACCGTTCAATGTGAGCAAAGAGTTTTGAATTAAAAAAAAAAAAAAACCAGGATCTTTTTTCCCCTTATGATTAAGAATTTAATTTTGTAATGATATTTTTGTGATTTAGTATTACCGGCATAGTTGAAATGCAATTATATCGAAAGCGTTAAGTTAATCTACAGTAGTGGAAAGATACTGCATTATAAAGATATACCATACCATACCTTTCACAACAAAACACAAATCTTCATATTCCCCATTATTCAGAACTCTGGACTCAGGACTGAATACTTTAGTATTTGTTTTTCTGTTTATTCTTCTCCTACTTTTTACCGTGTGGGGACATTTACAGGCAAAAAAACCCCCAATGTTCGATTGTCTATTTCTGTCTAAAACATCAAGGAACTGACCTATTCAAGAGAAAACAAGATCTTTCCTTATTCCATTTTCTTCAGTGTTCCATGAAGCATTAGAAAACCTTCCAAAAAGCATTAACACATAGAGACACAAATACAAATTAATAAACCTAAACACATAAATAAACATAACTCTTTTAACATATTTGTCATGTCTTTAAAGCAGAGCTATCAGCATTATTTATTTTTGAAAGCTACTTGGATAATTTTTATATTTTCCTTCCATACAATCCCACTTAATTTCACCCTTCTCTGGATACCAAATGACAATAAATTGTTAATTTTTTTCCTGCAATTGTTTAATAATTTGTCTATAGGCATGTGTTTTGTTCACCTTGTCCTACATAGATAGAATTATTGTCCATTGAAATACTACTGAAAGTGTGTGCATGTGTTTCCATATGAAATAAAATATAATTTGGGTTAATATTTATTTTATTTTGATAAGGAATGTGGATTTTGTATGTACTGCTGGAACCGTGTCTTTTTCTTTGATGAGCCCCATACTGTGAGATATAATCAGGTACAACTCAAGCAATGAATGAAGCAGATCTCTTTACAATTTTTGAACAGCATGGTTCTGTTCAATTATACGAGACAAGATCAGTTGTGTATGACCTACATGTGAAAGTAGACTATGTTTGCTTTAGTGGCAAGAGTCATCCCTTGCCAGTTCTCAGACTCCTTCCTAGTGTAGTGCCTCCATGCAGAAGTAAATCAACAAGAGGAATTTGTGAGTTTCCCAAGACAGTATCTCTCAAAATAAGACCTCACTGCCAGGAATTCAAAGGCAGTAGAGAGTATCCGATTCTCTTCAGAATAACCAGAGATAGAATTTGTAATTCATTTTGCTGGATATGTGGCATGTACTGGAACCACACCTGAAATACCATTAAATATGTGAAAATAAACACATCAATTATATGCTGATTTTAGTGGTCTCCTTGCAGCTTTATTTTCATTCCAGTCAGTGTCTCCATGATATTTCAACACGGAGCATTTTAGCATAAGTGAATTGGAGCTTCATTACCAAGAATCCTGAAAACCTTCTAGAGAACACTTGGAGTCCTTTCCAGTTGAAAATCTTTCCAATCGAGTTGTATTCAATTGTAAGCAGATGAGTCACTGGAAAGGTTCTCATCAAGATTTCATGTGATCCAAATTTATTGACATGGTAAGAAAAGATTTTTCCCTTTCCTTCTCTGCCTTTAACACAACAAAGAAAATTTCTCCAGTAAAAAAGTATAATAAAGAATCTAAGCTTAAAATACTGTTTGAGTCATTACTCAGCCACCAAAAGACATTATATTACACAGATTCCTTCAGTCGCTGCGTTTTCTGTCCTTCATAATGTGCCTCTATGATTGTTTCAAAACTTCAGCTGTGAGTTTCAGATCTTAAGTCTCTTTGTGCTACACCATTATTTACCTTAAGTTCTGTTTATAGGTCTACAAAATTACTTTTCTGTAATGCAGTATATGAAGAAATGTCTTCAACGTACCTGACAGGACACTTGGAAGACAAATGGTGACTTACAAAGGTTAAAAGAAAGTGAGAGAGTGTTATGCAAAACAACTATTCAAAAAGGGTGAAGTAGTTGAATTTGGAACACTAAAGACTATTGAATCATTATGGTGATGGATTGTCTTGGCTATCTACAAATAATACACTGATCTTCTTGCCTAAATAGTGAGTTTACTGCATCTAATCAGCAATAGTGAAGAACACTTATCACTATGTCAATCCAAATTAGGTTTCAGAAAATGTGTCTATAAAAAAACCTCTATGCACAAGAGCATGAATTGACAAATTTTATTTGGTGTTTTATCTTTGAAATACAGAACATTTAAGTTCTCAAATACTCCATCCTTAATACATAGATAGGATAGTCATGGTTTGATCTAGCTACTAGATAAGTTGATAGAGCATTTTTGAGGTCAGAGTAGTCCACGCTAACAATAAAATAATAAATAAAATCTTACTAGTAACTTCATTAAACATCAAGTGGGAAAATTCTAAGGAGGAACATAAGAAAGAAAATACATGGCTTGTCCTCATTTAGGAACATTTCCAAACAGTCATTTTCTACACTGAGCTCCCCATGGCTCTCTGGTGAAAGGGATACCAGACTGAGGCACGACACTGAGAACTCTCTTTGTTTTATCTCAAAAGAGTTCTGAGTATTAGAAGTGGCACTTTGAAAGAGTATGACCTCTTGTCAGCCCACATCTTATGCTTCACAAATTAAATATTCTTTAAAACATGCACTTCTAGCAGGATGCTCCAGGGGCCTTCAGTACCTTCTTTTAGAGGGAGCAGTTATGAAAAATATGCTGAGAAAGACTAATCATTCAGGTCTGGAAAACTGATAGAGCAGCCTGAAGATTGCACATTGCCACTGACCATTGAGCTTTCTAGCCATTGTGCACAGCTATCCCCACAGAAATACTCAGAGTTGTGGTGAAGCTCTGGCCAGACTCCCCAGCTTGCACACATACAGCAAATGCATAACCCAGAAATCTCAAGGAGTTGAAGTGTTTGGGAATAAATTGGAAAGCATACCCTTGCACTTAAGTCATTCCCAATCAGACACTGGTTCCAAGCTGTTGCAACAGTGAGCCATTGACTTTACATCAGAAAAATAAAAAACTATTTGCCTTGATCCTGCAACAAGATAACAGCTATCTATTTGTTTGGAGTGTGAATAGTGATTGGTGGCAAGTTGTTTGCTTATTCACAAAACCAAACTGTGTCTTTGGATTATGCCACTGCACAGTCACAGGTCTAAAGACCTCATTTTGGAGGAGCATAAGAGCTTGCATTACAGAGTTTTTGCACAGAGATCCACAAGATCCTGACTTCCCACAGGCCCAGGAACCCTGCAGCAAAAGCTGTATCACTGCACATGCTGAAAACCGTTGCCCTAGCCACCCAAAACAGCCATGTGATTTGTAAAGGCTATAAGATGCTCAGTGTTCAATCTAATTTTGACAAGCTCCATAAAGCTCTCAGATTTTAGCTTTACTAGGAAGAGGGTGTTTCCACATGTAAAATTTCTGATTTAGACACATTTAGGAAGTAACTTTATTACACACTTTATTAACTAGTCATTAAAATCTATTGGTTTTAATGGTTTTAATTAAAAGCTACTGGGTTTCTCCTGAAGGAAAACAAGCAATTCCTGAAAACTTAGTGAATCAGATCTCTGTGTATTATAACCGGAAATTCCACACCTTACATGTAAGAGTGAAATAGATCTTTTATGGTAACTTTATACCATGTCACACTTACACTGCAGAAAATTATATTCCTGAATTAAAGTAGTCACTGATTGTTCAGGTTATATTACTAAAAATGTTAAAATCACTGCAGCAAAACAGTAATAAAAATGAATAGTTTTTTTATTCTTTAATTATATTTAAATAATTTTATTTAGACATATAATTTACAGTTTCATGTTAAGTACATCCCAATACTTAAAACACTTGCAAAATTATTTTTTTTGTAGAAAGAGGGTGGTAGTGTTTTATTAGAAATGAGGATGGTTATGATTCCCATAATACTTTTTTCCTATATTCAAGGTAATTTTTTACTTTTTAAAAAAACTGAACAGCTTAGTGGAAGATTTTATTTTTCACTTTCTAATAAATTCCAAGTCAGAAAGGTCTTCAGCACCTAAGGTAACCTAAATGTTATTGACATATGCTGTGGGCTTTGACAAGTTAGATGATGAGATCTTAAGTAACAGATACATTCTCTCTGAAGGGCACTTTATATGGTTTGGCTATCTTCCAAAGAAAAATCATGTAGCTTAGTTAACCCGTGATACTGGCATCTGCCTCTCACAGAAAGCCAAGGGAATCTTGGAAAGGTCACAGTGCTAACTGGCAGGGCAGCTGATTAAGACAAGTCTGTAATACACTGTGTTGCACACAACAGTATGCTGGGAAAAGGAGGAAAAGCAGAGAAATTTCCCTTTCTGCTATGTGCACACAGATATGCTGCTTTCACTAAGCAATGTGAGTAAAGGTAAATGCGAGTCTTAGCAAGAGGTGAGCTCATATTGGCAAAATGAATTTTTTAAATAAGCAGTGCTGACTTTTTTTCCTAACATAATGTCTAGCAATGAAATGCAAAGTTACATGACATTTACATCACTCAATATTTTTAAAAAACTTGATTAAAATTTAATGCTTCAGATTTCTCATCAATTAAGAATAAAAGATAAATCTCATGGAGAACTAAACACGTAGGTGAGGAGTGGGCAAAGCGGGACAAGGAGTTTCCCCACTCTCTACTCTTCTGATTCTTCTTCCTCAGCTTCAGAGCCCCCACAGATAACTTTCCCCATGCTATTTTATTATAGCTTAATTTCTGTGGCAGCACCTGTGCCTTACACTGGTACAGGTAAGGACAGCTTCAGGTCAGGCAAACATAAGCAGGGTACGTCAGCCACCACCTCATGTGGCAAGAAACCCAGAGGGAGATGATGAGTTGTAGTGAAGGTTTCACCCTGCCCTCGTACTAAAATGAAATGGATGACTTGCTGTGCCCTGTTACTGCAGAACTAGGCATACCCATTGCTAAGCCTTGCACAGGTAATGACCCTGACAATTCCTTTTGACCAATGACATTTAGTCAGAGAAACAGAGCAAGTCTTGCATCTTGTCATACACAAAATCACCTCAAGGTACTTTTCAAGACAGCAAGAAGGATGTAATCTTGGACCTCACATCTGTTTGTAACCAACAAGTAACATCAAGAGGCATGAAGAATGGCAGATACACAATACTCTGTAGTATTTCTTACTATTCTTCCCTACTCTTTCTTTATCCTATCAACAATGAACAAAAAGTTTAAATCCTTGAACCAGTAGGAAGTCAAGGATTTTATGCACATTGTACAGCTTCCATTGATCCAAAGGTAACACCAAATATTAACAGCATGAAAAATTTCAGGAAAAAGGTTTTTATCTTTTAATCTTCAAATATTTTATGAGTTCTCATGCTGTAAGGCAAGGATGAGGCAAACTGAATTTGTGCAAAAAGTCTCTGAAGATGCATGTGCATTTTTTTCTACTAACACTGAAAAATTCTTATGAATTGTTTATATTACTATAGTAATAGGAAGCAATGTGACACTTTCTGAAAAGGGAAGAAACAGCCTCATCCCTGAGGAGAGAATTGCCTGAAAAGAAATTGTTATTACATACGGTAGACTCTCTTTTGCAAAGAAAGAAGCTATTTGGTACACTGCAATTTTTGGAAGGAGGAAAATGCTGGTTTAATAAAACTTAAAGTATTAAACACCATAATACTATTTTCATCAGTATGGGGCCTTTTTGTATTAACTTCTTTAACTAAGCAGTTCAACTATTGCTCTGCAGACACATTTTTTTGTTAGTTATTTTAATTATATGATCTGCTGGAAACATGAGCTGAGGCTGGCAGATACATGTGCCAACTTGTTTGTTTTTATAATTTGGTAGTGTTGCTCAGTCTTCAGTAGTTAGAGAATACTTGTCCAGAGCTTATGAAAGGGAGAAAGGACCATCAATAGATTTTGACTCCTTCAGGAAGAACTTTTTTGCCTACTGGAATTCTGAGGAGACAATTAAAAAAAACCTGAAACAAACAAATAAACAAACAAAAATAAAAGATTCCTTTAAGTTTTGGAATGTCAGAAGTGCAAGGCAATATCTTAAAGATTTCCTGGGGCATCTCAGAGCTGCAGGGGATTCCTCTAGATGGACCTACTGGGAAAAGAGGAATCCTGTAAAGAAAAAAAGTTATTCTTGCTGGCATTTAAGATTATTGAGCTGAAGATGCTCTTGGTTCTCTTCAAAAGACAGCTTGGCCCTCAAATAAAATCATGACAGAAATTGCTGTCTCGAAAAAGAGGATTTCTATTTCAGAAAAACAGAACTTTTCTCTCAAACTCTAGACAGTCTAATGAAGTACATTTCTGTGAAGTCACATATTATTTCTGAAGTCATATATGAGTCCCCAGTTTCAAAGAACTCTCTACACATCTGCTTAAGTGACCAAGGTCTATTAAATAGCACCAATTAGGAAGCTTGTATTTTATGGAAATTCAACTCCTGTCTCATAGCAGCAAGCAACATACTGTGCCAAATGGATGCAGACTTCCAACAGAAACATCTCTTCAAAGAACAGAACAAACATCCTTTTCTATTTATATTTTCTCCAAGGACTCCCAAAAGATTCACTCATATCAGTTATATGTTGAATATTTTTTGTCATGCATCTGCCAAAAAGATCAACAGGTCTGAAACAATGTTCCCTTCCCTTCACCTTACTTTTGGCAGACTGCACAGTCATGCTCCCTTTAATCTACACAGAAGTCCATTAATGAGTGTTCTACAACATTTGTTTTGTTTTCTGTAAAGCACCAACACTTGGAGTTTTACAACTCTCATGCAACAAAGGTCAAAATTATCACTACCTCTTGCTTTGAGGTGGAATTAATTTAACTGAAAACTTCTGTAATCCAAAAGAGTTTCTCTTTTGTGAATACATTTTTGCATCTGAACTTGATAGCTAAGCTTGTGTAGCAAGGTGTTCCCAAAGAAAAATTATCTCTGAAAGGGAGAGGGAATATTATTATTGTTATGATATTAGAATACTGGTTTATTTTGGAAGGTCTTCTGACTGGAGAAGAGGATGATCATGGCATTTTCCTTTTTAGATTTATTCTTAGTGTAAACTATTCTCCGGTGTAAATTGCTACAAAATTATTTTTCTTTCCCTGAAAATGCTGACCTACTCCAATTATCAGAATTTACAAAAGAAAATAAACCAAATAAGCCAAATGTGACAGGAAAATTGTTCTGGGTGTCCAGCTGTTTTGGTTTTTTTCTTTTTTTTTTTCCAAAAGTATCAGGGAAACTCTTCAAAAGAGTCTAATTTCTGTATGAATCACTTAGTTAAAAGAAACTAAAGGGAAATATTTTAATATAATAAATCCAATGCTACTACTAGAATCTCTGAAAAGTCTTGTTTGACAGAATTCATGATAGATGGACTATTTGATCATTACTTTATGAATAATATCAGAGGTAAGAGTATGAAACTGTCAAGACTTAGAGGAGAAGTGCTGTCAGGTGATGAAACAGCTTTGTTTACACACAAGACTACTCCTTCTACACTCCTTCCCTCTCTTTCAAATAGCTGTACAGCAAAAATGTAGCACTGATGCACTGCACCTATGTTTGACACAAATGAGAGAAAACAGTTCTGTGCACAAGACTTGGATGTAATTTCCTGATGCAAATTCAAACTCCAGTTATTTCCAGCTCACAAGTTAAAATTCAGATTCAGAATATTACTTACAGCATCTACAAAGACATACAAAAATGCCTGGTTTGAGCTTCTTATTTTTCTCTCTACTTTTGCACTCCACCTAACAATCTCCTTCTAGTTCAGTTCTTAAGGAGATTATTCACTTACAAAAATAATAGCAAAATAATTGCTCCTGGATGAACCCTAGCATGAGTTTGTGGCTTCTATTAAAATGGTGTCAGCAAATAATCACACCAAACAAGTTTTACTTTTGTATCTCTTGGAATAACTAAATTCTGCTGTGCATTACTTTAAAACTTAACAGAGGGATTTAATCTTGGCCTCACTTCTGTTGAAACCAAAACCCGGTTAAAATCAACATTTATTCCACACATATATCTTTGTATGTAGATATATATGCATATATGTATAAAAAGGTATGCATATATGTTCACATGTAGATACATATGTACATAGAATATATTTATCCATTCATATATAGAGATACATATGCATCTAGATATGTTAATATCTACACATAAATATTCTACAAATATTCATCTTTAAGAACAATGGCATAATCTTTCAAATGTAAAAGAAATTAAAAAGGTAAGCACGCATAGTTTTAATTTGTCCTAGTGTTTTGTAACTCATGTGCACAGCTTGGTTTACAGACAGATATAAATTACAAACTCAACTATGAGGTTTCAGAACTGATATCTAAACATGTCAAAAAGTCTTGAGAAATCACTTTCTCCGTGTAAGCATTACAGGTGCTGTATGCTTCTAAATGTGATTTACATTATATAGTACAATGGATGTTCAGCCAGTTTTTGCAAAGAATAAACAAAGACTTTACTACTAATTACCATTTCTAATGGCGTAAAACTGCAGCAGGTGTCTGTTTTTATATCACTTTGCTAGATGACTGTGTGATCTATGGTTTGGTCCCACACTTTGCATAGAAAGCAAATTATATGTTCCACTTTCCTATTCAGGAAAAACAGTGTCTTTTGTCTTGCTTTTTCACAGTGGATCTTTGCTATATCTGTACTTTCATTTCACAGTTGCTGCACATTGACCCTAGTCTGGAATCCTCATCCACCAAAAGGGCTCCTGTCACTGTTCTCAGGAAAAAGTGTTGCAATTCACAAGCAGATTGACAGCAGCTTTAGGACAGAGTCAGGTTTAATTTTGCACACTGATGCAAACCCAGACAGAGACATTCATAACTTACTGCAGTAAACTGTAGAGCTTACAGCAAAAAAACGTAAACATCTGGAAAAAATAAAATTTACTCAGAGATGACATGACTGTTATAAACATGTGCTCAGATGTAAACTCCTATAGCTAAATGATGCATTGGTCTTTTTGCAGGAACCACACAGTATAAACTTGCTCACTTTGCCACAACATGCCTGTGTCCATTCATGTTTATGCACATCAATGTTGCTGGCATAGCAGCAGAAATAGCCAAATTAAAAGATATCACATCCTGAACAGTAAGCTATTCTCTTCTAAAATAAGCAATAAATTATTGGGGTTTTAAAACATCTTTTGTGTTTTCTTTTATAGATGATTCCCAAAACATATTTTATTACAGTCTTGAAATATACAACTTATAGTTCAGTTCAGGTTAGCAGACTAGACTAGAAGTCATTCTTGGTTTTCTAGCCAAGCTTTCCGAATGAATACTTTAATTTCAACAGTTTCTTAGCGGGGAAAAAATAATTTGGGGTACCCCAAGATTAGCCTGCTCCAAGGCAAATTCATGATTGTATTCAGAAAGTGTTCGCAAATACTTTGTTGCAACATTCAACCAAGTTCTAATCACACCACTTCACTGTCTAGACTGCAACATGAATTGGAAAATTAAGTGAATTTTTACACTATTCAAAGCAGATACAGTTACTGGGAAAAGCTACTAGAACTAAAGAATTTGTGTAATACCCAGAAACATCTGAAAAAAAAGTTTACATTTATCTGAAAAACCTCAGTTCATTAACATTCATACTAATTACAGTTGAAAAGGCTTTCCAGAAAGAGCTAACAAGACATCATTGCACTTATACCCACAGAAAGACTTGACAGTGACTAGAATCTTCATGCACAAAAAACCCAGATTTTTTCCTTTGGCCATACCTTTTGCCATTTTCTAACTCATAAATGACTTAATAGCATCGTATGCATATCATATACATGCTCTTTCTATCCAGTCTGAAAAGAGAAAAAAAGAAATATGCTTTTCTTTGCTCCTCTCATTTTTTCACCATCCTCTCACTAACCATCCAACAATGTACACTGGGGGAGTGCTAATATGAAAAACATGCAGCGGTTCTATGCTTACATTAAACATGTTTGCATTTAATTTTTTAACCTGTACAGAAAAGAGGTGATTTTTTTCAGTGTTATAGCTAGTGAGAGTTCAGTGTGTTGCAATATTTTTTATTGGTTGTTTCCAAGTTGTTTATCCCAGGAATTTGTAGGAGTATAAGTTACCACATTTTCGACTGCATTTCAACTGAAGGAGTAGATGTCATTTGTTATGCACAAGGGTTTTGCTTATGGCCCTTCTGTGTGTTGGAGGCTGTCTGAAAAGTCAAATGTTTTTTGTCTTCCAGAAATTCTGCAGTATTATTGTTTTTACAGTTTTAAGACATTGTTTTATTCAGGTTCTGCAAAGGCTAAGACCAACAGTTTTGAGAAAAATCACATAATAACAAAATTAAATAATAAGTCAAAGATTTGTTATGATTGAAAGAGATAGTGCCAATGTATTTTAATATGATATTGTTGCTTGGAGATAGGTTTTAATTACAATAGTGCTCCAGCATATCTTACTGTATCTCTTTGATTTCTGTAATCATGAAATGTAGTTATCAGCTTATAAAAATTAAATTCTGATCAACAGTTTTGACATTGTTTGTTACACTGTGCAGCCTTACAGCCTCACTTGCCAGGACTCAGACACTTTGGAGATAACAGAGAGCACGTGGCTGCTTCACCACTCTGGAATAGGGATCAGATTATGCCTCCTCAGAATCAGCAAAAGACAAGTTTGAAGACAAGGTAACCAAGGAGAAAACTCTCTAACCAAGACTTTAAAAACTATTTTTAATTTTTTTTTTGCCTCCTCTGTTCTAATTCTGCATAACACTGCCCCTGAGAGGTGCCTGGGTATTGTGTGAATAGATGTACTTTTGAGCATTACTCTGCCAAAATTATTGTTGTTCTGAAAGATCCCTCAAGATTGCATTGTGTTGTTTCTTTAACTCTCCTTTGCTGTGTTATTAAATTGCTAAGACAATGTCTAGGCATGATTACTAGCATTGTCTAAAATGGACAAGTCACATTTAAGAAAGCAGAGGTATAAATGGCAACATAAGGAAAAGAGAACAGAGTAGCTCTTCTAACTACCTCAAATGGACCGGGAAAGAAATGTCCTGTCTTCAGAAACTCTTTCAAGGTAAAGGGAATTCGGTTCAGTTCAGGAACTCTGCAGCATTCCCCCTTTGTCATGTGCAACAATAAGCCAGTCCAACAGAGATGGAAGGAATCACAATGACAAGTAGATAGGGGAAATATTGCTGAAATAGAAAAATTCAATATAGGAGTTAAAGTATGTAAAGATAAGATAGAGGAGGAAACAACAGTTTGTACATTATGTCATTTGTCTTCCACTGTTTGCTGCTTTTTTTTTCCTTTCCTTTTCTTTGCAGCTGTGTCTGTTTTCCTATTTTTACTCAAGCCTTTCAGTCAATCTTAGCAGAGTCTCAAACAGATGTACAGAGCTATAATATGATAGTAAAACTTTACAAGCATGATTCATTTTTGGTTTGCAGTTTTTAGATGGAGAAATGTCTTGTGTATTTACAGAAAATACGGCACACATCTTGTCAAGAAGTATAAAAATGCGTTTTGTTTTGCTTGAAAAAGGATTATGCATAGACTTCACAATTTGCCCATCTCAGTTCACAACAGCTACAATATTTAAGGTCATTCATATGGAATATCTTTCAATGAGACTATGAGATAAAGAAAGATATTAATATGTCAAAATCTGCTGTCGGTTATTCCTCTTCAACGGTATTTTCTCCTGGTACTTATTTGGAAGAGTAATTGAAAGTGAAATTTATGCCCTTACAATTGAAACATTTAGAGCTGGCTGAATAGCAGAAATCTCATTTGTGAGTAAAAGGGCTGAGTTTGATTTCCTGTGACTGCTGTGGTCATGGCCAGAATGATTTCAAATACTGGACATGTACATGCAACACACTGATGGAAATGTTCATGGACCCCAAAGCCTTCACTGGCACCACTGGAAAAACAGTAGGGCTGTGCTGGGAAAGGTCAAGGTCAAACTATCCCAACACCCTTTATTTAACCATAAGAAACAGTAAGCTTGTATCTGGGGAAAAATAAAAATGAACCAAACCTATATGAAGCTTTTGTCTACTACTCTTTGAATCCTAACTATTTTGGGGTTAGATATTTGGTGAATTGTTTGTTTCTTCTACGCATCTCAACATCCTGAAGGATTCAAGGACCTTTTCTTATCTCTACTTGAACTTTCACTGATCAGCTATGAAGGTAAAAGCTCCCCACTCTTCTTGATTTTTTAAGAATCTGTTTCCTACTGACTTTGTTTGATGGTCTTTCAGTAGAAGATGCAACAACCAAATGTGATTATTTTCTCTAATTTTACAGTTATTAGTTAAATAATAAAAAACAGAAGAAAAGCTTTGTGACCCAGTTGGATAATCAAAAACCACAAATAAACAGTGGAATATTTTGCTGAAGAGATATAAGTGTCTCCAAATAATGTACTTAATCTCTTGTAGATGGACTTGGAAAAATATTATTTTTGAAGAAGAATATTACTGCTTCACGCATTGTGGAAGAAGGTAGTTAACACCATGGTAAACATCTGAGATGAATATTTCAAATGGTTCAGATCAGCAACAAAATTATAATGAACCCTCACATGACCCTCATGCCAGCCTCAATATGGAGATCAGTTCAAAAAGTGAAAGAAATAGAAAGGGGATTTAATCACATCCCCTCTTTTTCCTCAATCTTATTGTTGCATGAGTAAATCAACAGCTGCTGTCAATTAAAATAGTCCTTTAAAAACATCTAGAATTTTAAAAATGCTAAGCTTAAAATGAAGACTAAATAACAAGAAAATATAACCAGTTAGAAATTATGATAGTGCTTTATCACAAGTATTTTCTTCAAAATTAAAATAATTTAAAGAGAATAATTTTTCAGGAAGTTCTAAAGTTAACGTGACCACACAGATATTTCTGAAGAGTTTAAACCAAATCTCATAATACTAAAATAAGAATTGAAATTTACACATATTTAAAAAGAAAAAAATTCTATTTCTTGTGGGTTTTTTTGGAAAAAAAACATGTAGTACATTGAACATACGAAGACTTATAATAATTGCTGTAGTACACAGGTAAGATAAAAACAATCCTTCATTCGATGCCAGAGTGGATATGTGGATCTCTAGATGGAGTGTTCTCAGAAAGTACAGAAGCAGTATAATTCTAGAAGTCAGCACAAGGAGTGTGTCAGTAAGGATAATAAACTGTCTTATCTGTTTTGGAGAATAGCAATATCTTGTATTCATATTTCTTAAAATAATGAAATTATTATTTTAATCAATAATTAATAAGTAAGAGTTTGTATCTGTGAATGTGCAAATAATAAAGTAAGCCATCACTAAAAATTTGAATTAAAAATATAACTCTCAAATTATGTTGTGAAACAATACCTGTCCATTGCTATTTAAATAACAGATCACAATGTAAATAATAAATGAAAAACAGTTAATTAAATGCAATTTTTGAGAATTGATGTGTTTGACTAATCTTTTGTCATGTCACAGATTGTTCAAATGTTTCTCTCTTTGAGAAATAATGGTGTATAATTTTGGTGTCATTTGAGGAGGAAGGAGTGACTCCTCCTAAAAACTGAGCAGGATGATCCCTTGATCTCCAGTTACCTCCTCATTTTCATCTTGCCTTGCCAGCAAAATGCCAGCTGCAAAACCTATTTTGCATCTAGTTGTGATTTCAGAATTAAATGCAATGCAATTAGTTCCTTTTATATGTTTGGTAATCTTGTTAAGATAACTCATTAGGTATCTTGGCAATTGGAAATTACTAGGTTTCAGAACATGTGCATTTCCCTAGTGAATACCAATTATTCCTAAATGAGGCAATTGTTCTTTAAAGGAAAGGGAAAAGTGAGTCCCAAAGTTTTCTGAGTTTATATATTGCTCTGACTTTTAAAAACTTTGATCTAGATTTTAGTGCATTCTACATAAAATTCTGGGTATGTATAAATACTGTAATCCTTTTTGCCCATTTTTTAAATCTAATCATGACAGAAGTGTGGAAAAAAGGTATAAATTGTTCATATGAAACGTATTCTTATCATTGAAACCTGCAATTACTGATTAGATAAGTAATGTAGGTAGGACTTTTAAAATTCTCCTTTTTTTAAAAGAGGAATATACCATTATATTCATAAATTTATAATTTATATAGTTGCAGGAAAAGGCTATAATGATAACCAGTTCATAGGAAGAAGCTACAGCTGCGAAAAATAGACAATATTTTTACTATTATTAAAATTTTTAAACTAATATTTTGGCTATTTCAAAACAAATATTTTAACTAATATTTTTAATATTATCTAGCTAATATTTTAACATTTAACTTATTAAGTTCCAAAGTCTTGGGCAATATCAACGCATTGTCCCCACAGAGTCAATTTCCAAACCCTTTCTCACGGCCGTGAAGCCAGAAACAAACCGAAATTATGACAACTGCTCCAAAAATTCAAGGACTATGCTGAATACTGTATTCTGCATATGCATCTGTCCAGGCCTCTATACTCACTGAGAAAAGAAGCATGTTGAAAAGAATTTAGCAGAATACAAATCTTCAGTAAATATGACAAAAAAGTACGAAATTGGAGACTTCAAAAAATATTTTAAATTTCAAGGTTAATAGAAAACCAACAAAATTTACCAAAAAAACATATCAAGCTGTATTTTTGGATTTAAAAATATTTTATTTTGCTATTTTTAAGCATCCTTTTTGCGAAATAATGAAATAAAATTGGAAAGACAGTGATCAAGGAGCAAGGCAGTTTTCGGGAATATAAAATTAAGTCACACCAGACCATATATCAATTTTCCTTTCAAAGGAAAATAATTCCATAAAGCCTGTGTCATGAATGATAAGGGAACTCAATCTGAAAGTTATCATTACAGAAAATAGAAAAATATTTTAAGAATACTACTTTCAGAAATGTGAAAAAATTTTTGGATATCTGTGTGAAAAATGACCAATAATCTTTCAACATTACTACAATGTAAGACCAAGAAAAAAAAAAGCATAATCATAAATGTGATTACTAGGAAGATGCGAAGACAAAAATGCTTTAATATTTAACACTCATATAAGCACAGCATATGTCCCAACCACTGGAACAGTAAGGTTTGTTAAGAGATGCAGAGGGTTTTAATTGCATATAGCAATCCGTCAGGAAAAAAATTATAGTGTTGGGGAAATACACTGCCGTCCTGTTTTCCCACTTTTGACCTGCTACACCATTTTCTTCCCAAGCCTCACCTCATTTAGCTTTATTTGCTCCTTCCCAGTTCTGAGATTACTGCCATAGCCACACGGTATAATTACAACCATCAGTTTCTAAGCCTGAGGCATCTACAACGTCTCTAGGCAACCTCTTCCTGTTCCATCCTCATCATAAAACAATTCTTACCTATATCTAATTTGAATCTATCCTCTTTTTATTTAATGCTATTATCCCTCGTCTTGTCACTAGAAATCTCCATATGCTTAGAGTGGATGAGCCCCAAATCAGCCATGCTGTGTCCCCACTGTTAATGCAGCCACAGGGGAAACCAAGAAAGATAAGGAGAACCTGGAAGGCTGGAGCCAGACCCTGCCACATCTCAGGCCTTGGCTCAGGCTGTGCTTTTTCAAGTGGTAAATGGAGTCTCACAAAATGGTCAAGGCTGTCGCTTCAGAATAGGAGTTGGAGACAGTAAGTTTGCAGATGACCCCAAACTGAGAAGAGACTTGAGGACTTGAGGACAGGGCTGGCAGCCAGAAGGACCTACACAGGCTGGAGGGCTGGGTTGGCAGGGGCTTGGTGTAAATGGACAAGGAGAAAATGCCAAGCCATGTGCCCAGAACAGGCAGGGCCCTTGGGATGATACAGGCTGGGGCTGCCTGGCTGGAGGCAGCTCAGCTGGCAGGGGCTGGCAGGACAGGCAGAGAGTGAGCTGAGCATGAGCCTCTGGGGAGCCCCTCCAGGGAAACAGGTCAGAGATGGTCCATGTTGTACAAACCGAGGCACAGCCAGCAGCTTCCCAGGAGTGATCATCCCCTCCTACTCAACACCATCAGAGCAGACAGCCTGGAGAAGGGATGCCTTTGGAGGACCTGCACAATTTTTCTAGGATGCTAAGTTTTAATTAAGCATTTGGCTGAAATAATGAACAGACTAAATCTGATTTAACATAAAAAGCCCAGTATCTATTTTTCATTTGCTTCCAATCAAGAGATAAGTTAGGCTTGGGACCACAAAAGGGAATTTTAATTTTGAAAGTTCTCTCTAAGTGGTGAGGATCAAATTGGTTCTTGAAAAGAGCACTTTTCCTAGGAACCCAAATATCGCATAATATTCGGGTTTTCTCTGTGGGTTTAGTAGTCTGCTCTTCAACTTGAAGAGTTAACACAATCTGCTCTGCTTGCCATCTACTCAGTAAAAGTCTTATATGTTCAAAATTGAGTTTGAAGAAAGATCAATGTGACTTGTCCAGAAGAAGAATCCATCAATGTATTGATAGGCTTGCAAGGAATAGAATACAAAATACACAAAAAATTTTCTACCCTGGTTTACCTGAGGCACCATGTCCTTGTTTTGCATTTACTTTCTGTTTCCCTGCAATTTCAGCTGTTTACTTGGCCTGCAGATTACCAAACTCAAGTATTTTAAAATTTTGTCTCTAGGAATAATGAGACATGCAACTTCTTTTTCTCTTATGTGATTTCAGTCTCTCCAACTGAATTCCTTTTGGCTAAAGCAGCACTGTTCTTGCTTTGGTGACAGAAGTAAAGAGTCCAATGTTTTTTTGTTGTTGCAGAACAGGAAGTAGTCGTCACAAAATTTTTTAAGATCAAAAGTAATTAAAAATTATGCATAAGCACATATTACTGAGAGCACCACAATCTAGTACAAACAGATAGCAAAAATTATACATGTGAGCTCTGTTCCTTCTTTCTTTCCTTCTGCTACATAATCTGCATTCTGTTTTCCTTTCATAGAGCTTTTGAGAATCTCTACCACTCTGTAACCATTGAGAGGCCATTTTCACAAACATTTGTGAAAGAAACAAAACATTTGAATTTGGGGAATATGTGAACTCCTAAGAAAAAAACTGAAATTTGGAAATTACTTGGGGTTTAGGTTAGACATAAATTGCAGAGTTATAATCCTTTATCAAAAGTTATACTGCCGTTTTCAAACCAGGATGGATTTTTATATTTAAGCAAATACAATAGCAAAGACGTTTTTCATTCACATATGAAGGAAGCTTGGTGATGTTATGGAACTTCCCATAAATGTTTAAATTAAAAACCATGCATTCATCTGGCCAGGTACAATTATCCCAGTGTCATGCAGCTTCACAACTTTAAATAAGGGTTGATATGTGGTATGTGTCAGCAAATTCCAAAAGATAACTGGTGTCTCATAGATGTATGATATAAATGATTTAATGAGGTTTCAAAGCCTACATTGTTTTGATTTTTTTCAAATTTCTTTCTTACATAAAGGCTTTTTTTTCCATTTATTAGGCCGTGCTGACCACTATCACTACAGTTTAGTAGGCAAAATACAGTGGCTACAGTGCATTGCTCTAAAATAAAACTAATGGCATCCATTCTTATATGGGTGGCAAAACATTTTAATCCATAAAAATAGCAATGTAATAGAAAATGCTTCACAAAATATATACTATTGAAGATTATGTTTTTAACTAAAAATGGTCTAAATTAGAAGAAAATCAGAGGAGCTTTAAAATCATAATGAATGGAATAAGGAGGTATTATTCTGGATAGGATTTTTCAATTTTTACTTTCAAAGGTTCAGGAAAAAAGGGTTGAATAATTTTGAATAAAGTGAAACATTTCTATTGGTTGTTGGACTGATGAAATTTTGCTTGGTCTCAAGCTGCATAGATCAGAAGGATACACAGCCTATGCCCAGTGTGTTTGAAGACAGTTTTCCATGTGCCAAAACATGTGTCCCACACATTTGATCATTTGAAAATGGCAAAGTAAAAAGAAAGGAGGAAGAAGATGGATGTACCTCTCACAATCTGCTCTAGAAAGAACCACTCTTTTGTGATACAAACATATCCAAAAATTTTTGTGAGTGTGAGGTGGTGGTGTCAAGCTCTGGCTGTGCTGTTGAAGGCACATATTAATTTATGGTATATCACTTTGTATTGCTTGCTGTACTGACTGTTTTTATTCTCAAGTGTGCTTGCTTCTGCCAGAACCAAATTTACAGTAATAAAAGCTTAACACACACCTCCCAATAAGGTGCTCATAAAGCCTCTAATTAAGTCATTTCTACTCAGCCAGTTCCACAAGTCTACAACTAGCTGTTTCAATATAATAAGCTTTGTTTTTTGACTACTCTTTTTGCAGCCATGTGTAATTATGTCAAAAAAATTATCATGAATGTGTTGCATCTCTGTCCAGTGTCTTTTGTGAGGCTGGATCTGAGAAAAACCTTGAAACATTTTTGTGCCAATCTAATAGCCCAGAATGCCTCATGCACCACCAACTGGTCAAATCAGCTCATGATGCTACTGGACTTAAATAGAGTGTCTAAGAAAATTAGTTTTAAGTCTTTAATTTGCAGATAATTTTGTAAAAATGGCAGAAGGTATGCTGCATGAAACTTTATCCACTATGCCTCACTGACCTTTAATATGCAGTGACTTTTTTTAACTCAGACAGAAATTGTGTGCTCTACCAGCAGTGGAGTGACCCACTCAGTGTAGAATCAGACTAAATGAAATGAGTATGGCACTTATAAACTTTGTTCAGTCTAACTGTACTTTAAATGAATTCTCTAAAATTTGTATCTATACCTGGGAATTTACATTCCTGTTATTAAATGTGCTCAGTAAGCTAAGCAAGTTCTTTTATAATTAATAAGCATTTAGTGGCATTGATTTTTATAGCTCATTTTTTAACTCCTTATCAGTATTGAGCAGATGGGGCATAACTATGAAAAATTGTATTTTAAAGGTGATTACTATACTTGAATTATATTTGAAAAATTTTGTTCAGTGAAGCATTTACAAACAATTTTACTTCCAGATGAAGCTTCAAAGTTAAGGTATTTTTCTATTTAGCACAATGATATTTACATAATGTCTCTAACACATAACAAAAACCAGAAAAATAAAAACTATATAAAATAAAATACGTAGTGTTTTAGGAAAAGCTGTACTTAAAATGTCATTTTGTAATAAAATGTTTGATTGATTCTCCATTTAGTATACTTTGCAAATCCATTTCTAAAACTATCCTTAACAATATTGTATGAAGAATGATTTTTGATTGAAATTCTGGATTACAATGCAGCAACCCAGTTTGTCCATTGCTATTTGTATACTTAAAGCATAATCTTTTCATATTAAATGTCTGTCTGTACTCTTTCATATTTAGGCTGGGGAGGGGATATTCAGATTTTCTGCATAACCTACTTTTATGAAAAAAAGACATGTACAAGTAGAAAGTGAATCAATAAGAATTGGACCAGAGGTTACAGATGGAAACCTCTGGACAATAAACCAACACAGGAGATGTCTGCATAAGTGGGACTGACATGCTACATTGCAACCAACTTCTGTTGTCCTTTAGGAACCTGCTCTGTTTATTCATAAATCTTTAGTGAAAATTGTTCTTCACTGAAGAGGAAATCAAGCCCTTGAACACAAATGTAAATAGTAAAAAGAGATTACTGGGACATCTGTGATATGTTTTAGAGCACAAACCATATGTTCTCCCCTCTTAAATCTCAAATTTACCTACTACCTTGTTAAAATACAAGCTGGTTTGTATTCCCTAGAATTCACTTTTTGTGGTTGCTGAAGCAAATGTCTGTACATGGATTTAGTGTTCCTGCTTTTTGAGGGACAAGCACCTGCACATATTTAGTTTCTCTCTCTTTTAATCTCTTTTGCTGTTTCTTGAAATGTAAAGCTAAGCTCTAAAGGGCCCATTCATCATTGTCTCACAGTGCTGCAGCTGATCACACCTGTGTCTCACAGATATGAACTGTGACCAAATCAAAATAACACTGTTTCACATGCTGCATCTGTGTAAGTGGGCAAAAATGGGAAAGATGAATCGTGCCTTGGTAGGATGACATTTTTATAATAATAGAGTAATGAAAAATAAAAGAAGGGAACAGGAAAACAGGGAAATAAATGAAAAGGAAAGGGAGGGAAATAAG
>WBND01000185.1:527226-585493 GCA_013398595.1 Tychaedon coryphoeus
TTCTAGAGAGAGTGGCAATTTCTGAAGGAACCCAGAAGGAATTAAATCAAATGGAGGAGGAGAGCAGTGAGTCTCAACAGTTTATTTAATTCTTCCTTTATAAAATGTAATTTCTATCCCTAATTTATATTCATTTTCCTTAGAGAGTATTGATAATAGCTAAGGTTTGATAAAAGGCCCCAGAGGACTGTTACAAGTATATATTTATTTATATTTTTAAAACATATTCATATTTATAAGCTAATAAGCATGTTTTAACCAAACAGGTTATATAGACAGGCAGTTAATTATAAGTTTTTTTAAAATATTGATGCATTCATCTGTTTTTGTCTGCTTTCTTCTCCTTTCTGATTTTTATATTTGTATTTTCTCAAATTCTCTGCCTCAAACCTATGCAGAGCTCCACTACAATTTAGAGATTTTGTTTTTTGGGGGTAAAGTTTGGGTTTTTGTTGGGATTTTTTTTGTTATTTTTGGTGGGATTCTTCCATTTGTTTCTTTGGGTTTTAGGGTTTTGGGTGTTTGTTTTGGTTGTGTTTTTTTTTTTACTTTCTAGTAGTTTTTTAGTGCTCCAGGGTCCAAACTGAAAGATTCAAGTTGGAAAGGAGAGCGACAAACCCTTAAAAGCAAATCAAATGCCTTTTCTATCTTGCTGCATGAAACACGCTAGATTGATTTTCATGGGAGTAAAGACAGGAATAGTTCTGAGCTGAGCAGAAAGCTGCCAAGCTGCAGCTGAGCACTTACAGGCTTGTTGTCTCTAGGCCTTCTGCTGTTGGTACAGTGGGAAAAGACCCGACGTCCTTTTCTGTGCTTTGTGGCATCATGATCACCCACTGCAAAGTCACGTCTGTGAATTACCAAGTAGACTCCCAATGACTTGTGATTAGTGACCATTTCCTCGTTCTTCATTCAAGGAGGGATTTCTGTGTCAACATTTCAGAGAGCTCAGCCAAAATATAAATCATCTCAGCATTACCTGACCCACCCTCGTTGCTGTTGAGGACAGTAAAAATGCTGTGTTATGCTGTTGGGCACTGTATCTCAACAGAACCACGGGATTCCAAATGATTTCTGCTATTATTGATAGGAAAACCTGCATTCCAGAGCCCTCCTAAGATGTGGTTCTTCACCATAAACAAAGCCTCCAGTCTGCTGTACCGCTGCAGCTCTGCTTATTTTCAAAAAATACAGATTATTTCACAGACACTGAAAGAGCTTCTGGTGTAGAGGAGAGATAAGGAGTCAGAGTCTGGATGTCATTTCACAGCAAAGCCCCCATCTCTCTTGCTTCTTTGGAAAACCCTTAGCACTGCCATGGTGTATATATGAGGGGTTAAGATAGAGCTCAATTTTTATGTATAGAGCTATTCAGAGCAGCAAAAGGAGGAGGTTGTTACACAATACAAGATCTGTCTATTCTTGCAGTGAAAATGAAGCTCCAGCAAGGTTGTTTTAAAAGAAGGATGTGCAGCACAGCTGACTCTTGCCACTGCTTAGCAAAGAAAATCCACTGTAAACGAGAGCAATAGTGACTCTCCTCTGGCAGCTTTTTCAGCTGCTGCTGCTGCTGAAATTCTGAAAAAATGGATATGAGAAAAAAAGGTGTCTGAGTTACCCAGGAATAACAAGGTGTTTGAAAACATCAAAGCTATATTCATGTGTGATCTTTTAGACAGGAAACTATTTTACTAGGGCTGGTAGAGATACTTAAGGGGCTGTTTCTTTGGAACATTTTGAAAATAAATTTGAAAGGTTTTATATGTGCTGGTACTAAGACTGTGTAATATGCTTGACTTCAAAAATACTTGGAGATAGGGTACTCTTCTATATCTTTAAAATATTTTAAGGAGTAAAAAGCAAGAAATAAACAGTGAGTTTTTATTTAGCTTTAAGAAACTGGTAAGGAGTTGAGAAGATTAACTGGCATGTCCTGACAAAGCTGATTGACTGCAAACAGCTTCTTCCTACAGGTTCAGCAGCCTGGTGAGACTCTGTGCAAGTGATCAACTGGCATCAAGGGGATTTGCCCAGGTGTACTATAGGCAAATAGAGTCTATACCTTTTTAATAACGTTCAGGTTAGCAGCTTGTAAGTCACAGATCAATCGAAAGAACTTAGGTGCCTTGCAAAAGTTACACCCTAAAAAAGCAAAAGCATTACAAAAGAAAATGTAGAGAAAAGCAGAAAGTCACACAATAAAGTCCAGCCACACATTCAGTGAGACACACACAGGGAAACAGCTTCTTACGGTTCAGCTGCTCTTGTCCTACCAGCAGATGCTTATCTCTTCTTCTTTATGATTTTCTACATAGTGACTCAACTCAGAGCAGCATTTGACTCAAATTCTGGATGAAAGATTAGATTCTAACCCAATACAATTTTCTTCTAAAGACACAGTTTACTGGTGCAGTGTCTATAAAGAGGCTTGTCTGCCTTACATTTTTCTGGTCCAATAGGAAAAATAATTTTTGCCAAGAGTTTGAACTTCCACACTGCCCTTTAAATCATTTAGCTCAGACCTACCCTGTAATGCCAATTATTTTTTTCTGTAGCCATTAAAAATTACAGTAGTATTATTTAAAAGCAATTTTTAAAACACTGTTTGACCCTTTTTGTGTTACAGCAGCTTACAGAGATGTTAATCCAATGGCTCAAAAATTGGTTTACAAACCAAACAGATAAATAGGAAATAGAAATAATTAAAAATCCAGATTATAATCTTTTTTGGAATATTCATTTTAAATAATTTCAAAAGCATTTACAGTAGTCATCTGCAATATATTAGTTAATGTGTAAAGCTGTGCTGAAGCCCAAAGTTATATTTCATTCAGTTTTTAAGACACTACTTTGTCCTTTTATTCTGTGTCTGCCTTAAAGTGTAATGACTTACTAAATGTCAGAGTAGACAGAATCAGGGAGTATCTCAGTCAGCAGCTTCTAAATCAACAACTAATTAGAACATTTAGAATTCAACTTATTTGCATGTGCAAATTTCAGCTACTGCAAACGTATTGGGGCTGTTCCAAAATACTTTAAGCAGCAGTTACTGTGGTTACAATCAATGGACAATTGATATTCTATTATTGCTTTAATATTTAAATATCTAAAATCTAAACCTAAACATATGGTAAAAATCTTTAATAAAATATATTTTAATAAATAAATAAATACATAAATAAGACATTGATGATGCCTTATTCTCAAATTTTTGAGTTTGGAAAGGAAACAGGGTTGATACTTCTACAAGATGAAGCAAGATAATGAAATATTCTTTCTTCACTGAAGTTTCCATATTCCTGGAACATTCTTTATGATTTTTCTGCATTTAATATCATGTATTAAATCACAAACAAATGTACATAACATTACTGAAGTCAATTAATGAATCTGCTCCTTTGTCAGTGGACCTATGGGTAAAACAAGCCCCAGCTTGATCCATGTCAAATGCAAATATAAAAAAGATGCCTCGTGAGGAGTAAGCCCTGATATCATTCCTGGAGAGGAAGGAACTTGATACAGGTTACTTCTCTGTCTGCTGAATCTCTCATCACCTTTTTTACTTCCTTTCTCTATCTACCCAGAATATTTCTCTAAACTTGGCATGTACCTCTTCTTCCATGTGTTCGGGAGCTTATCTCCACCCTTCCAATTTCCACTCATTCCCACACACTTAATTTCCTAAGACAAACATCCTTGTCTCTACATCCATACTGCTCCAACAACATTTGCAACAAGTCAAATTCTTCTCTTTGATACTGCAGGAACTGCAGGGAAAGCTTTATGTGGAATTTTGAGAAAAATTAAAAAATAAAAAAAAAAGTCTTAGAGAGGATCCTCACTGAAAATCATTTTAAGAAAGAGCCCAATATTTTTACATGTTCTCTTGCAAAAATTCCAGCTTTTCCATTCCAAAGAATATTTCCTACTTAAAATCAACTTGCATTTAAAAAAAATCAAATAGTTCTCTTTCCAAAGAATCAAATTAAATTAAGTTCACTATTTGTCACTCCTTTCACCCTTATTAATGGCAAATTTAGGAACAAGCAAGCTCCAAAGAACAATTTTTCTGGCTTGTAGCCTTTTTTCTAGGTCATGTATCCTCATGACCTATGTGCTAAACTTGTCTGTTACCACCCCCAATCAGTCAATCAACTTCCCAACAGTTTCCTTCTGGTTGTCATCCTTGTTAGCCAGCTCTATATCCCTTGTCTTTAAACTATGTCCTTACCTGGTATATGCACAAAGCACACTGATTTTGGCCAAGTACAGAAGAAAGAACTGAAGCCCTAGGTTGATTTCTTATAGAATTTTAAAGTATCTGCTTTTATAATATAAAAACATGATGTTCTTTCCATTTGTGAGAAGAATATTAAAAAAGTACAGTAGACTCAAACTATTTCATTACTAACACTTTTGTGTTCCTACTTTAATAGATCACAAGAGTTCTGACTGCACATATGTTTTGCATTATCAACATTTGATTCAATTTTTAAGATATTGTGATATAGTTTCTTTTATAATTTTACATGCTAATTTAAGAAAAAAAGGTTAAATATTCTTCTAAAGGCATAACTTTCTATTGTGCTAGAGGTATCTTTTCTCTAATTAGCAGATGCTAAAATTTTTCTGTAGAATTACTCTGTAGGATACCTTATGCTTCAACAAGGAACTGTTTATGTGTTTCAATGATAATTAATAAAGCAGTATCCCCTTTGTAATTTCTCCAGGTCCTAGTGGGGTTCCACAGAGCTCCATTTTAGGCCAGGTTATCTTCAACATCTTCATAAACAACTTGGACATAGGACTTAAAAGTTTAGTAAGTTTGTCAGTGATATTAAATTGGGAGGAGCTGTTGACTCCCTCGAGGGCAGGGAGGCCCTGCAGATAGATCATGAAAAGTTAGATGACTGGGCAATCACCAACTCTATTAACACAGAAAGTGTTGGATTCTGCAACTGGGATGAGAAAATTCTGGATGTAGAGAGTAGGGAACAAGAAACTGAAGACCAGCCCCACGAGAAGGGACCTGGGAGTCCTGGTCGACAGAAAGTTAAATATGAGCCAGCAGTGCCCTGGCAGCCAGGAGGGCCAACCCTGTCCTGGGGGGCATCAGGCACAGCATCACAGCCAGGCAAGGGAGGGGATTGTCCTGCTCTGCTCTGAGCTGGGACAGCCCCACCTCCAGTGCTGGGGGCAGGTTTGGGAGCCACAATATAAAAAGATATAACACTATTTGAAAATGTCCAAAGGAGAGCTGCAAGGATGGTGAAAGGCCAAGAGGAGACCCCTTAGGAGAAGCTGAGGTCACCTGGTCTGTTCAGCCTGGAAGAGATTGAAGGGAGACCTCACTGCAGTCACAACTTCCTAATGAGAGGAAGTGGAGGGGAAGAGGGAGGATCTCTTCTTTGTGCAGGACCTGAGGGAATGGCACGAAGTTGTGTCTGTGGAGGTTTAGGTTGGGTATTAGGAAAAGGTTTTCCACTCAAATAGTGATTTGGCACTGGAACAGGCTCCCCAGGGAAACAGTTGCCTGTTTTTGTTCCCCCAGAATATACAGTACTCTACTGTATTGTGCCTGTGTAGATTGAAATACTTTCAAATAAGAAAAAATAACTGAATATAGATTCCTCACTGGGCTTTTTCTAGATAGGAGTATTATCACAACCAACTTCTTATGTATTTACCTTTCCTTTGTTTTAGAGCATTAAGTGTCCCAGAAATGTTTTGATCCGGTGGCAAACTGCTGCCTTTTATTTTTTTTTTAAATTTATTTTTAACTTAAATAGTCCAAGTAGCTTATTTTTATTTAAAATTGATCAAAACATATTCCTTATTTTGAATCATACTTTTCAACATAGACTCCTTAGTTATCTTAGAAATTTTGGACAGCATCTGACCCTACTTCTCATTAGTTTTGTTCATCCAGCCCTGTTATTTTTTTAATCCCTTGTTCTGCAAGGTGTAACTTCAGTGCATGTGTTTGGTTTTCCCTCCATATCTCTGTTCCCCACACTTGACTCCATCCTTGCTTTAATCATTGAGCCTAACCATCCACAATCTGGTCTATTTCCTTTAGAGCTTTAGTTCCACTTCCAACAAAGTGAGAAAAAGATTGTTATCTCCATCTATTCTAAGGGAATGTGCACCGAGTTAGAATTTTGTCTGGATTCAGGTACCTATGAACTTTTAAACTTTTAATAAGAACTTAAAACATTTTCATTTCTTTCATTCCTCATTCATTTTTCCTTTAGATTCTTACCCCAACTATCTACTATGATAATCAAATCATGAAAACAGTAACACATCTTTCCGCATTGTCCTTCAAATCCAGGGAACAGTTACAGGGATAATCCTTTTTGTGGTAAAATCTACTGGAATAGCTGCTGTTCAAAGTGACACCAGTTTAGCCAAGAGATGCTTTGGTCTGCTTAACTTCCAGCAAATTAAAAAAGCAAGGACAGTAAATTATCAAAATTAGGATCCTAATATTTATATTTGGACAGGATTATTGCTTATTGTCTTTGTTATTAATGTTAATGAATGTATTTACAAATATATATATATATGAAAATATAAATAAATAAATAACTTTCTGAGATATTTTAACATAGAAAATTATTGTTATCATTAGGAATGAACAGAGTCAGTGAGATTATTTTTTATTCAGAACTGATCAAATTATTTGAAGTTTCTGATGAGGGTGATTACATGAACAACTCAGTCAGAATAGTCAATGGAAAAAAATGCTAGATTCAAAGCAAAGGTTGGCAATGAGATTTCAAGGTCTACTTTGAGAAATTACACTTAAAAGCAATAAGTAACTATGGAAAGGAGCAAGTCTTGGAATAGCATCTTAGTACTTCTTGGGACCAATTTCTCATATACTTCTGAATCGTTTAAGGTGGAAACCATGCTTAAGATCAGGTCCAGCTGTTAACCCAGCACGACCAAGTCCACCACTAAACCATGTGTCTGACTGCCACATCTATACATCTTTTAAATGCACCCAGGGGTTGTGATTTCACCACTTCTCAAGGCAGCCTGTTCCAACATTTTTGTGGTAGGCTGCCCTCGGTTGGAAACCAGGTGCCTACCAAGCTGCCCTATCATTCCTCTCCTTAGCAGGCCAGGGTGAGGGAAAATAAGATGGAAAAGCCCCCAAAAGCATGGGTCAAGATAAAGGCAGTTTAATTTTTAAAAAAGAAAAAAATAAAGTAAAATCTCTGCATGGAAGTAAAGAGGGAAAAAAAGATTTCTTCCCTCCTTCCCATCAGCAGCGATTTCCAGGTACTTCCCAGGAAGTAGGGCTCCAGGACACAGAGAGGTTGCTGCAGAAGAAAAACCTTGCAATAATTAATACAACCTCCCACAAGCACACAATTTCTGCTAGGTTTTGTTGATCATCAGACATCATACAGTATGGAATACCCCTTTGGACTGCTTGAGTCAACTGCTCTGGCTATGTTGCCTCCCAAGCTCTTGTCCATCCTCAGCCTATTGGTGAGAGGGGAATGCACTGATGCTGTGGTGGCCCTGCCCAGCAGTAGCCAAAACACTGGTGTGTTTTCAGTTCCTCACTAGGTACCAATATAAACCAATACAGCCTCCTTTCAGGGAGTTGTACACAGTGATAAGATCTCCCCTGAGCTTCCTTTTCTTCAGGCTAAACAATACCATTGCCCAAGCCGCACCTTGTAAGACGTGTTTAAGACCTTTCACCATTTTCATTGACATCTTCTCAGACAATTTCTTTATCTTCCTTTTTCTTTCAAGGTTCTGGAACTCTGCCTGTCCTTGCTATGGTAGCCAGTGACCCTCTGGGGTCATTGGGATGCTCACAACATCATCTTTAACAAAACACCCTGAACAGCCACAGTTGCTGAGACAGGAACTTGAGCGCGCACTGTAGATCCCATTGAGACACTCAAAACTCTCCACGAGGCTGTTGGCCCAAAATAAAGATTGAATAAAAATTATAACACTGAAGAGAAAACTGGCCACCACCCAGGTTAGACCTGGGAATTGCAAAGGGGGATTTTTAAACAGAGAAGGAGTCAGCCTGAAAGAAACATAAAAGAAGTGCAACTATTGGTAGCAGTGCAGAGAAACCTTGCAGTGGAAAGGACAGCAGTCAATGCCAGGCTCACCACTACCAGAAATTGTCCTGGGGTATCACAACTACTCCAAGGTCAGGCAGAGCAGCCCCTCTGTTGCATGCCATGTAGGGTGGATGACAGTGTGAGGTGCAATATCCAGGGACCTGGCACATACGTGCAAGTGTGATCCTTGCTGCATGGGGGTAGCAGTTAGAGGGAGAAGCACAGATGCACTTAAACTTCCCACAGGAGAGATGTGCAGCTTGGGAGGTAGTACTTGTCACTGACATTTTCCCCTTTGTGATGGGAATGCATTTAATTTGGGGCAGGACACGTGGATGCAATTCCAGTTTTCTAGGATTGAGCACAGAAAGCTGTTCAGAAATGTGCAGATGTATACTACCATTTAGTAAGTGACCATCATGCTGATCTATCTGTTGAGTTGCTGGCATAGGTACTAAATGCACAGATCACTAGTTGCTGCTAAATTACATCATGCTACCAAATTAAATTACTTTTATCTTGATTTGATTTAATCTATGCAAGTTTAGCCTGAAAAAGCTTCCAAAAGAAATCACTTTTTAAAATGGTTTGCATAGTAGAAAGTTACTAGAACTAAAGAGAGGACTTTTTGCATCATCTGGTCACTGATTGCTGAATACCTGTTAAATGCCCTTCAGAAGGATACAAAACCCAAATCCATCAAACCCACAAAAGCAATTTAAAAACTACCAAAACAAAAATAGTCCTTGTTGCTCAAAATTGCAGCTGAATAAGAAATTATGAAATGAGTAAGATGAACAAAGAAAAACAGTCATCAAAAGTATTGGTGGGAGGAACAAAGGATAGAAAGCCTGTGCATATAGATTTCCAGTATTTAGGTTATATAACTGCTATACATGTTTCTTTTTTATTTTTAAATTCTTAATTCAATTAACAGTTTCCTATAACAGCCATGTAATTTCATTTCTCTACACTTCATTCTTCTGTTACATTAATCATCTATTAAATAACCAACAAACACAATCCTAAGAATATTACACAAAAAGAATATGAGGCTGTGGACTCGTGGCAAAAAAAAAACCCAACAAAACAAACCATCAGAGATGGTTGGAGCTTTTTTCTCCATTTTCTTTTAATATTTTTTTCTGCATTTAATCTTGTAATTAGTCAAAACCAATTTAGAGTCAGGAACTAAGCTGCTGGTGGGGGTTAACTCTTTCTATGTCTAGCCAATGATATCTGCATTCCAGTTAAATACCCTCAACCACTGACAAAGCAATACAGGTGAAGGTGTTTGTGTTTTGTTGATGGTGATATTTGAAAGCTAGCTCACATTTCAGACAGGAGGAGTATAATTTCTTTCAGATCAACAGGGCAAGAAATACTAAAAGGTATCTAGATACTGCAGAAAACTTGTGAGGAAAGTTTTTCCATGATTGTCTAAACACAACATGTAATATGGTTTGTTTGAAGGCATTTGTTTTCTTGGAATTTTAATTTTTGCGAATTACTGGCACTTCTTTTCTCCCTTCCACAACTATTTGCACCCTAATTTAAGCTAGTTAGATGTCAAGGTATCTGACACAAATACACAATTGCTACTTAGATGTTTAAATTTGCTAAATTGAGCCTGAAGTTAATTGCACTTGTAAATTGCTTGCCAAGTAAAGGCCAATTTGTCAACCCAGATACAGAAAATATTTTCATGTACATAATTTTCAACATTTACAATTCCTAATACCTCCCTACAATGCATTCTTCCTTCCCCATTCTATATATGAGTATTAGATATCTTGTTTACCAATGTTAATTATTCATTTATCCTTTAGTCCTTCAAAACTCAATCCTGTGTCACCTTGTGCCTTACTTCATCCACAGCTCACAGCAGACCAACTTCTATGTGGTTATCCAGATTATCCTGTTCATTCCTTTGCACACTGGTGCACTCTAAAACTGCTCTCAGCTTCCTTGAGTTCTCCTGGCATACTAAAAATCTACTGGAAGTTAATAGACACCATTTTCAAGATAATCGATAGACAATATCTTTAAAACTAATTCTTCTACTACTTTTGGGTGAATAATGCAGTTTTTAATGTAAAATTTGCCAAAGTTTAATATTGAAGTCCACATCTGCTCTTTTATTCTGCTATACTGTAACAACAAAAATATCATATTGTGAAATTCAATACAGGATGCCATAATTTTTAAATAATCAATTTTTATGTACGGGAGGAAATGGTCAAAATAGTACCCAATAACTTCATTGCAAAACAATTTTTATTATTTTTTGTCAAAATGAAGTTCTGAAAAGTAATTTCCAATCTATGTATAAATGATCTTCAACAAAATATCATCCATCTGAGAAAAATGGTTTCATCTGATTCAGGCATAGTTCCACCATAATTAAATTTTTTTAAGGAAATCCAGGACTAAACTATAAAATTTGGTTATAGGCTTATTCAACTCTCATTAAAAAGGTGGGTCTTTTCCTATTGTAATGTCTTTTTTACGTCTGTCCTAAGGTCTTCTGGTGGCTATCACCATATTGTTAAATGCACAGTGAGCAGCTAGAGCTGTTGATTTTAAAAACTGTGTCAAATCTATTATGAAGTGTCCCAAGATACTAAGTTTTCACCATGAAAAACTAAATTGATGCTGCAGAAGACAGATGACAGGCTGGTGATCTCAGAGTTTGGGGGATTTCTTCTAGTTCCTTAGCTTTACTCTTTTTAATTGGTTATCCCAAGGCACGGAAAGACAGAATGACCCAATTTAAAAAAATGAGTTGTAATCTCTAGGGATTTTTTTTTTCTTTTTTTGTAAGAGACATTTCAAAATATAGTCTGAAATCCTGATGGAAATAACAGTGAACAACTCATCAGCCTTCAGGAGGGTGAATCTGAATCATTTTCTCATACAAAGACAAATCAGATATGTGAAAACTTGCACTGAGCTGACATACCTTCTAGGCAAAATGTCTCTTATCACTAACTGTGAAGTTTCAATTTTGAACTTCATATACTTGATGTAAGAGTTTAGGAAGGGTGAGATGTAAAATTGATCTGAGGGTCCTGGTATCTTTAAGATTAGGAAATAGGTTGTAAAGACATCTTGTTCAGATAGTAATAACACAAAAATATCATGCTATTTTCCACTACAGACTTGATCCTGAAAAAACTCTCAGATGGAAAGAAGTGATACAGCTACTGTCAAAGAAAAAGTAGAAATCTATAGCAAAATTCATCTTGATATATCTCGATAAACAAACTGAAACGATGAATAGAAATTATTTCTTTTGGTATCTATTTCTCTCCAGGATTTCAGCTTCAAAAAATGAAATCTTTCATAGTGTAAGAAATCTCAGGAGTTACACAAGTACACTAGTATCTCTTTCAAATCTCAGGTGTTGCTATCTTATTACCTTATTATGTCTACTTCCAAAAGGAAATAGAAAGAAATGTTGATAGTTTATATATACAGCTCAGTTATCTTTGTATTTTATAAACATTATGAAAATTAGAAAAAGCATTAAAAAATATTTATACTTCCCAGAAGCAGTTGATAACCAGGAGTTGCAAACATCAGGGTGAAGGAAGATGGGCAGTAGCTGAAAGAAACAGCAGCCACAGCAAGAAACAGAAAATATTGATCCCAAAGTAGAGATAACAAAACAAAATTTATACACTCATAGGAAGTGATTAATAAATACCTCTCCTCATGACATTACATGTCCTGCATCTTATGAAGCAACAACATCTAGTAATACCCTAGTGCTGTGGCACAGGATTAACATCATCTCAGTTACAGGGTGAGGGACAAAACCAGGACTTTTTCTCTAGACAGTCTGTCTGGAGGCCTGAAAGGCAGGAGATGCTTTTTTGACATAGTTACCATACATCTTTGGTATTTGAACCTAGTATGAGCTTTTGAAGGATTCTGAACACCTTACCCAATTCCTAGGGAACCAGCCTCCTTCCAGATGAAGGCAAACTGTCATACACAGTTCAGCCAGTTTTGGTATCCATCTGTACATGCTGCCATTTCCCACTCTTGGAGCTATACTCTCAATATTTAATCAGTAATGAATTGTATTGGAAAAGTGGACTTACCTGAGTGGACTGAAATGAATAATGCTTCTACACACTGGTAATTTATTTCTTTAGTTCTTTATTTGGCTTTGTTATTTACTAAATTTGTTAGTTATATTGCCAATGTTTAATCACAAACTACCTGCTAATATCTCCAAAGACCTCAAAATATGAAACAAATAAAGCTGATTCCATGGAATAATTCTCATAGCTTTGTTTCCACATTAGAATATAACTGTGCTTTATCTGCTGAACCAGCAACTTTGGAGAGTAGAGAATTACTATCTCTGTGGTTTCTTTATAGTTTCTAGGGGGAAACTTGCCACTTTTTGCTGCTTCCAGCTCTAAATACCTTTCCAAAGGCCTCTTCCATTATCTGTACACAAATCCCAGGCAAAGTAGCTCCCTAAATATATCAGGTATGCAAAGTGAACCCCCCTCAGAAGGTCATCCTGCTGCTGGAAAGTCATCACACACTCTGGTAGTGAAAGGGCAATGAAGACATGCCAGTACAGAGATCATGCTTCCATGCTGGAAGCCAGTTCCTGCCAACAGACAGGAATATCCAACATTGAGGCTGCCAAGGGTTCAACCCAGCTTGACTCAGAAAGGACTCAGATAAGGGATGTGGCCAGCAGCAAGTTAGAGCAACAAGGCTTTTCACATGGGCAAATGCTTGCCAGAAGAGGTCCTAAATGGAGGAGATGGAAATAATGATTGAATTGAATGTAGAATATTACACAAGGAAAATATGTGCTTTGGGTTACCTAAACAACAAGTCTGGTAGGTATGACAAATCCAGTAGTAGATAGTAGTTTCCTCTTCATTGTTATTATAATAAACATAACCAGATTCTTTGAAGAGAACTAGAAATTTTTCTGAAGTACAGGAAGTTTTCTTCTGCTTATCTGCGATATTGTTGAAATTCCCATTGCCACTCCAGGTGAAATTGGATTCAGTGTCCAAACCTGTTAAACTGCAATGCTACTAGAAGGCTTTCCTGTACACGGCAGCTCTGTGTTCTCCTAATCATGTTTCCTAGCATCTGTGATCCAAATACAGTAAATCATACAAGCACTTTAGCCAATATCTAGGACTATATAAACAATTGGACAAACAATCCAGTCTTTTTCCCGTCATGAAAATATTTTCAAATTCCTTCATTCCCTCCTTCCTTCCTGAATACAGAGAGGCCAGGTCCAAAAAACCAGAATATCTGTGGCTTATGTTTGCGAATTGTCTCATCAATTTTGCTTTATAGTGCTCTAGACTATGAATATTGTCAAATAATTACATATCATCAAAATGCTGCTACACTTTTCTCATGTATCTGCATTTCAAAGGGAAAGTTTTGTGTTTTATTTATTGTTCTATCTCCTTCTTTCAATATTTTTCGATCATTGTCTCTGAAAAGTTGCTCTGAGATCACTGGTTTTTCATTACACAACTGATTCAGCAATTAATGTTGCATCCAATTGGTTTAAGCTTTCATGATAAAGCATTTGCAACTGAAATAGCACAAGTTCAGTCAAAGTCAGTGTAGCAACTGCTATTCAGTCATACTTTTCTCTTCTCATTTCTTTTCTTTTAATGTGTGTATCTCAACAAACTGGAATTCCATTTCACTAATAAATCTGCAGACTTGATCTTTTACCGGATTTCTCAGTTTATACTCTAAATCATCTTTTCATGCTCATTTTCACTGTGCAACTTCTAACAGAATATTATCTCATGAAAGAGTAAGGAAAAAACAAAGGCACTTTAAGGAGTTATTGATATAATTACACAGTCTTGTATAAAATTAATAGAGGCCCTGATTTAGGTAGGACTTATCATGAAAGAAAAGTTTCTGAATTTGAATGTTGAGCTAGGACACAATTCTACCCACAAATATTTGCATTAAAGTGGCAACACAAGGAGCTGGAGACAGCACTATTTCAGTTTGTAACTGCCTGGCCTTGAACCAAGCAGGTGAATTTCAGTCCTTCAATGACATTTTATTTATTTGCACTACATTAGCAGCTCATAACCATAATCCTTACACATGGTAGCTCTATGACAACAACAGGACCATAAGAAGTCATATGCTGGTACAACTTATATTTCAGGGGTTTTGCCATTTTCATCTTATGGAATGAATACCTTTAAGGAAGTGATAATCAAAAAGAAACATATGTAACAAGCTGAAAGAGATCCAGATAAACATTCTGGGCAGCTGTTAAATATAGTTTCTCAGGACACATTTGCCTCTGAGGCAGTCAGTGGAAATACCCCAACCACTTAATTCCTTCAGCTTCTCTGTCTGTTTTTTCAAGCTGACCAATATATTTTAAATGGGTTTGAATTGCAGATGGATATTATTAGATTAAAAAATTGTCAGGCAAACTACATTTAAAAAAAAAGGTATAAGTAACTGAGATACCTAGAGGCCCAGGGGGAAAAAAATGCCTTATTTATTGTTGACATATTGGAAACATTTCAGACATTCTTCTGTAGATTCTGCATAATCTTTAATGGTTATTCTCAACAACATCTTAGAAAAATGAATTGGAGAAACTTCTCTCAGTACCTAAAATAATCCCTATATATTATTTTCTTGTCTACATGAGATGAAGCTCCTCTTGTTCTTTTTTCCAAGCTTGGTAAGATATTGTAGCTTTAGTAGTCCTGTAATACAGAGGTGCAGCCTCCTGTACATCCAGCTATCAGTTTCTGGCACTACAACACAGTGAGATCTGCTCAAGCCAGAACAAAAGTTTACATGAAGAGATAATGCTTCTTAGAGCTGCTTGTGGCACTGAAATACTGTTGGGCTGTAATGGTGTAAAGTATTTACCAATAAAGGGAACAGTGGCATTATGCCAGTCTCTGACAAACTCCCTTCAGCTGAATCCTCCCAGTATGTGATGGGGGAAAAGAGGGATGGGCTGTTCAAGCAGGATGGGTACCACAGCTACAACTGCTTCCTTCCCATGGGCCTGGTTCCAGTAAAAGCATAGCTGATTTTCACATCATATGCATAATTCAGTTCAGGTAAAATTGTAATCCCAAATTGTGTTAAATAACTCCAGTATTAAATATCACTGAGAGTAGGGAAAATTTAAAATACAGAAATTTGGCAATCATCTGGAAGATGGCAACAAAAAGTACGTTGCTACATAGGCTCTGAAAAAGTCCTGGAGGGATGCAGAGTTTGTAATCAAAGTTAGGCTGCTAAAATACCTGCAACACTTTGGTGAATGGTGTTGTACAGAGTGGGTGAAAATTGAAAAAAATTAATGCATACAGGATCAAAGGGAATGACTGTACAAAAAAACTAATATTTTCTAATAAGGTTGAAAATTAATAGTCCTGGCATTTGTTTTTTATTCTCATGATAATCTCAAGCAAACATTAATTTATGGCATTTGTTCCCACTGCTGGACATATTACCAGAACTCCTAGCTTTTTTCTTCTTTTTCTCCTTCTTCACTACTTTGAATGAAGCATTTGAATGACTGTTTCCATTTATATCTGCTAAGTACTGCTTCACACAGAGCTTTTCTCCGCCCTGCTTTGTAATTCACCCACATCAAACTAAAAATACAGTGAAGGCATGCTGTTCTTTTAAAACACATCATGATGCTGGGGTAACTCCTATTGCCATTTCTCTTTAACACAAGTAATTATACTCTTCAACTGCCCTTTGACTCTCAGGACCAAGGGCAGTCCTGAATGGAGATGAACTTAATTAATTCTGTTCACTGGAGTGGAGTCTTTTAACCACGGGAAGGCAGCTTGTTTCCATAGGTTTATGCCATTAGCTCTAAGCAGCTGGATCTATTTTGCCTTTCTATGTTGTACCTGTTTGCCCTGATATTTTCTTTTTGCAAGTGGCACGTTCAGTGTGAAAAGTGAGTCCAAATCTTCATACAGAACTGATTGCGACTCTACAAGGAAACTGGCAGATTGAGCAGCTAAAAATTATAAAATCTTTTGTAGCAATATATGCAAGTGGTAAGACTGGGCCTGAGGCACAAGTTTTAGCAAAGCACTTAAACACACGTTTATTTAAACATATTATTGTGACTAGATACTTTCTTTTCAGTGTTTTAGTGAAAAACGTGATTCATTAAATTAATTGTGAATGCTCGAAGATGGAAATTATTTGCAACAAATTTTATTAGCTAAGTATAGAATTAAAAACAAAAACAAACCACCAAAACAAAGTCTAAATGTTGTTTGGAGTCTGATAAATAGAAATATTATTTTATCCAAACTTGATCTACTGATACAATCTGATACCATACAAATATGGTTATATTGTTTTAATACATGTTAATTCTCTGCTTCCACAAAAGTATGGGGATAAACTCTTCCATGTCCATTTATCTTTGATTGTTGTTTCAGGTTTTCTGATTCCAAACTGGAATTGAACCCCTGAATATATTTAAAACACTGCTAGCATAAAGACATTTTGAATTGAAGCTGCTATATTTTGCATTCAATCACTCAGCATTTGTAGTTGAGGGTTAAAATGGCTCAAAAGTATAAGGCTCAACTTCCAAACCCTGCTCTGGTGAATATTTCATATTTTATATCCACAGTTTTTAAATACAAAATGAACTGTACACACAGGTCAGGCCAGACACTGTGTTAGACACTCCTACAAGGCACCTCTGGCCTTAACTTTTATACTTGAGAAAGAAAGATTGAAGAAAGTATTTCATTTAGTCTTCCACATATATGCTCAGTGCCAAACAATGTTTACTTCTATATTTGGCTGCTTTTTTATTTTTATTTTTTTTTAAATAAGGTTCTACTTTTCTACTTTTTTCTGGAGAAAAAAAGAGTTAGAGAGGGTACTACCGCTGGACACGGTAGTCAGAAACTCCAGAAGTAAGATATTTTAAGGTATATAAATATATATATAAAAATATATATATATATAAAATATCTTAAGATATTTTAATTTCTCTTTAATATATTTAAAGACAACACATTGCCAAATCTTTCAGTAATGTCTGAAATCATTATATATTTTTGGAGTCAGAATAAGTTCCATCATTTTCAAATTTTCTCATGCCTAGCTGCACTTTGGGATTCAGAGAGGAATAGAAAACATAAATCCCAATTTAAAGCATGAGTGATTGTACTCATAGTATTTCAAATCCAGACAGAGGTAGAGATCCTCCTGGGGAAGTCTGTTCTCAGGAGACTTCAGTCAAGATCTGAACTTGTACCAGTTGGATATCTTCAGTTTTTCCAGAATTACCTGAAAGATATCATACCTATTCAGGTCCCATATCTAATACACAATTTCATTCAGCTAATAACTTTATGATTTCTCTAGCTGTACTCTGTGGGACTCTAAAAGAACTAGGATTTACTCTTCTGGACTTTTTATGGTATATCCATAAGCATGATGTACGTTTAGGTGGAAGGGCCATCATGCAGATTATGACATCTTAGTAGGCCATATAACCAAGTTATGTTAGGAAAGGTGGTTCTCAGCTCCAGCTATAATCAGGCTTCTGTTCTATTGTAGAATAATTAATGAAACAAAGAGACACAAAAAAGTTAAATTTCCACTAAATTAATCATTTAAAAGAAAGCTTTCCTATGGAAACCTTCTTTGTAAAAAGCCAACTATCAGTACCACCCATTTAAGTCAAGGACAGTGAAAAGCAAGTAATACTCAACACAGGAATTCAAGCTTCAAAGGGTTATCCTGAATTGGTTCACTGACAGAAAATTATCCAAGCAAAGGTCAGGCACTCATTAAACCTTATCTGAAGCCAAAGTTATATGTTATGGTTTATTGCCTCAAGTACCAATTAATAAAGAATTAAAGAAATGGAAAACCAGTGATTCATACCTTTGCTGGGAGAATACTCATACTTCAGCATAATGCGAAAATATTAATAGTCATTTTAGTCATGTACTATTTTATTAGGCACTTAACTCTGTAGGCTTTATTGAAAGATATATGACATTCATTTTTAACAAAATGCTGAGGAGATTTGGAGAACATTTACTCAAAATCTAATAAAGTAGATTTGAGAGATATTTTCAAATAGAAGCCTTAAACACAGGCATCAATTATTAATGAAGCAAAATGCTTAAGAATAGGGGTCTGGGTATAAAGAAGAGCAGAAATATCACTGTGATATCAAGGGCAATTGTATCTGTGAAAGCTACAACAGAAAACATTAAGTGCTGTAGCATTATACAAGAGAACTAACGTAGTTTGCTAGCAAGAGGACTTCTAGCAGGCTTATTTTTATCATCACAGGTATTTCATTAGTTTGACACAGTCTAGGTATTCCTTCTCAGTGTTCAGAGAGATATATGCTCCACACACTTGCCCCTGTAACTGTGTTCAAAATAGTCTTATTTATTTTCAGGAGCAGCATATGCTTCTAACCACATAAGGCTCTGAGCTGATGCCTTTTAGCATGCTAAACTGAAAATATGTTTGCACCTTCAGATGCAAAAAAGTTGCATCTGTCACAGAGTGCATTCCATTGTCCTTGCTAACTGTCACATTAAGAGGTGGAGAGCACCAGTCACTAGGGATTCTGAATGAAAAAGAGGTGGCAAAGCTAATGTCCAGCCAGAGACAGAAACTTGAGAGTGCAGATAATCTCCTAGGTCAAATAACAATAACAGAATATGTCTGGCCTCAGTGAAAACAGAATAAATCTGTGTCGAAAAATTATTTCTGAAAACTGAGTCTTCAAGCCTGAGCATGCATAACCTGACTTCTTAATCTGGTAACAGGACTCTTACACCACTTAAATCTTTTCTATTCTCTGTCTATCCAAAGTGTGAGTTTTCCATCAGTGTAGCATTAGCTGAGCTCAACATGGAAAAGTCTATCTCCACGATTCCACACGTTTTGAGTGCCTAACATATTAACCACTGTTGCCTCTTTCTGCTTCTAATCTGCAGAGACGCACACTGCTTTGCAAAATATTCTGCACATTTACATGACAATTCAACTATTTTTGTTTATATCCCACTAGCCATGATCCATGGAGATTTGAGGGATCAGCTCTCAGAAATTTCTTACATACTTTCCTGGCCTGTTGCATGCAGGAGTTCTTCTACAGGAAAGACTACACTAAATGCTGACAAAACAAATGGTGCAGATCCAAAGTTCCTTGAACTCAACAGGGGAATTTTCAACTATTTTTAAATTAGGTCCCTGAATTTTATTTAGATGGAGATCATTGCTCTGTACTGTGTCATTTTTGCACTGAAGAAAGCAAATTTTTAAATGAAACCAATAATGTATTACATAATACAATCTCAGAACACACTTTTGTTGGTAAAATCTCTGAGTATATTGTGAAATATTATGATTCTTCTTTTGCTGAAACATGCAAATTGGTTTCTCACTCAGGGTTTGGTTTTTGTCTAAGAATTCTCTAGACAGAATAGGTCTGCAGCAAATCTGGAGTCATCTGTTCAGGCTAGTGCTGATGAATTCTGGCTGATTTGATACAGGGATTCAGAATTATACATACATAGATAAAGATAGATGATGATACAGATACAGATACAGATACAGATATAGATTATATAGATATAGATATAGATTATATAGATAGATATAGATTACATATAGATGATATACATAGATATAGATTAGATATAGATATAGATGATATAGATATAGATATATAGATATATAGATATATAGATATAGATATAGATATAGATGATAGAGATAGAGAGAGAGAGAGAGAGATAGATAACCACCATCTTACAGTGGTTGCTTTGTGTTGCCTGAGGTGGTGTGGTGAGCCACAACTTCTCACCACTAAGTTTAACTACCAAATGGAAAGCATGCCATCTTCTCACGTGCAGCATCCCAGTGCTGCAGTTGAAAGCCAAGTGCCACAGACAGCTGTTTCACATGACCAAATACTGGCATACTGGAGAACGACTTTGCATGCAGAAAGGAGAATGAGAGGGATCATTGATGGATGCATATCTATCCCTGTGTTTATCTGATGAAAAGATTCACAGAGCAGAGGACCAGACGAGACAGTTGTTTAACCTCATCTGACCTGTAAAAAAGACCACTGGAATCCCTACATCAATCCCATACTAAAATCTCTTGCTGAGCTAGAAATCATTAGTTCAAGGGATAAGAAAATTTGGTTTGGGCTCCAAATAGCTCTGTACAGCTGACAGATAACTGCCCCCTGCTGTTAGAAAAGCCCACCCTATTTTCTGTTGTCCAGGTTCAGTTGCCAAATCTTGCTCTGGTGCTGGTTGCTGGATGTCATGGATAGCAGCTTTATAATTCATAAGTCTGCATGACCTAAACAGCCTCTGCACTCAGTGCCATCAGCATTCTAAACATTTAGGATAATAACTGGAATAAAACTGGAACAAAACTTCCATTTTCAGCAATTCCTGCATGCTGGAATTCACATCTTAAAATGGAGAGGGAGTGGTTCCATGTCTGCTTTCTTGAGAAGGAAAAGACATAGAGATATGATTTACTTTTTCAGGCACTGGGTAGAGTCAGTTCCTTAAGAAAACTTTTTGGTTTTTTAATGAAATTAGAAACTCTTACTGGTCTCTTGTGGTTTGTGTTTTCATAGATTTCAAAGAATAGGAAGCAATATTGGCTTTAAAGAGAGAAATTAATTGTTCTAAATTAACCTCTGAAGTATTTTTAAATATTTCTCTTTTAATTTGTGCAACAAGGGAACAATGTAAAAGGTATAACATGGTGCCTGCCACTTGTCTCCTCCGTAGGAGGAAAACACAGAGTAGCATATGCCAAGCCTTATTCTCTTCCAAATGCTAACATGAGTGGATGTCAAATCAAATCTCTCATAGAAACAGAAATGCAGCTGCAGGTATTTTGTTTCTCAAAAATCCTTCTGTTACTGATCTTTCTGTTTCTATGTTTAATTTATTTCCTCAAGATAATTAAATTTTCTACCCAAGATATAATATGGGAATATGTATATGGGTATTCAGGCATTCATTGTGCAGACCTTTTCTAATCCTTTTGTTATAGCATTTGAATATTTTGCCAAAAGTGTCTTTGTGGGGAAAAAAAAAGGTAGAAAAAATAAATGCATCTGATCCTTGATATTTTTAAACATGTCTCATTTTCTGTCTGTATAAACATACATTCTCAAGGAAGGAGGAAAAAAAAGAATGTTTTTATAACCTGGTGGGGGGAAAAAAAAAGAGAATATTGTTATAACCTGGTTTTTGCAACAGATCTTATTTCTTTCCATTTTCTTATTGTATGCCATTTGGTATTCTGTTGTCTCATTTACAGGAAAATGTTTTGTTGTTTATTTCCCTTCTCCTCTGACTTCTAGGCTTTATTCTATGTTTGTTTTTAGAAACCTATCCAATAAATATTTTTTCCCTGTAAAGAGGAATGCATTTTATCTGATTTAAAAACCACAAACCTGTGAAGTTGAAACCACTGAATGCAGACCCATTAAATCCCAAGAGAGAAGCTAGAAAGTGTTATGTGATTTCAGAGTTCTCCTCTGAAGACAAAGGCGTTCTTACTAACAATTCAAATTTGGATATTTAACACCAAGCATGTACAGCACAACAACTGGATTTTTTTTGTTCTTGTTCCTAATTTGTGTATAATTCCCTACACATTCAAAGGATTACACACTGTTTATGCATCATGCAATCTCACTGAGTCCTGTTTCCTTAGAATACTTACTCCTGCTGCTAAAAGGAAAATAGTTTCAACAATCCTCTTTTGGTGCCAAAGCTGCTGCTACTGAATGAGCACATCCTGCCTGCAATACTGTGATTGATCCCTGAGATCCCTGTATCCAACAGGAGTTCAAAAGAATTCTGCTGTTGGAAGGCCTAAAATTGGTATTCCTTTAAGATTTACTGGCAAACTAAAGCTCCTTCATGTAACAGAGATACTGCTCTGCCTTTAAACTCAACAGCACACCAAAGTGACACTGAGCAAGTTCAAACTTTGAATGGCCTTGACAGCACACTGCACCTTAAGACTGGCATTTCCTAGCTCAGAACTGTCCTTAGCTCATGAGCAATAGTCAACGTCACTGAACTTAGCCACAGCTTACAGCTCCACTCTGAAGCAGGACCCTTATACTTGGGACGCATTCAAAATAATAAATTCTAAATAATCTAGCACACAGTAGCTCTTTGCAGTTACTGTTAAGGCCACCTTTGCAGCTTGTCAAACCCCATTGCCTTTAAAAGCTCAGTTCTGCTACTACAAAGCAAAATTCATACATCCATATAACCCCTTGCAGGGCTTGGTAGGCTAAAAAGATAGGCTTTAATAGATTGCTTTGAAGAGTGGAGAATAGAAAGGTTTTCCTGTAACAAAGACCTTTGCAGGTGATATGTGAAGGCTGGGATTACAACCAACCTTAACACAAACAGGCATTCAGACTAGAGAGACATAATTTTTATAGTTTACTTCATAAAAGAATCTCATGCTCCACCCACACACACAAATGTTTTCGCCTTCTCTTTATAATTGTCTCACCTTCTCTTTTTAATTTTCTCTCTTCCAGAGAGATAAAAGTCTACAAAATGCATTATTTTCTATGATAGTCCAAAGTACTTCAAGGCTGCAAAGATTAAATACTGGCAAATTTAAACATATCTGCTACTAAGAACTTTTGACCCTGCATTGGCTATGTTGCTAGTTTTATGCAACAATGTTCTACAGGGTATCACAGATGAAACTTTGTGTTATTCTTCCAGTACAATCAAAGATGATTTTATTTCAAAGAGACTGCTACATCACTAACTGAACAACCAACATGCAATATATGCATACATGTATGTCTATAGATAACATATTGAACTATAATCAGCACAAAGACAGACCTCACCAGCGTATTGGTTAGTGGTAGCCAAATGCTCTTTCATGGATTTTGAACCTTCAGGAGCCCAAGTAGATTACAGAGATTAATAGATCTGTGAAATTTTCCCCACAGAGTACATTTCACTGTCAAGCAGAAGGCCAGCTTTGGGAAGTTCAGGCCAGAGCCAACTTAGAGCAGAAATGGAAAACTGCTAAGGAGCAGCATCTTTTTGTTCATAAAAGGTAAACCATGATGCCTATCCTTCCATGATTGCACTCCAGGCAATACCACAAAGCACACTACTTTCTTCCATTGTTGCTCTTGCCCCATGTTCCACAAAACTTGAATGCAATAATATGATATTATGTTCTCATTACACAGAGGAAAGCTGATAATCATGATATCCCTTAAGGTACATATTTACATAGTTTCTAATTAAACAGTATATGTTACTCAACAAATTCTTTTTACAAAGCTGTTACTTTTTTAAAGAAAACCTTTCATATTCATAAATGAATTCTGTTAAAATTCTTCCACAACACTATTGAATCGTTTTGTTAGATTGATGGATCCCTAGTGAATTTTACTGAGAATTAATCACTATCCCTTTTGGGGAAGTATTTTCATCCAGTCACTAATTCTCAGCAAGACATGCTAGGCCAAGGTCATTAATATCTTAGGATTTGTAATACTAGAGAAAAAAAAGTGAAGTCTAATTTCTGTATGTCATGCCACCATCATACTGAATATTTCTATTCATCTAGGGAAGGAGATAAAATTTGTCTCTATTCTGGTTGAAGCTACCCTTACTTTGGACACTACTAAAATAACCATCAGAAATTATCTATAATAATAAATACTCTTTTCATTTATTAGACAACAAAGTAATAAAAAGCAGAGTCAGAAGCATTAGATTCACTTATCCAAGGGAAATATTAAGGCACAGAGAAGAAGAAAGAACTGTTTAAGGTATAACATATAAAGGCAACAGCAGCACACCAGGGAGTAACTAGGAAGCTTCAGAATTTATCTACTTGCCATGCAAGTCCTGTGTACTAAGATTAGGGAACTCTAGGCCAAAGTTTTTAATCTGTCATTTTCTATAGGATATTTAATATGGTGTCATTCATGTGACTTTTGCCTCAAACTTCTCTAATTTTACATCTGTGAAATAGCCAAAAGAACAAACATTTGTGTTTTGGCCAAAACTCAAAGAGCTAAGGGTCCTGACCTCCTCCTAAACAAGAATCTGATGTCTTAGAGTCTCTCTCAGGATGTCAGAAAAGGAAATTCAAATCTCCTCACAAGTGAATTTGAACATGGATTTCATATTTCTGAATGGAATAAGGTATATATATATATATATATATATATATATGGAATAAGAGGCTGTTGAAAGAAGGTTGCTTACTTTCTCAGAGCTATTCATTTAGCAAGAGCCTCTCCATTATTCTTTGGCCCTATTAAAATAAAAATAATAACAACAGACTGGCAGATCTGGTATTCATGCCCTGGTTCCAAACTTTGCATTGATGATTATGCATAAAAGCCAGACATGTGCAGAGACAAAAGGCAGAAAGAATAACTCACCACCTTCTCTTAAGCTGCTTCCACAGCATTCAGTCTCAGTAATAATGAGTCAAATACCCTGACTTCAGGTCTTTGGTAAAAAAAAAAAATAGTTTTGTCTGAATTCATTATGCAACTGCTATTTGTGTCAAGGCTTTGTTTTGAACTTTATTTTAAAAGTAGAATTTTAAAATCAAGACTGTAGGCAAAAGCTTATTTGCACATCCCTATAACAATTTCTCCAGATACCAAATTTTCTTCATCAAGATCACTTTAGACAAAAACTGGGAGTTTGTGTAGGATATCTTGCTTCCCTGATGATTTCTAAGCTTAGACTTTATAAATAGCAGCAACAGTGTACTATTTGCAACTTGTTGCTCCAACCATATTGAAAATGTCTGTGTGCAGGTATAGCAGAGCTCTGCAAAAGGACTAGTCCCTTGCTGAATGTGAAGCTTAAGGAGTCAGATAATACACAAAATGGTACATTGTGGCAACATAAAGGTGATGCTGAAGAAGATTTATTTTTCCACTCTATCAAATAGGTTATAGAGTATTTTACTGCACATCATAAAAACAGCATTCCAGCTAAAGGCAGTTATCCCACTCTTCAAGACTGGTATAAAAGACTTTAGTTCAGTTCCATCTTCATAAATTACTTCAGCATCATGAAAGCCCTGTACATCAATTCAGTAAAAATACCTTTGTCCCTGCAAACTTGAGGAGGAAAAAAGTTGAAAAAAATAATAGATCACCTTTTAAAATAATATCTGTGTGCTTCTGCTTTCAATAGAAGCCGCAGACTAATTGTGAAGTGATCAGGGACTGATGCTCTTTAGGCACTACATATCTGGAGTCCTCAGAGATACTGAATGGGTCAGAAGAACCACGCGATATCTCTCAAAACATAACTTGCACTTGCAGGTCTGGAAGGATCCCTGCCCTGCAAATCGCTGCGCTCCTGCTTTCCCTCCCCAGTTCCCATCTTGGAAAGAGGTTGACAAATTCTGTTTGGGAACGGGCCAGTTTTGGAGTAGCTGACCCCGACCATCCGCAGACGCTTTAGCTGGGAATCTCCACATGGGAATTGTGCACGACCCCCGGCAGATGCCGGGGTACGGTCGGTGCAGTTCCCGCGAAGGCCCCAGAAGGCAGCGGTGCCCCGGGCCGGACACCAAACTTCGGAGCTGGGCAGGGTAGAGCAGCTTGTCCTTGAGCCCCGGCCCGCGCTGCGGCCGCTGCGCTCGGCTTCTCCCGCCCCAGGCCCGGCCGGGCATTCCGCGCTGCCCTGGGGCGGCTCCAGCTCAGGACCGCCGGGCATGGCTCCGACACCGCTGGGACACCGCTGGGACACTGCTGGGACACCGCTGGGACACTGCTGGGACACCGCTGGGACACCGCTCGGACAGACATCACTCGGACATCACTCGGACACACACCTCTCGGACAGACACCGCTTGGACACACATCGTTCGGACACACACGGCTCGGAGCCGGCCCGGACCCACGGACACACATTACTCGGCCGCGGCCCGGACCGGGCTGGCCATGCTGCCACCGCGCGGGCGAGGGCGGCACTGCCAGCCCGATCCGGGCCCTCTGCCCAGCCCCCCCGCCCCGCCGCTCCCCGCTCCGGGCCCTCTGTCCCAGCCCCGCCGCTCCCCGCTCCGGGCCCTCTGTCCCAGCCCCGCCGCTCCCCGCTCCGGGCCCTCTGTCCCAGCCCCGCCGCTCCCCGCTCCGGGCCCTCTGTCCCAGCCCCGCCGCTCCCCGCTCCGGCTGGCGCCGGCACAGCTGGCGTGTGCTGAAACCGGACCCCGCTTAAAGATTAATAACCCCCAGCAGCACACGAGGCTGTTGCAGCCCGATATTGCTCATTTCACCCCTGTGTGTCCCCAGATGCCCCAGGATGCTGACCCCTCTTCGGAGCAGCGCAGGGCTGCCAGCAGCTGCGCGCTCGGGGGCGGCGCTGAGCCTCAGCAGAAAAAGAGGTTTCGGATCTTGATTTTAGGCAGACTTGTTTCTAACTGGAACCTGAAGGCCCTTATGCCAGAGGGCAAATTCGTGTAGTTTAATGTGTGAGACACAGGAGCCAGGATGTGTCGCTGGTCTGGGTGGGACCACTGGTAAGGCATTGAAGTGTGGCTGTTATTACAAATGAACTATGGGGAGTGATCTTCATGATGAGGCAGTGCTTGTTTTAATTGGGTTTACTAAATAATTTTCTAGTTCTCTGCTAAGAGGTGGATATCTGTAATTTCTGCAATGCACTGCAGTTTTTCTATGGATATGGACAGAGTGTTCATCCATGTGTGCATCTATAAGCAGAGAAAAAGGAAGGACTCTCATCAGAATTCTTTATGCCACATATACCAAATCAGGGTACATCAGTTTGTGGTACCTCCTCACTTCAAGCAAGGTGAGAAATGTACTCAAAGAAGGGAAATGAAATCCTTTATTTCCATTTTTGCCCCTGCCATACCAAAACACAGTTTCAAGCTACACCACAACTAATGAACAGTTTTGCCACTTGCTATTAAGTTATTTCCTTTTGTCATGAATTGCTTTCCCTCATCTGCTAAACAGACTAATGAAATGTACCTCATTTGTCAACAGTTCTTAGCGTTACTTCAGTAATTGTAAAAAATATGGGTTGGACATGATCTGAGTCATAACACCTAAGTGGGATGCAATGTGACCTCACCAAACTCAAAGCAAGCTCTAATTGAATGAAGGGTGAAGACAGTGTTGAGCCTGTGCCAGACAGCTAATGCAATTAGTCGTTCCTTGTTTAGTGCTTTGAAAATAAAAACCACTTCTATTGCTCAGCACTGTTACAATAAGGGTTTTCCAAAAACAAGGAAAATAAGATTGGGAGAACAAAAAAGAATTTTTAAAATAATCAAGCTTGCTTTTCCACTCAGAAACAATATAGAAAACTGCTGAAGGCAATTAAAATAATCCTTAATTTCTGTATTTTTTCCTAGTACAAGTGCATTTCTGTATTTGTCCATGTTGAAGTACTATTACAGCAAGCATAGTTCCAAGAAAAAGGTGAACCCCAATGATAAATATTTTCGGATCAAATTTGCATGTTAGAGATCATTGTGAAGTAGTTCAGTGGGTCACATTAACAAAAAAATGTAGCACGGGTAGCTGTCTAACCTTCCTGTGCCTTATATGATTTGCCAGTAAGCCTCTAACAGTGTCTACTTTATCCTCTCCCTTTCATTTTTTCAAATCAAATATATTTATTGAAAGGCTGGGAGAGAACAGCCAAGTGTGAAGCACTGGTCTTGCATTGGGTTAATTGAACCACTTCAACAAGCAAAACAAAATCTCCCTTTATCCATCCCCACATAATAGCCGATTTTTAACAGAAGCCATTTGAAAATCCACTAGGCTCTGATAACCTTAATTCTGCAGGTCAGAGCTCTGATTGTCTAAACACACTCCTGACTGGTTTCCTCAATGCAATTCCAGCTACATGGCCCAACATTGGGTCTGAGCCCAGTAGTTTTATTCGCCCCATCAGGAAACAAAACCAAGGATACTTCAGCATGGAAAATGAATCAAAACAACCTCAGATTTTCAATATCAACAATGTCCGTACAAACAGCCCAGAAAACAGTGATTTTACTCTTTATGTTATATTTCACAATGGGAAAAAAAAACAGATGTTGAATAATGACATGGGGGAAAAAAGCCACCAAGAAATAAAAAGCAGGAACTATTAAGGGATAATTTGTGAAGATAAATATGTTCACTAGAATTCACTAGAAACATACAGAACCTCTTTATATCATCTCTCAAGCCTGCCCAGCTAAAAATGAAGTCCATTGTCACCCCTCTTCTAGCACTGGAGTGTAATTTTACCCTTCTGAATGATCAGTGTGTGGGTTGTTCCACGATATACCCAATTGCACAGTATAACCAGAAGAGGCTGACTTCGGTGGACACTGCAAATGCCAGCAGCCACTAGAGGAGATTAACTCAGGAAAATACTGTCAAGGATTCAAGAATTTATTTTTTTCTAATGTCTCCTAATCTGAGGGAACAAAACAGTAATCCCCCACAAAGATTTTGCTGGCCCAAGTAATAGCCTGTCTTTACCTTTCAGAGAGCAACAGCATTTATGTTTTGGGCTCTTGTACCAGATTATGATTTTATAAAAGAGGAAAAAATTTTAAGTCCTTTCTTTGAACTAGTATCCTGTAAGCCTAAACTATTCAATTCTGGATTTGAGGGTGAGTGAGGGAGGAGGAGAGGAGCCAGGAAAAAAATGGGGTTGCTACTCTGTCCATGGAGGAAACAAGGTGTGGCTTCCTCCTCCTTTTTCATCAAAGAGGAATTTTTGGAGAGCAATTCTTTGTGCATTGTGCTGTTGGGCTGATGTGTCCTGCATTACTGTCACTCCAGTCAGTGTAGCAGAACATTGATTTCTGTACAGGGAGCTGAGTAGGAAAAAAAAAAAAAAAAGCCAATATTCTACAAGACCAAGAAGAGCACTGGTGGAGGAACTGCAGCAAGCTTAGCACCCAGTGGATTTGAGCACGTCCATGTGTGTGTATGTGTGTGTGTGTGTGTGTGTGTGTGTGTGTGTTTTAAGTGATGGGAACATATTCCATGGCTTTTCACTTAAAGCATTAAGAAATCCACCTCTAGAGTAAAGGTAAGATAAGACACAGCTAGCAAAATAAAAATAAAAGAAGATATTAGAGGGAAAAAAACAGTAAACAAATAGCAAATAGCTGAGGAATAAAGTAACAAGAGGAGGAGAAATATGAAAGGATTTTGGAACATGTCAGTAGGAAAGAAATAACACATTTTTAAAAAATCTCATTAAAACAGAGTTGTTTGGCAACTATATATCTGTAAAGAAAGACTTCTGGAATTCAGGACATTTATTTTACCCATTTGGAATGATGTACTCAAGGCAATTTTTTTTTGCATTTCTCAGGATTAGAAATCAAGCAACATCAGGAAAATATACATATTTCTAACCCATATCAGAGACATACAGCTGGTTTTTAATTTAAAAGAGTTCATTGTAAATAACTTCCAAGTTTAAGATTTTGTCACATTACTTTTATCCCTGATGTATGCATACATATGGTTTCTGTAATGCAGAAAAGGAGAATCAAAAACGATTTTTTCTCAAGAGGTACAGGACTTGTCTGTAGGACACTCAGATTCCCCAAACCCATCAGTTTGTCCTTCTGTATTTTCTTATCCGAGTTAAGAAGGTCCTTCAGCAGAACTCACCCTCAATAACTCAGCACAAGCACTTGTCTCAGTTTGGAAAGGAGCTGCTCCATCTCATGCAGGTTGGTTGTAAGGAGAGTCTCTACAAGGTATAATTTCTTGGGAGGAAGTTAATTAATTTGCACCACTTTAAGCTTTTCAATTTGTACAGCAGCAATGTTTGCACCTACAAAATTTACATTCAAAGTAGCAAAACTATTTTGAAAATGCACCACAGTGTGAAATTCTTTCCAGATCTTGTTGCTATTCAAAAACATAAAGTAGGAAAATAGTATGTGAAATTGGTAAAGCACAAAACGAGAAAATAAATAAGTAAATAAATGTCTAAATAAGACATTTGTAGTCATGGCAAAAGGAAAAAAACCCCTATGTATGCAGATCTATATGGATATAGTATATGGTATATGGTATTAGAAGGTGTGTTAACAACAGCTGTAGAAGATATGCTTGGTACTAGAGGAGATAGAAATTAAAAAAATGCATAGTTAGGGCTGTGTTCCAAGTCTGAATAACAACATTATGGATATTTTTAAGTCTGAGGGTTCATCTGTTTCCAGTCTTGTCAAGACTCATGCAAGACTCAGTAGATGGTGGGGCTTTGGAATTTGTTTATATCTCACCACCCAATCATAAAACTTTATCTCACCTATTGCAGTCATTGTACCAGTCTTTCTTTGTATATCAGGTTAGCCTAATAGGTGTGGCATGTCAACGAGGCTTGCCTAGTGAATAAAGTCAGGAGTGATGATCCTCATAAAAACCTCAGCTAAATTGAAAATTCATCTACTTAATTTTAAAGAAAGTCTGCAATTTTTTTCTTTTTACTAGTCCTAACAACAGTGTTTTGTACTAATTGAAAATGTGCCTTTATTTACTTTTTTCCCCTCTATATTTAGACATTTCAGTATCTCAAGTGCTTTTTCACGCACAGTGTCAATTGATGTCAGCTAGACCATCAGCTGCTTGACAAACAGACCATATACTTCAGAGTCTAACTGAGGATTTAGGTGTCTAATACTGAAAATGTCAAACATAAGAATATTTTTCAGTGCCCTTGCTGCCAAATCCTGCATCATATGCAAATTCTCAGCAATTTACAGCTCCTATCCTCAAAAACTGCAGCAATTTAGATGTAGAACTATATGCATTACAGAGGAATAAATAAGTCTGTTAAATGCCAGGGCATCTCTGCTTCCCTGGCATTGAAATAGCCAGGGATCATAGAAAGAGGAGTAGAGACAAAAGAAACCATCCATGCACAGGTAGCATGTCATAGATTATCATATAGATCATACAACTTTGACTCACCTGTGAGTCATACACAATCAAAAGAAAAAAGGAAATGTGAGTTGTATTGAGAAACCTCAGAAGTTCCAACTCATTTCCTGAAAAGATGTCCCTCAGAGAACTTTGGGTTACCCTCTGGATTTCAGATGCTAGCCTGTTTCTCAGGTCTTATGCCAGAAGAGAGGAGTGTTACGCCAGATCTGAAATCCTTGTGAGGTGGCTGCTGAAACACGCTGCAGGGAAAAGAATTTTGGCAATCTCCAAATTTCTCTGAGAGGAAATCAGAGATCATAGAGGATGTTAAGACACAACATAGTATAAGGCTATGAAGACAAATAGCTCTCTAGATGACCCAGATTTAATTGAGCTTTACTGACCTTCACAGATTGTTTAAGTCATAGGGCAATAAAATTCTTATTAAAATACAAATTAAATGATTTTATGGCCATTTCTATTTATCCATTAAACCAATCATCCTTCTCTCAGAATTCTGAGACCTCAGATATTTAAGTGATTGACTTCATTCCAGTGCATGATTGTGCCATCCTATTGTAATTATAGATCAATTCACTAACATATTTTTTGTTACTTTGGATGATTTTCTTTGGGCTTTTTGTTATTTTATTGCCATCTGTATCTTCAACAGAGATTGGCCAAAGCTGAAGTGGCCTTAGCTCTGTAATGCTTTTATACTAACTGAGATATTGCTCCATTTGCTTAATGTCTAGGTATGTGGCCAACAGCTTGAAATGTGGTTCCTACAATGGGAACCAGTATGCCCCTCAGATCAGCTGGCGGGTGATCTTGGTCTTGTTTCAGACATTCCCAGTATAATTATAGCAAATTTGCTAAGAATGAATGCATGTCAGTTTAGTTTAATTCAAACATTTTAAGTCCTTAAATCTTGGAATGCATTTTCTCAGCATGTTTTCTCTACCCCATTATCCTGTTAAACTGTTAAAGCCCTTGGCCACTCTTATAGCATAAATCAACATGCCAAAAGGCTATTCAAATCAACTAAACCTATTGTTGAAATTTTGTGTAACCTTTAGAGTGGTGAAGTCCTTTGTTCATGGATTTTTATAGGGAAAAACACATAAATATTAAAATTTTGTACTCACACCATTTTCCTAGGAGGAGAGAGAAACACTTCACATGCTCTTAAAGGTAATTTTATTTATGGAAAACAAAAGAAATTATCTTGACCCGGTAATTACATTGCTTCTACTCGAAAAAATTTCCTTGTTAACCTTTATGCCATCCTATTAAAAAACAGAAAGTTCTGCTGTTTTGACAATTCCACTGTAGTTCTCACCCTTTTCTTTTTGAAAACTTTGGTATATCTTCCCCTGATTCTGTTGTGGTATTCATAGGTATCCAGCAACATGATTTCTGAGGGGATAACAAAAGATGCTGTCAAGAGCCTTTGGAAAACTCGAAGTCTTAAAAAATTGCTGCTTGACCATTGTACTTCTTTGATATGCACTATGGGAATAGGTTATAAATTTGGCTTCTAGCAGATGCTTCTATTGAAAAAAAAATAGTAACTACTGCTATCTTTACAATTTCAAATTAATTTTATTGGGCTTCCTGTCAAAGTTATTTTTCATGTGTCTTGGATGTATGGTTTTGAATTAGTTAGAAGAATATCTGTATGGAATCTAAATTAACTAAAAAATATGAGTTTTGAGACAAATGTAGGTGGAGCAGGAAATTAATAGTACAGATGATATAAAAATACCTGGTTAAAAAGGGTTTCAGGTCAAAATTTTAACTGACTAAGATTGCTACAAAAAAAATTTGGTTTTGGAGGAAATTCAATATAAACCATATAGGATCTAGGATCTTAGAGATGCAAATGCTTTGGGCTGTGCTGAAAACTCCATGAATTTTTGGGGATTTTCTCTGAAAACTGTATATTTTCTATGGAAAAATAAATGTGGCAACCTCTTTTAAATGTAAATGGTGTGTGTCTCTCACAGTACATAAAATCAGAAACACACTACAAAATGTGTCGTTCTCTGGAAGACAGAAAGATTTTGTAAGCTCAAAGCTTTACAAGTGAAAAAGAAACATGCTTTTTTTCTTCATCCTTTTTCCCTCAGAAAACATGAACTTCATTAGCTATCATCTGACACCAGAAAATGTGACCTGGGAGGTAGCTGGATTACATGCTTGGAATGCTTTAACAAGAAGCAAGAATCAACACTCTTTATTTTCCCTTTATTTTCACAAAACTTCAAATTTAGCCATTGATAACTCCTTAGTGTGTAGTTATTTTTCAATTTTAATACATATCATGAAAGGTTGTACCAAAATTTCATTTTTAATAAAAAAATTATTTTAAAAGCCATTTTCTTTAAAAATTTTGTTTTGTAACAAAGGGGAAGTAATATTTTGAAGCATGGCGTAGTTGCATTTTACTTGTTGGAAGAAATAAGTCTCAATGGAAACTAAGAAAGTGTGACAGTTCCAACCTGCCAGTTCTTATCTAGTGTTTTGAATACTAGCAATTGTCTGATGAGAAAGAACTGCACAGAAAATATGAATGGTCATTTATGCTTACCAAAAATAAGGAAACACTCTACAAGGGAACAGATTCTTTTCTTTTCCTGCCCACCTCCTTGTCACCACAAAAAAGCTCTAATCAGCTGTGAAACTACCATATGCACTCCACACCCTCACTCTTTGAAGCATCTACTGGGAGCTTCCATGTCACTCTCTTATTTTATATTTCCAGGGGAAAAAAAAACAACAGCTAGAAGATTTTGTGGGCTGACTTTTTGTTACATGGAAGAAAATGCTTATTTCAAAGACAAAGCCTTGTGGGGTCTTTGAAAGCATTTCACTGCAAGTGCTGTCAGCTCTTCGAAACCAAGAAAGGAAGATGAGCTGACATTGGATGGCTTTAGGTTGGTGTTGTGTCCTCAAGAGGGATAAGCTAGAGAAGTGTTTCTGTAGTCTGTTTTCTGAGCACTAGAAGAATGGCTAGACTGGAACAAGAGGTGTGGAAGCTGGGCTTGATTCTAGAAAGGACTAGACCAATGGGCTCAGGCTGCAAATATCAGTAAGTTAGCAAACTGGTCAAGCAGGAGAGAGATCAGCCAAGAGTTTTTTCACACACTGTAGGGCACAGAGTGCTCTAAAGTAGCCTATTGCCACTATTAAGCACAAGAGTCACTCCATTGGAAGCAGTACTGAGTTCTTGCTGAGGAATGTGTATGTACAAGTGGCAATACTCTCTGTTTTGCCAAGGTCATTGGTGGCCTTGTGTCAGCCTGAAGCCCATTGGCCTGTGATACATGCTTGTGGAATAAGCAGTTAATAACATGGACTAAACCTATGTGGGAGGAAGCTCAAATCACTGCACCCTTCAAATCACATGTAAAATTTATGGTATATAATGTCTATCTATGGAAACCCAAGGGTCCCTGTGGCTGTTCCTAACTCAGCTGTGGGAAGAATTAAAACTCCTGTAGTGTATGAATGCCTGGCAGCAGGAGATCCATCGTGTACTTGTTCTGCTGTGTTTGTAAGTGTGGATGGTGAATTAAACTTGGTAACAAAGGATCTAAATTCAGGTTAGTAAAGAGCAAATATCCTCTATGTGCAAACCAACAGACAAGCAAAATGTAGGTCGTTAGCCACTTGCTTCCTACCTTTGTAGTGACTCTAGTAAAAATATGGGTGTTCTTTGAAAAGCAGTTCTGGTGGCTAAGCCAGTGGGGCGGGCAAACAATGGTTCTGTTATAACAATAAGACTGGATTGGTTGAAAAGAAGACAAAGATAGAAAACAATATTAATTATTAAAAAATTGGAGATATTTAGGTTTTGTTATCACGGAGCACATTTACTTCATGCTATCAGTGTTGAATCTTTCAGAGAATGCTTTATTTTGATTTCCAAGGTGCAATGCTAAGGCAGTTCCATTGTTTCATTTTCCTGTTAACTTTTAATAAACTGTTGATTCCTACAACTGCACATAACCTGAACACCTATGTACCAGGTGGAGAGAGAAAAAGCTGCATCAATTGTGCCTGTTTCCTGAAAGAAAAAGATCTGAAAGAGCCTTGGTCTTTTTTTGGAAAGTCCCTGCAATGCCAAACAGCTGGGTAGTGGTAGCACAGGTTCTTTGGTTGCCTTTCATGAATCCTGCCCTGCTTGGCAGCAATAGGGTGGATCCTCTTCTGGAGATGCTCTGATAAGAGTCCTAACAGAAGGAAAAAGCAGTTTATTCATAGAAGAAAAATATTTTCTAAAACAGAGCATATATAGGGGCTTTTGAGAAACAAAAAAAATTCAAAAATCATGTTCTAATTTCTATGTGACTAAAACCACTAATTTAAACTAGTGCATTGGATGAAAATTCTACAGTCCTCTTCTAGACTCCTATCATATTTGTGCCAACAAGGCTTGTTTTTTGCATACACACCAGTGTGATCAGTCTGGGGATTTTGAAGTTCTCATTTCAGTTTATTTTCTGAATAAGTCAACCTGTTATTTCATTTTTAATTCCTTATGCAAAAGTAGAGATAATAAAACTCTTGTCTATCATAAACATGAATTTCTGTTTTTAATACTTCACTAAATAAGAGAATATTCCACTATAGAAATCTGAAATTTTGAACCATAACTTCATTTTTTTTATAATGCAAATATTGTTTCATTTAGTACTGCAACTCTAGTAAGTCCTTAATCCTTAAAGGGTATTTTAATGTTTAAAAATGGAAGATAGATTCTAATGGGGTTTCAAAAATCTCCCCAAAATGAAGGAGAATATTGAACAGACAGCAATGCTATCAGGATGGATTAATAGTCAAAAATTTCTAATGGTCAGAAACCTTGTGCCAAAATATTCCTTTTTCCAGATTTAAATCAGTAGAGGCATGCTGGAAGTTTGTCATATCAAAAAGGCAGGTGGGGACCACTCTACCATATGGACTTCTATCTTTGATAAAAGGACTCCTTCCTGCTTCCCCATGTGCCTTCATTGGAACCCTAAGTAACTAATAGGTATTGTTAAATAGGTTTCTACACATATATATGTATGTGCCTTGTCTGCACACAGTGGGATCCTTCTCAACCACTGCCTATATAGCAGAACTGCTTATTTAAGAGAAATCTGCTCAAATAGCATGCTCTTCTATTTGTCCACAAACCACTAAATTGAATTCAATTAGCACTGTATCTCCTGCCAAAATCTGTGACTGAGTTCAGGTTTGCAGGTTCTCTTTGGGCGGTCAGAAGTGCTTCATTCAGCTGAGGGGTTCAAGATGCAAGAGTTGTGGAGAAGGCAGCAGCACACAGAATCTGCCTTAAATCATTCCAATGTACTTAAAAAAAAGTAATTTTTTCATTTCAGCGAAGATACTAATCTGTGTCTCTGTTTTCACATTTTTAAACAAATTTAATCTGTCCTAAATGCAAACAGTTATCACAGGATGTCTCATGCACCCTGATCCCCAGCTTCATGTATAGGAATAGCAGGGATTGCTCTGTTTTCAGTGGCATTCTGGGGATTTTGCTGCGAAGAAATTTAACTGCAGCTAGTCAATAATTTTCTTTAACCTAAATGAATGCATTTTGCTACAACTCTTATCTTACTAAAAATTTAGTTTATTTAGTATATTTTATTTTACTCAAAATGGAGCTCATCTCAGCTATCTAAAATGTTGGTTATCACATTTAGCCTTGTACATAAAAAATTTTGACTATTTGACATTTTGTCTATTAATGCAGTAACAGGACAATTTCTTTTAATGATTAAGTGCAAACGAAGGGGTAAAAAAGAGCAGAAAGAAATAGGCTCACCAAGAAATATCTTTTGTGTGGCAACAGTTCAATTTCCATTGGCAGTTGCAGAAAAGGTTTCTCTGGTCAAATTTTCCTTCAGCCTACCAGGTTTACTTTTTCAGCCTTCTTCAGGGCATCATGGTACACTCTTTATTTTCTTATATTTGATAAATAGCTTTTTGAAATCGCCACTACTTCCCCATATTTCTTGCAAAAGATTTAAGTCATTTGAAGAAATACTAATAACTATTCTATCTGTGTTTTTTCCTAAATAGTCACAGAAACTATGTTCATGAGGAATTTGGGGATTGTAAACATGAAGTTGGAGACAAAAAGTCTCCATATTGCCACACTTCATTCAGCTACAATTCCAGTCCCTGTCCTTCTTCCTTGTGTGGTCTTAGGTATATTCAGACAGCAAGACCATGTTCCAGATGACCCATATTTGAAGTTCCACTGGGCCTGTGCTGTCCCACGATATCACTGCTGAGAGGTGTTGAAGGCAGTTGCAGAATCCTTTTGTTCTAGAGGCAGGCACAGACACCACAGAGATGGTTTTTCTAAAGTGAGGGGTGGTGTAGTCTGCCTGAGAAGAATCTGACAGCCAGGGGAGAGTGGTGGAAGGAAGCTTTGCTCTCAGCATCACCATGTCTTTCTGACTCTTCACAAGCACAGTAACATTTTAAAGCTGTTGTTATCTTCTAAAGGTTAAGGAAGATTTGAGGATTACCTGAAAAAAGAATAAGGTAGTGGAACAAAGTGTTGTAGCACTTTTCACAAGCCAGACCTTTTCGACAACACATCCTTCCCTGAAAAATATTTTTTTTCAATCTTTCTGGGTCTCCTCTGGGTTGCAATGGAATATTTTAACTTTAAAATTGGGTTATGAAAATTGTATTTATTTAAAAATAAATAGGCTGTGACCTCCAAAAATAATTTTCTCCAATCTGTTTTGCTTTTTTCTTCCTATTTTTCTCACTACTTAAAAATTTGGGGTGAGAAATACCTGTTTAGCACAGCTGATGTTTTTCACCAAGTCATACTTTAAATCTGATTTCCACTTTTGTTTTATCTATTCCATACTGTATACCAGCTTCCCATGTCCAGAAAAAAAAAATGTCCTCAAATAGACTTTCATATTCACAATTTTTTTACACCTTATTTACAGTTAAACTATACTTTGCATTTTGATGAAATTCTGGATGATTTACTAGACCTAAATTCCCTCACAGTCCTTTTTTTCACTGTCTGCCAGACCATACTTCTAAATGAGTTTTATGATCCTAAGGAGAGGATTTAAACATGTCACATCTCTATTATACACATTCTTTTAACTCTAAATCACTCCGGTCTCAATTTGAGACAGGCAGTCTGCCTGAAAGGAGATTAAGAAAAGATATTATTAGAGATAAAAATTGCTGTCTTGTGTGCTCCAGCAAAAGAGAGCTCCAGTGACTGCCAGCCAGGGAAAGGACAAACTTCCACCTTAATTTCAGAAATATCTAGCACAAAATATCCATGTCAGTGTTACTGGCACTGAATATATAGTCATCAGTAATGCTGTAACATGTGGCTTTATACAGTATATTCATATAGGGTATACTGCTGCTTACAATTTTTATTCAGATCATAATCTCATTTTAAGTACTTCCATGCTTCAAAAAAAATCGGATGCCACAGCTTTGTAATTGATACTGTTTTCCACTAACTTTTCACACCATTTACTTTTTTCCTCATTAGTACTTCTCTTTAAGAGAACAAATACTTGTACACGTATTTTTCTGCAGTGAGGACCTCAAAACTAAAGACTATGAAGGAAGAAACCCTTTCCAACTGATTGTGTAATTTTTCTATAATGCCATTTTCACTCCTGAGTTTTCACTTGGGTGATGCCTCCATTCTCTCAGGCACTCTTCAGATTCAAAGTAAGATCCCAGAACTTCTTCAGGATTGTCTAAGTTTAGGACAAATTTGGGGAGAGACTTCTAAAGGAGTTTCCTCCCCCCTCCCCCCAGTTCCTTCCTTCATTGAACTCGGAAAGAATTTTTTTTAGGGGAAAGTGGAAAAAACTTATTTATTAACAAAACACAAAAGAAACACTTCCCAGCAACGACCCAGATGACAAAAAGAAAATTTTACTGAGCGAAAGATGAACTCGATCTTTTTGCTGAGAAGGGCAGGAGCTTTTTTGGCAGACTTCCAGAGGCCGTCTTTGAAGTTCAAATTTGTCCTTTGTAAAGCCGGTGCAAATTTTCGGGATGAAGAGAAGAAGAGAGAGAGAGAGAGGGGCCGCTAGAGTAGTAGCAGCAGCCAGAAGTAGCAAGCGGAGCTGGAAGGGGGGCAAGCAAAGCAAGCCTAGCTAGCCAGAGCAAAAAAAAGCTGGGGCGCAAGCAAAGCCAAAGCTAGTAGCCAGCAGCGCAGCAAAGCCCAATCCCCCAGGGGAGGGGCTGCTACGGTGGCCGGCAGCTCCATGGGGGCAGGGGCAAAAAAAGGAGCTAGTAATAACAGCTAGTCATAACATCATAACATCAACCCAGGACAAGGATATAGCCTGAATAATTCCATGTTATTCCTCGGCCCCTCCTTCTTATTTTTTCTAGTTCAATTGGAGTTTATAGGAGCTCTGAATTTCTGCAGTCTGCCTTAACATGCAGAATATAGAACCCATTTGTAATTAAGCATAGAAAATAGAGGCAAATTTGCCTCTGTTGCTTATTACAATTCTTAATGTTAAGCTCAATGCTTTTGGGCAGCAATTAATGTCCAGATATGTCCACAGAGCCATACATGATGCCTACATAGCAGGAGCAGAGAGTTTGTAATATCTGACGACATAATGGACTATCAGGTTTAATGAGGGTGATTTATTCTCATTATTTTTTTACTAGATCCTGTAAAGTCTAGATCACATAGAATTGTACAATTTTTTTTAGAGGGTTCATTTCTGTGTTTAAAAGCCTAGCTAAATACTTTAAAAGCAATCTGGTTCTTTTGTACTTATTTCAGTAAGTGACTTTCAAGTTATTGAAAGGCAGAGATTTGAATTTCCATTTGCCAAGTATTGTTTGTTTCTGCAGTACCTTTAATGTCATTTAAAACAATGGTAAGTTGATGAGCTGTTAGGCTTATACTGCGATTTTACAACACTGAGAATTTATCCTTTACAAAAGCATACGGAAAATGGTTCACTAGAGCATGACCTAACCTTTGAAAAATTATTATTTTCTTCATATTTATGATGATTTTCATTTTTATAAAAATGTAGAGAAATTTAAAATAACTTGGTAGACAAATAGGTTCTTTGAAACAATTATGTGTTGCTTTCCAAAGGTCTATTTAAACTTGTTCCAGGGTACTAGTTGACACTACGTTTTTTCAAATGTTGTTTCTTTCATGATCTGAATTTTTGGCGTAAGTATCTAAAATCAAGGCTAATTCTTACATTCCTGACTGTGTATGTAATAAGTATATAAAATAAATACAAAAATAAATATTAATATAGTAAATAGTATATAGTAAATAAATATATAGATGTTTTATACTCTATATGTATATGTATATTTCTAGTATATGGATAGATGTATATGGATATATCTGTACATGAGAGAGACGTGTGTTTTAAATTGAGAAATAATTTCTCTGTTCTCATATCTCATTGCTAAAACCTATACAGGAGAACCTTCTTAGTGAGAAATTGGTCCATTTCTTTGTATGACCAGTTTTAGTCTAATTTTTCAAGACATGCAGAAACAACAAATCAGAATTTGGTTTCTAATCTTTTTAGAGACCTTAACTGATATTGAACAGATAAGTTGATTAGTTGGGTTTGTTTTTTTTTTTTAATGTGGGAAGTCTGAGACATAACTTTCTAATTTTGCTATTTTTATGGTGTTTGGCCTTTGTTCAGTCCAGCTTACATATTCCTTTGAAGGCATTGTTAGATTTTATTGCCACTGCAGACAGTCTTGCTACTAACTTCTAGCTGTAAAATCAATGGTACATAAAAGCATCTTTAACTTGAGCTTGTTTTTTGAACATTTCCCAGTAGTTATAGGTTAACTAGACCTCATTTTGAGGCAATCTGTGGCCTTATATGCATATGAAATATTTGGACTGATATAGCTAAGCCTTCAGGTCTACTTCCTTATTCTTCCCAGACACATTATTTCATTCTTTCTAAATCTGAAGTTACTTTCCATGTTGTCTGTGTGACTTTCATTTCCAGCAGCATCGTGAGTCAGCAGGCTCTGAGGCACCAGAATTTGCCCATAGATTTGAATGTATCATCATTAATGCATACCAAAACTCATCATGTTTTTCATATGTCAAGAATGGTAGAATACATTCTCTGTTTCCTTCGTGCTGATTTTTAAGCTGAAGCATAATCAAAAGCATGAGTAGTAATGTGCTGTTCTTCTTCTGATACACTTGGAGTCCATGTGCATTGGGTTGTCAAATACAAGGCAGGAACACTTGCTGTGAGGTCTGAGGTTTGCAACAAAGTCTAAGCAGATTGAGAATTCTGCCATTCGTATCATCCTGAATGGATTTATACATATTGTACAGCACCCCAGCCTTAAACTGCTAAGAATCATATATATTGAATTATCTGCCAAAACTGCAAGTTGAAGGGACAATGAAATCCAGAAAATCCAATGCTTAAGTAGTTAATTTTGGGTCTTAAAAATAATCTTTCTTCTATTATCCTGTGTTATTTAAACTAGTAAATTTCACAAAAAGTCATAAAGTATTTTCAAGCAGAACACTAATTTAAAAACATCTCCTAAAGTGAGAAAATTTTTATAAATTCTCTTTTTGTGATTCTGAAATGTGACCACTTTCTTACTTTTTTTAACAAAATGTTTTCATGGACATATTCATGAAGTTTGATGTCAACATATTTTAAACTTTGATGTATAAAGATGAAAAAAAAATCCCAAATTATGAAACAATTTTCAATAACATGTATGAGACAATTATGAATACGTGAAGATCTTCAAAGTGTTACCTAAGAAGGGATATTATAGTTATTTTTCCAGTTCATTCAAGATAGCATAGGAATAGAAAAACTCCACAAATACATAAGGCTTCTTTCTGCTTGACAACCTCTTGCTTTTAGCTTTACTTCCTTGCCATTATTCTTGGGACTTTAAGGAACCTTAAAGAAAATTTCTGAACTATACATGCTACTGCCTGTTTGTCCTGCAAATTCACTGAGTGATGAAATGCCTCATCATTAGGTCATCCAGGAAAGCTGATTTTCATTCTAGGTTGCTTCTGTTATCTTCTGCTTTAAGCACCACACTGATGACTAATATAACTGTGTAGAAAAGTGTGGTTTTTTACAAGAAATTAAAAAAACACAATGTAGTTAGCCTTTCAAAGGTACCTAACTAAGACTTAAAATCACTTAAGAATTTGCTGGTGACAAGATAACACTCAGAGAAGGCTATAATCATTAGGATCCATTTGAAAACCATCAAAATTAATGAGATATTTGTTAACGAAAATAAAACCCAAAGCCTGGAACCTAGAAAAAAGTTTTTTATCTGTACAGTAGATAAACACATTTCTTTCAGTGAAGCTCTATTAAAATATCTTTGAAAGAGGTAGGTATGGTTGGTTATAAATTCTGATCATTTTTCTTCCCAAAACCAAAGGTTTAGGATACTGGAAAATGACATCTCCTACCTTTTTTTTTTTTTTAAATATATATTTATTCTCTGCTGCCTATTCAAAGACAGCAAATGCTTTATTAAACTACCCGTGATTCAGAAAATTAGAAAGATTATTGTTGTTCAAGATAACAGGCTGGACATTCTTGCAGTGATATTATTTAAACAGTGAAATGCGTATTTCCAAATAATGGCTGATAGGGTTTGTTATTTGAGATGTGATATATGTTGCTTTCTTGAAATGGAGCACTCCTCCATTAAATGTCAGGCAATTATCTAAGTACCTCCTTTTGAAGAAATGAGCTGTAGTATTCTGAATGTTTATCATAAACTTTTGAGAAAAGAACCTTTAATAGTCATGTTGAGCCTGCAACTCATCTTTTACATATATTTGATATTTTTCTTCAGTTGCAACTACTTACAGAATAACTTTTTTTTGCTGTAAAGCATATTTAGAATAAATAAAATAGCAAATATTTTGTAACCAGTTACCAAAATCTATGATTGATGAAATGAAAATAATTTGTTCTTATTTCACCGAAGAGGTACTAGAAGATGATACCAGGAACCTGGACTGTTCAGGTGCCAATGGGACAGTGTAACCCTTTTAACAATTTTGGAAGCATTTGAAAATATTACATATTTATAGAGAAACATCTCTTTTATGTCAGTGTTGACATAGCCATCCTTGTACTGTGAGGGAGCTACTGTATCATTTGTCACTTGATAGTTCATTGCAATAAAAAGATAGAACATGAATTCATTTGTTAAGGGAGAGTATGTCAAGTTGTGCTGGTAGCACTGAAATTCAATGGAGTGATCACTAATACAGACAAAAATTACTTTCCAAGAGTCACTTCCCATAGGTGTTTGTGCACTTGCTCCCATTCATATTGAGCAGTGTGAGCGCTCAGTTCAAAGGACAAGAGTTGAAATAAGTTATTTTGGGTTTTTTCTACTTTGCTGCTTGATAGAAGAGACTTTCACACCCTTCTGTGCTGCCATTGAGCAGCACATAAAGAATATTGCAGCTTGTGTTAAGTGTCAATTAGAGATAATTACAACCTCAGTGACCTGTCTTGCCACTAAAACACTTAGCAGACTTTATTTTGTCTTTACAACATGAAGACTGTAGGCACAATTCTGATCCCAGTGACACTTTGGTAAATCAGGAGACACTGCAGAGAAGCCAGCTGAATAACCTCATAAAAATGATGTAAGGTAGCAAAGGAAATCAGATGTTTTGCTTATATGTTGGTTCTGATTTTGCAAAACTTCCAGTTTTGTATCCTACTCTTGGGAGTTTTCAAATACAATAACTGGGGGCATGTCAGCCAATAGATGTAGTGGGGTTCCATTGTTTTCCATGCCAGACAATGAGAGAAAACTAATAGGAGATAATCCTGTAGAAATATTTGTCATTTCCAAGCATAAGAACTTAATCAAATATCTCTACGTCTGTCATTTGAAGTTGTCCAGGGCTTGAACTTTCAGCAATGCCAGAGTGCAGATGTCCTGTTGGTCTGTGGCCTCAGGAGACAGGGCTTTCTATAATAGTAACAACCCAAAATTTCACTTACTTTGGGTCCTCTAGGAGAGTAAAATACTTTAATACCAAATTCAGCCATCTATGATCAAAAATATAACCTAGTCTCATTGTTTATGCTCTGCAAGTCTGTGACAGATTTCTGATTCTCTCTTCTAGTCCTACTACCAATGCCTCTTGGTTTTATGTTTTGTATGCAGCAGGCAGTCCTTTCCCCAAATCAGTGAGCAACCATATTGGCTGCCATTCTTAATTTCAGACAGTTCATTTGCTATTTCCCTGCTTGAAACCCAGAGGATAGGTTTTTGTTTTTTTTTTTTTCTCTATAAATGAAACCAGGTGAAATCCCCAGCAGGTTTGATATAGTTCCTGTGACCAATAACGGCCTGTTGTTGTTAGCATGCCCATTATATTAACCACTGCATTTCCTTCCATTTGCATTTCAGACAGGAATAACTTGCTTAACTGGAAGTATAATGTGCAGAAAAATATTTTAGATGGGCTGCTTTGGGTTCCTTTGCTATTTATCATATATATATTTGTGAAAATTGCCTTTGTATTAATAAAAAATAATGAAAATAAAATTAGGGACATTACCAGATTTATACAGTCTTTTATACGTATTTGCATCTTTTTTCACCAGTGTTTGCTATTACACTGTGCAAACAAGTTCATAAGGAATTTAATTTACATAGTTGTGTCACATAAGCATGTTGATATTTCTGGCAAATGCCTCTGAACATTTTTACACTTTCATTGACTTTCCTTTTCTGGAAGTCCAAGTGCTGGTTAATGAAAAGTGTCACAAGTAGGAGACACCACAGAGGGCTGCCAAAGCTCCATTATGTAATGTCTGGTTTTAGAACTGGTAATAGAGTGGTGTACACCACTTGCTAAAGGCTATGAACTGGAGATCCTCAGGTCCTGAATCTTTTACATGTCTCTGACTCTGCCTTTCAGCCTCAGTTATATCATTTTAAGACCTGATTGCCCAGTTTCCTGCTTTACCATAACCTTTCTGTGCTCAGCTTTCTGTTCCTGTGACCTCATTTTCACACACTGTAGCTGACTGCCCATTGACCTTGATCTGAGTTACAGGCCATGGAAAACCAGCAACCAGGCATTTAGGAATGTCATCAGTGAACAATGTTTGAAGTCAGTGGAAATTCCACTATTCACTTTCCTGAGCTCCTGCAGCAGTTTCTTTGATTAAAAGAGGGATATAATCTACCTCATATGAATGTTATACAGATCAATTAATTCTGTAGGCACTTAGAAGGTTCAAAGGACCCAGTTATGGCTATCACATTTACCATTGCTAACTAGCAACAACAAAACAATTTTAAACTAATTTATAAAACCTTCCAAGGGAAGGCAAAGTGCTGCAGAGAGCCAGTTCAAGTACCCTTCAGACTCACAAGCATAGCTTTTTGCTCAACGTTTTCAGCATCAAAGTCACAGCTTAATACCTTAGCCCTCTTGTAGAAGTATTTATATTTATGAGAAGGGTGAAAATGAGATTTTTTTTCAAGGTAATGGCCACTTCTTAATGTTGAATTGACTACCTGGATAAGTTGTATATGTGACAGGAACATAAAAGAAAATAAAGCCAGGCTCACCTGCTGTTAAAACAGTCTGGCTGTGGTTTTCTCAATTGAGGCAGCCAGGATTCATATTAAATCTGCATGTTAAGCCCTGGGTTTCTGGTTCTCTTCCTAATTTTGAAAATGAATCATTCTGTGGCTAAGCATTCTGCTTTCTGCATTTTTTTTTTAGCTCCATAACGGGTCACATGAACTTGTCTCTGTGGTGAGCAGTCAGTATTATGATTTTTATTGATTCCCTTCCTTCCAAAATCTTTTTTTCACACCTTTTCACTGAAAATAACCTCTGTTATATAATATCAATATACAATATGAATTTCAGCTTACATTAATGTATGAGAAGACATGTCTTTGCCATTGGGTAGGTCTGAACAAAGCATCCCTGGCATTAGCTGCCAGAGCAAGCCTGTTGAAGAAAATAAATAAATGCCATTCAGGATGAAAACAGTCAATAAGGAAAAATATGTTCAGCCATCTCAAAGAAAATGGGATCCTTTTCTTTCCAAAATTAAAGTATTCTGATAATTTGCAAGTACACTTCAATGATGTACAATAATGACTGCATCCACTTAAACACGAACATGCAAGTTGTCCTAAAAGTAATGGGAGCTGGTAAGTGAAGTAATGGGAAAAGCGGTAACTGTATAGTTTTCCTTCAGAGGAAGGACACACTGGATGTGAAAAAAGGCTCTGATTAAATAAAATCATCTGTGGGAGTTTGTCACAGGAACCTTGTAAAGACTCAGCAGTTATTGAGTAGAGGTACTGGCTCTGCCCAGGCTGGAATTCCAATACTTACTATTTCCTCAGTGCTTTTGTTTATTATTACATCATAAATAATCTCTTTTAAGCATGCTCAGATAAATCTAGAACTCTAACATATGGAAAATTAATTTGGATAAAGAAACAATTACAATATTAACTTTAAACTGGAACTGAATGTTTTTCCAGTCGTCACTGCTTAAATGATTTTAAAGTACACTTTGCCTATAATTTATTCCTTCACCTGCTGGTTTTGGATAAGTAAAATACTAAAGTAAAGAATACTTACCTGCCATTTCCAGCTCTCTTAACACCAGAAAGGATGAATAAGGCTGATATTTATATAAGAACTAGGAGAGATCTCAGTATGATGAACAAGCTGCTACAGTAATGATTACTAACTCTTAGAAACCAAGACAAACAAGCAAAAGAGTTAAGAACCCTCAATAACAAAGAGAATGTTCTCATTAGGGAAGCCATTATAAAATGGCATGTCCAGGATTGTTTAGTTCACAGCTGCATGCTTAAAAAGCCAGTTATTGTTAATTCTCTCCTTGCTTTCCAAGGCTATCTCAGGTCTCTCTAAATGGCAGCCCTTCACAGAATGCAAATTAGCAGGTTATAGTTTGAGTCACAGAAACTTATGTAGCTGAGTACTCCTTCATATCGAATGGCTTTGTTTCCAGGTGCTGAAATGAGCATCGAGAATTAAATTAAGGCTTTACACAGAATGCAATAACAAAGATGAAGATTAAGGAAAAAAAAAAAAAGCAAGTCCAGTATTGTAAACTGTGCAAACACTTCAGATTCCAAATGATTGCCAGAAGTTCTGCAGAACTTTTAATAAGTCTAACCATCTTGTTAAACTAAAGGTATTAGAAGTATGGTCTCTAACTCAAACAGTTTAAAAAGGCATATAGAGTTAACTAGTTTGGGACCATGTGACTTTGGCTCAATCCTTGATACATCTTTATTATCATCTACTTTTTCCTTTTACTTTGATATTGGATACCCCTCCAAGAAAAAATCATATTGTAGTGGTTTCAAAACCTTATAGAGCTGGGAAGTATGATCTTCTGTGATTATTCTTATGGAATTTCTTTCTTAAGGAACTTCTCTGGTAAGTTCACAGTACATGCCAACAAAATATTGTCGTGAAATTTGGAGAAAAGATAAGTTTATAAAACAACCACTTTTCAGCTTTAAAATTTCATAACTTACTGGTCTCAGATTATCCATCACTGCCTCTGCTTAAAAGCAGGGATTTTAATAAATAAATAAATAAATAAATAAATAAATAACAATAATAATAATAATAATAATAATAATAATAATAAATGCAAATTTTAGACGCACGGAGAATTAAACCAAATAGCAGAATTGACTGACAACAGAAGTGTGAATTTGATGAAAAAGAGTCTTTTCTTAATATTTTTTCTTAATATTTTGGTGATTTTTAAAAAAATGTCGTATATGGAAATATTTTCTCTTACTATAATATTTTTGGGACATGAGAAGAAGAGGAGTTCTTCATTAAGGATAGCCTTCTATCTGAATCTCATCTCTTACTCTTTCAATTAGGCTACTAAATGCTTCAATTGTCTGCACTTAACAGTGATGTTGAATGCAGTACAACTTTTAAAAAAGTTAAGTAGGACTGACATTTAAGATTATTCATACCAGTAGATAATCATGATTTAAGCTTCTTATAAGAAGCCAAATGTTGTTTAACCTAAAAGAAGCAATTCTCTAGACAAATTTTCCAGAAACACTGGTAATATTTTAGAAATAGTCTCTGGCAAAATAATTTCAAACACTCGCTAAATAATTTGAAACATATTAGCCATTTGAAGGAATGCATCATGTATGAATTTCGCTTACGACATTAACTTGCAGCAGATGATAAAAATTATATTGAATCTAATTAGTGTAAGAACAGTGCAACATTGGCAGCATAGTATGAAATCAAGCTGTATTTGTCCATGACAACATAAGTATTTTAAACTTTTCATGTTTTTTTACCTAGTCTCATCTTCTGAGAATTCTCTCTCTTAACACCACGGGGACAGGTGGCCAAAGAATGACATGTTGGAGTCTAGAGAATGAGAATAGTTAGATGGATGTTGGTTCAACCGTGCAAATTCTCTACGTTTAAGAAGACTGACCTTAGTGAAGCCTATCAATAATCAAGGACATAGCAGCAATGAAGAAAGAGGGAAATTAGAAGGGTAAAAATGGATTTTCAAGAATAGAATTAAGGAGTTTTAAAACCAAATACCCAGAAGCCATGAAAATACATTTTGAAGATGACTTTAATAGAACCAGCAGATCTTCTAAATCCCTACAAAGCGGTGAGGGAAGATAAGAATACTGCTGAGAAGTTAAATGACTTTTTACATTAGTTTTTACTCAAGAATTTTTGGAAGATTACTATGAAACCTGCTGTTTTCTGATATATAACAATGTGATGCTTCTAAAGCTTTACATGCTGCAAAAAGTTTTATGCAACTTTATGCATCACTACCAAGATATATGAAACTTCACAATTATACCCCCTAAATTTTTCCTTACTGCATAGAAAGAGGTGAAAAAAAATAGTCCCTCATATATTTAAGCAATTGAACTAATGATCATGAAGTTTACTGTCTCTGTCAATATGGTTTTCTGGGTCTTTAACTTATCACCAAAAAAATTGAACCTTTTCACAATTTCTCTGAAGTACTTTGAGTTTGTCATATTTTAAAAGAAAAAAAAAAAGCTTCATAAACCAACCACTTGCTATGGTTAATAAAGTTTTAAAAACCCCAACAACATAATTTCTTTAGATGTTCAGAAGTTCTGACTCCTCAGTAAAGGATACTAAATATTTTCCTGTCTGTGAGGGAGAAAGTAAGATCAAAAAACAGCTAACAGAAAAAAAAAAAGAAGTTTAGGATAATACAGACAACTCATATAATAGAAAAAGGGATAAAATGATTGACGGAACTTTCTCATTATAACTTTATTTGTTCTTACTACTGAACTGGAAGGGAGAGCAATGAAACAGAAATCTGAGAAGTGCAGGAAAAGCTTTCTGTTATTCAGCTATAAGGACAACCATGAAGAATTTAAGGGTGAGAAGATGAGCTAGATGAATGAATACCAGAAAAACAAAATTTATCATTGACAATCATGCTGATGGGAATTAATTACAATGCTAAATTGAAAACATTTCTTTTTTTCTGTTATAATCAAGAATAAGAGATACTTATTTTGTAAGTGAAAAGATCTGAATCTGAAAAAGTAAAAGTTTTCTATAAACTATGAGCAAAATCATAAAATGCTTTGCTAATGGAAATAATTCACAGAAAAAACATTTAAAAGTATAGCGAATATGTCAATCGAGACTACTTAATGTTGTTAGCAATTTTTAAAGGGATATTTATTGTTACCTTCATGTTTTAACTCAGGCTTTATCAGTAAGTACAGGAGATTTCTTCAGATTACTCCTCCTCAGAGGTGTTTCAGATTTCTCTCAAGTAACTCCAGTCAGCCACATTAGGAGACACACATGACCTTTCATGGTCATTCCTACATTCTGGTGTTTCATTGCAGCATAAAAATAAAAACTGATGGAGAGGAAAATCAGAATCACGAGTTAGAAAATACAGCAGAAATATATTTACATTGAACAGTAGTGTCTGTCATTTTACTGAAGAAAAGGCAGTTCCTCTTTTCATGAAAGTTAGTGTATTTCATCATGAGGAAGAGAGTGTGACAAATTGTGTGTGAGAACAGAGCTGGGACTTACCAGGTTCAGAAGGAAAAAATCAATTTTACCCAGATGGCATTTAATTGTGGTAGACTGTTTACTGTACATTTTTGTGTATGTCGATATTTCTCATAGCATTCAAACCTCATATACTCAAAACTAAACTCTAATATACAAGGTCCTAATCCAAAACACCCTAACCTTCACTGTTGTAGAAGAAAAGTCTTTGCATCCAAGAGCTTATGACCATACTCTGCCAATAGGAACCTTCTTTCCAGATAAGAACTTTGAAAGCACAAATTCTTTCTTCTGCATCCTAAGACTTTTTGTTTTAGTTAATATCTGAAAAGCTATGCTGAGGTACAAAACTTTTGGAAGATTAAGTCTGTAAGGCATTCCTAGATTCTGAACTGTACTAGTTTTGTGATTAGTGTTGCACTCACTTCTTCTTTGAGATCAATTCACCCATATCTGCATGGATTGTTAAAAATCCACAGATTCAAAAGCTCTTTGCAGAGCTAGAGCTTAGCTCTGCTAGGCTTAATTATGCAGCAGCATTTTCTTTAAACATACTAGGATTAATGAATTTAAATTTTTTTTTTTTCTGTTTCAGTAATATATTAATCTAAATTTTGATAATAAATCATGTCAGTAGATAGTAAGCAGGTACTAACAATTTATACATCTATAGCGAATACACTAAATGAGTGATGAAATAGGAAACAGCAGTCTGGTCATATAGACTTTGGTCTGGTATTATTGACTTTTTTATCTTGAATCAAAAAGCACCACTGTTCTGCTTGCAATTTTCTAAATATTTCTATGCAATTTTCTGTTTTCTAAGTAGGGAAGCAAACATGCTGCTCTTATCACTTAATGCTTCCTCAAAGTTGGACGACAGAAAAGTTTTTTTTTTATCAGGCATTGGAAAGCACACAAAGTATGTGAAGAGGATCTGTGATCTCATGCTTAAAGAACTGTACTTAGAAGAAATTAAAAGTATAATCTGAAAGTTTATCTCTAATCATAATTTTTAAATGTTCAATATAAACATTCTATGTAGTGTACAGAAGATTACAGTCTTCTCCACCAGCACAGAAATGCATTTGCTGACACCCACCAGCCCTCTGCTTTGTTGCAAACCATGAATAGTTAAGCATTTGCTGTGATTTAGCTAATGTCCTTTTACCATATAAAATGCAATCCAATTCATTGTGTATGTGCTTGAAAGGGAAAGAGACACAAATGATTTGGTATTAAGCCTTTTTTCTTCATTTCATATTGCTAAATCTGTCTCTGGAGAAATAAAGAGGCTTTATTCTCTTATTTCTTATAATGGGATTCTAATGAGAACTTTAATTAGTATCATGAATTTTTTTCCCTACTTCTAGATTTTAAAGCAATCGTGCAGTATTTCTCAGTCGTGGTTTTCTGCTGTATCTCTATCATGTCATTTCTGTAAGATAATTTTCATAATACTGTTCTATTTCAGATTTTGTTAACCCATTTTACTGCCATAATAATTGGAATCAAAATAGACAAGAATCATCAGATTCTTCTTAGAAGCTTGATTGTCAGTCACCAACTGGAATATTTTCTCAATTACAGCTGTGTGTGAAGATTCTGGTAGAAAGGCCTTGTCTCTACTCAGTGTATGCATGAAGCAGTCATCACAAGACAGACTATTCCTCCTCTCTTTATTTCTTGATTTTTACCAAAAATAAGTATTTTGGAGAAATCCTTTTTAACATCTTTGCTGCCTTTTTTGTTTGTTTGTTCCTTCCTGTAGAATGTGCCTTTCTTTCGAGATTAAAACAAAACCTTTTTACCAGAACACATCTTTCTGATGCAAACCCTGCTTGCGTTAATTTCTCTACATTTATTTTAAAAACTTACATTTAATGCATCTAGTGCTGTAGGTGTCACACACTTTTCTGACAGCCTGGAATATTACTCCATTTGTCCTGGAAGATATGAGCTTGGGAGATATAAGATATGCAAAATCACCGTTAAAAATCTCTATATTTTTTGTCATTCCTTTTCTGGAATGTGTGTTTCATAGTCATTTTTAAAAAGAAAAAAAGAAGTAATTACCAGTAAGTCCATGAAAAACAGTACAGGGAAGCAGATTTTCCAGTGTTTTATTGCAATGTTAGAAATACTGTGTACCATTTTCCACAGGGATGTAGCAAATAAAAAATAAACTGAAGCTGGTAATTAGAGAAACTTAGCTGAAACTTGTTCAGCTTATTAAGCATTTAATTTTGTGTAGAAAGTGAGAAATCATTAGCACTTTTATTATCCTGAGTGTAAAAAACCCAAACACTTCTGGAAAGGAGGTTGTACAATTGGCTTTAAAAGATTTGGTATTCATGTGCTTTCCTGAAATGTTTATGTAACCTAACTAAACCTGCAGTTTGACTTCCACAATAAAACTACCAGTTGGTGACAGCAATTGCACAGGCGGTTTAAGAAATCCTCAAATTGTTCCTTGCTCTTCACTAGAAAATAAGGCTTCTGTTTCTGTTTTGAAGATTGGGCTGACTCAGCTGTAAAAGGTTTTTCTGGTAAAAATCTGTTCAATGGAAGAGCAGAGAGGATCAAATCTGGCATCCTCCAGCGAGGACTTGCCCTCACTAAGTGATGCTGCCATCCTCACTGCTGCCTTGGCCCCCCAGGGGCTTCATTCCTCATCCTGCACACAACCAGCTGATCTGACCTGAGCACACCTGGGCTGGGCTACCTGGGGCAGCTGCCCTCACATCAAGGTGGGAGAGTGTGCTGTCAGCCCTGCCATGCACACAACATACAGATCTCTTAGCTCCCAACAGCAATTGGGAGAACAAAATAATTTTAAAGTACAGGAAAGCATTCAAATCAAAGTCAAAATGTGGTAAAAGCGTTAAGTTCTAATTTAAATTATAGTCTAAGGTATTTCAAGTAGATATATGTTTTGAGAGTGTAGGAAAGAGTATATAAAGACTGAAGTACTTTCTCTTGATAGAAAGTGTTTATCATTTGAACTGCAAAAAGGAGCAAGCTTGTTAAATGTGTGCATTTCTCACCATTACTCTGCAACTCCCAAAGTCACACATCAATTCAACTGCTCTGATAGAAGTAGCTCCCATGTCTCCTAATGCAGAGTCTGGTATCCTATCCTAGAAGTCCAAACCCCCTCTGTTAATAAGGTGTCTAGAGAAGTTTATTCCTCCAGGTCAGAAGTTTGAACCTAGTCCAAGTTACTAATACCCTGAAGATAGAAAATCCAACTGCATGGGTCAGTTCTATTCAAGTGTAGCTTTTGTATCGCAGCAGAGTAAACTAGAGGAAAATTGGATGTGCTGCCACTTCCAAAATACTACTATACTGAGCTTGTTTGGGGTCTTCAGTAAAATGTACTATCATAGCTATCTCTTTTAAATGCATCAGCAGAAAGGAAAAGAATTTCAGGAATTCACAGCTATTTTGAGGAGGTAAATATTGGCAAAATACAGTTGTCTTAATGAAGCTGTGTTTTTTCACTGCCTATCTTCCTCACTGTGTAGGGCCCCGCTTACCTAAGGCTGTCACAGGGGTGTCTTCAGTTAGCACACACATTTCACTTTAAAAGGGAACAATAAACAAAGCTAAAAGCTTTTCCTTCAGGTGTTTCACTCTGTTTAGAAGCAACAACTCACTAATGATTTCCTGCTGCGGTTGCACTCCTGGCATTGCAAGTTTGCACCAGGAGCTGCACGCTGCAGCTTCAGCAGATTGTGACAGGGGCAGGTTTGGCTGTCACAGAAGGATGTATTTGCACTTGATAGCCACAAGAGCATCCCTGCTTGCCACTGGAACACCTAGGACCACTGCTGGCACAAGGAGGAAGGAACTTCAAAACACTGTATATACTCTGATGGTGAATCTGAATCACGACCCCCATCCTGCCAGTTTGCATCATTTTCCCTAATGAGCTTTCCAGTTTGCTAATTCAAAATTTCAGTGTGCTTGGGCCTCAAACTCTCCTTGTAAGGAGATTATTCCACCACTGAATGTACTTTGCAGTCAGAATTTAATCCTATTTTTCCTCTTTATAACCAGAAATTTATTATTTTTCCCTTGACTGTCTTCTTTGTTATATTATTTAATCATGCAATATACAACCATGCTGTGCCTCTGTAGTTCTGGAAGGGAGCTTATTCTCAACTTAGGTGCCTCACATCATATCTTTCTGTTAACAAATGGCCTATAACAGTATAAAATGTCATTCCCAGATATCAAAAATCATTATATGGACCCATTGATTTCAGAGAGTTTTATGTGAATTAGACCCTTAGAGAAGTTGATTGTTCTGTCACAAAAATCATCTGCAAGACTGATGTTTGACAGGATCAAGCCAACAGACACATTATTTTGCTGTTCTACAGCCCAGTGCCTTTGCTGACAAAACTTGATTAATATATTTAGGCTTTTTTCATACTACATTGCAATGTCATAGCTAATCTATGATCCATCTGATCTCTAAATCTCTTCCAGCATGCCTGTCTACTAAAATCTCTTCTCTATTGACTATCTATATGTTTGAATTATCTTACTGTGAATGTATTATACTGAAATTGTCCAAGTTAAATTTTAATTTCCTTTTTCTTCCCTACTCTGAATTCTTCTTGGCATTTCTCTTCCTTCATCGCTGCTCACCAGCTTTCACAATGATACGGAGGAGTAAATTTTGGTACTACTTTAAGGAATATTCAACTAAAATCACAACCAATTATTACACAAAAAAGTATTTTAATTTATTAGCCTCTAGGAATAATTTTTAGGCTTTTGTGTGCTTTATGATATTCCATAATTCACTGACTTTTAACATTTCCATCCTGAAGGAATCTGGTCTACTCGACAGGAGGCCTTAATTGGAGAAGAAGAATCTGCAGAGCTAAAAATCCTGGTTCTAATAGGAGTCAGACTTTACAATGAGCAGGTTGAAATGTTGCAGGAAGAAAGTGGCTCATTACCAGAAAAAATGTCTGAATCCCAAAGGGTATGCATTTTCCCTGAAAAAAAAATGAATGTTATCAGGGAAGAGAACTCATAATTTATTAGCAACAGCTAATAGTAGCTTTCCTTAAAAGTGGTAGTGGGAACATACACAAAATGTATTTTTTTCCCAGAATTTTCCTAAACTAAGTACTTTTCAGACTGTAAATAACATTATTATTATTCAAAAAAGTCAAAATATTGGTTTTCTTATATTTAATTTTATGCATTGTTATATGTATGTGTAGCTTCAAAAACATAAAGTAAGACCACTTATAAGTCTTCTCTGGCACTAGTGGTGTTATATGAGGTTAAGAAACAGTGAAGTGTTTTCCACAATTGTCAGCCTTAGATTTCTATTTGGATGCCTGAGATTTCTGCTTAGATGCCTGACACCTGAGTCTAATTTCAATTATTTTGACTAATTTAGACATAACTTGTCATGTGGTCTATTTACTCATTATAAAAACACAAACTCCTGCTGTATTTGTTTCAGAGTAATGTAATATCATCAGAACATCTATTTAAAGAGAAGAGAAATGTTATTTTTTTCTAAGCCTTATTGTTGGTGCTTGCTAGACAATATTAGCATTCTAGGATGTACTGGAGTAATGATACTATCTTATTCATCCTAGAAGCCATAGATCTTCCAGAAATACTTTAATATCTCCTACATGATGTCCTTAATTAGATCATCTTAGTCAGGAGTCTTCATTTCCCTTCTTTACACCAAAGACTCAGTTTTGTTGAAAAGAATAAAACACAATTCCTGTTACCAAAAACAGTTACTGCAGCAGGACATGAGGAATGTGAGTCTTCATTACCTGTGTGTTATCTGGCTTTCACTTTCATTCTAGCTCATTTGCTTTATCACCTGCTTTTCCTCCTACATCACAGAGGAAGAACATCTTTGAGACTGGGGCTGTCATTCACTGTGGCCACTTTCCAGCACACTGGAGCCCTCCTTTATTCAAGATTTCTTGGCACTTGAGTAAATAAGCAGCATGTGCTGACAGGGCTGCAATTTCAGAGTAACTGCATGAAGGTGCTGGAATCAAGAACTGAGGCAGGTACAGAAAGGAAAAACTTTTTAACCTGAGCAAGGTCTGGAGCTTCCAGAGTTCTGTCAGAAACTAAGGAAAACAAGGGGAGAAACAGAGGAACTTTGCACCAGAAAATCAGAAGCTGGCAAAACTGAAAATATTGAAAGGCTGCAATTAATGGCTGGCATTAAAAGCTCAGCATCAGAGAATCCTGCTCCTTCCATAAGGAGGGAACTGTACAAGGAGGTACCAACCATAGTCTCAGTGAATTATAACATTGCCTACCTGTATTTGCATATGGTCTGTCTACCTTCTGAATGTATTAGTTGATTGTACAGTGTCGATACCTATTAAAGGAAAGCAACCAAACCAACCAAAAAAATTTCATCCCAACAAAAAAACCCAACCATGCCGCTGCCCTGACACCTCTCAAAAGTCAAAACAACAGCAGAAGTATCCATCAGAAAATGGATTATCCAGAGTTTACAAGGCAAGAATTTATAACCACCAAAGTGAAGTCAGGAAGTCATTCAAGGTCTTATTGTCTTGGATTTTTCAAAGAAAACCTTCCCTTTCTCTGCATGATCCCTTAAGTGGAATTTTTTTGCAGAATTTGGATCACCCCACTCCACCTCACACTGTAATTTTTGTATGTACAAGGCTGCAGAAAACTAGAATAAGGAATGCTGGCAAACACATTTTCTTCAAGGTAATGACAGATCAAATGGATCTTTGTGCAGCCAGTAACACATGCTAGGAAGAGTACCAATAAAAACAAAACCTATTTAAGAGTAAATAGTATTTTCTTCTGGATAGTCTGTCAAATGCTCTACAAACATGCTCTTTTCCCTTTTCTCTATGGACATGAAGGGTTTTTTCCCACCAGAGTTTTTGCTGCCTTTTAACTTCTGTCAGGCACCATTTCCACTGTAATCACTGTGGATATTTTGTTTTACTGTATTCTTGCTATGAAGGAAAAAAAAAAATTAACTGGAGAGACGGACTGGTTAAATTAAGAAGCATTCATCATTAACATTATTCTCAGGGCTGAATAAACTGAATTACTATTGGAACAGACATTCCAGGTATGTTTATGCAATGATTTCGTAAGAGGGCTGGTTTGGAGTTTTTTTAAACTGGTAGAAGATTTGTTCTTACATTTACACGTGTCCCCTCTCAAGGCAAAAAGACATAAATTCCTCTGCTTCTAATGGTGTAAATCCATAGCACTGCAGAATATACATGGCTACAAAGTTTTGTCAACACACTTACCACTAAAAAAAAATCCAAAGAAAATTGTTAATCTCACTTGGAAATAAGGCATATGCCCATTTTTATAATTTTTATGTATTTATCAAGTCTAAGATTATGAGGATTTTTTAAGATTTACATAGTTAAAATTTAAATTAAGAATTTCAACCCTCTTCCAACAGTGGAAAGCAGAAAAGGGCAATACTTTATGTTGGTTTCCATTTAAGAACTCTTTAAAATATATGGAAGATAATTCTTTCTATTTTCTCTAGGCTCTCTGAAATCTCCTACTTCACAAGATTATTCCTCACTGAGTAACAACAAGTCTTTTCTCAATGCTTTATTGTGTTACAAGTTGTTGTTGGCTCTTTTCAAAAGCTCTTCTTCTTATATTGTGCATAAGCTGCCTTCTGCAGAACAATTGGTACAAAAAGGAACAACAGATCTGAAAAGACAGGTAATTGTGCTCTGAACAGATCAATTAATTCTGACTGAATAGCAAAAGATCTCAGAAGTCTTGCACTTCAAATAGATGGTTTGTGAGATGTTTACTGGGTAAGTATATATCTAGGCATTCTGTGTCCTTTTTGTAGACAAAGATCCTCAGTTACTACTGTAACACAAGCAAACAAGAATAGATAAAAATATTTAAATTTTAATAAAATAAAATAATATAATT
>WBND01000185.1:586452-743899 GCA_013398595.1 Tychaedon coryphoeus
CTTTTTTCTCCATTGTACTCCAGATTGTTTCTTGTCAAGCCACCACCTTTTGGTCTCCAACTATGCTGTTTGCACTGAAATTTACAATGTTGTCTCAACTGCTTGAAAAGGACTTTTAAATAGGGAACTGCAATCCAGCTCTTGCTTTCCAAAGCAAAGGCTGGACTAAGAAAATATTGTAAAAATAAAATAATTATTGTTTCAATTTTGAATTGTTATAATAAGATGATGTATTAAGACTCAAATAAGGAAATGTAACAAATAAGGAAATACTCTAAGTATTTTAATCTGGTCCAGCTATACAGTCTTATGTCTTTGCTTCTTTATTCTAAAATCTGCTGGAAATGTGGTATTCCAGCAAATCATAGCTGATGTATGCACATAACACCTGGGAGAGTTCTGCTGAAAATGATGTGAATGAACTGGAACAAGGAATCTTTGTAAATTATCGAGATTCATGACAGCCACTAGATTAATTGAAATTTTTGACTGCAACAGCATTGACTATAGCTATTCAGTTAAACTTCTGATAACCAACTAGAACTGGAAAAAGAAAGTAATATGGTGAAAAGAACTTTTGAAATACTGATGTTGAAAGTAGGGTAGAGTTCTTTATGGAGAGGTAGGTAGACTATTAAATGAACAAAAGAACTATCTTGCATAGAGCCCTGCATTTCAGCACTGAAGAGAAAACTGACACATCAAATTTTTACAACAAAAGGAAAGGGTTTGTCAGCTTCTAAATGCATTATATAAAGATGATTGTTAATTCTTGGAAAAACTACAGTGGCTAAAGGAAAAATAGTCTTAACATAAAGAGCCTAAAAATGGCCAAGTTCAGCCAGATAAAGCATCCAGAGAAAATGAAAAGCAGTGGAAGTCTGTTCAAATGCTCAGAGCTTTCTTCTGCTTGTACATGTATGCAATGTATACTAAATTTGTAAATGTTATTTGTGAGATTTTAGTAATGTTTTCAATTGAAATGTAAAAATTTCAATTATTGCTGTACATAATACCCTACAGAAAATACCTTGCCGTTAGTTGCACACAGAAAAGCATAACACTTAATTGGGGAAAGGAAATGTAACTTCTATTTCTGTGTTCTCTTCAACACATGGGACCTGGGACATGAAGGTCATCTTCTACAATGGCCTAAAGCTAGAGCACTTGCTTTTTAAGCAGGAGACACAGCTTTTCTTCCACTGAGACAGTATCTTTATTGCACACAAAGTTGTCTCTTCCTGAAATTACATTATTCTCTTCAGCCACTATAAAATTTAAGATACAGAACACATGGTTTAAGATAAGGATCAGAATACCTATCCTTCATATTTTCAAGCCCTAAGCACTGCAATGCCTCCTTCCACCAAAGCTATTCCTTCTATTCCAGTCAGTACAGAATATGGCTTGTGAACAAAGGCATTTCCTGGGAAGTGACAGGTCTGCATCTGGAATACCCAGAATAGAAGGGTTATACACAAACAAGTGGATTTCTTTCTGATGGTCTCTTTTATGTAGAATTATTTTATCTTCCTTCTTTAAAAAAAAATAAATCCATCTGTAATTTCTTACCCCTCAAACTTTGGAACAAGCCTTGTCCCTGGCTGCCTGTTTGTGGTGAGCTGGCCCTGACTGGCACAAGGTTTCCAAGAAGCCCCTCTTATCATGTGGAGAAAATATGATGGAAAGCTCATGGATCGAGGATAAACCACTTACCAATCACCATCTTGGGAAAAATAGGTTCGACTTGGGGAAAAACAGTTTAATTTATGGATAATTATTTGTAATAGACTAGTGAAAAATTAAATCACCTTCACCTTACCCTGTTGCTATCGGGCTAGAATACGGAAAAAGAATATAACAACACACAACTTCCTTCAGAGGCAGAAAAAAAAGCAATTTTATTAAAGAAGCAACCACACTTTTATAGACTAGATCTCAGAACCAGGATAAAAGTAATTTCATTGGTCCAAGGAAGGTAACACCCCTTGTAAACATACTTTTACAAAACATCTCATCTCTCACGCGCTCAGCTCTGTTATTAATATTTTCTTTTCTGTTTTCCTTTGAGTAGTTTGAGGAAGACTTAAGCTTCTTTTTCCCTAGCTCTCAGTATCCACATTACCTCTCTGTTCTTCCCTTTGGATTTCTCTGCATGGCTCAGGGAGCTGGGAAATGAAGATTGTGACCACAGTGCTTTCTCAGTGCTGCTCCTTCCTCCTCATGCTCCTTTCCTACTCCAAAATGAGACCCCACCCACAGGAGACACTCCATTAAATTCTCCAAGTGCCCTTCCCATGGGCTGCAGTTTTGTGCAAACTGTCCCTCCCACAGGGTACAGTCTCTCAGGAACAGGTTGTTGCAAGTCCTGCCAGCAAACTTGCTCCAGTGGGCTCTTCTCTCCATGGTCCACAGGTTCTGCCAGGAGCCTGCTCTTGTGTGGGCTTCCCAAGGAGCCACAGCCTCCTTCAGGCATCCCCCTGTTCCAGCATGGGCTCCTCAAGAGTCTGCAGGTGGATCCCTCCTCTGCTGGGAACCTTCCTGGGCCACAGCTGGACATCCTGCTGCACCGTGGGCTGCACCATGGGCTGCACCATGGGCTGCATGGGAATCCCAGCTCCAGCATCTGGACCATTTCCTTCCCCTCCTTCTCCACTGACCTTGGTGTCTGCAGGGCTGCTGCTCTCACATATTCTCACTCCTCTCACAGGTGCTGCACAGTGATTTTTACCTTTCTTAAATGTGTTATCTCAGACATTACAGGAAGTAATGTATGAATATTACATCTTGGCTCTACTTTGGCCAGTGGTGGGTCTGTCTCAGAGGAAGCTGGAATAGTTTCTGTCAGGATGGTGGTGGCTGCTGGTGTCACAGAAGTCACTCCTGCACCTCCTCCACCATCAAAACCTTGCTATGCAAGCTCAATACATTGTTAAAATAACTACCCTAAGGACTGTTCTTAAATTCTAGAACTTTCTTGAACTTGGGTGCTCAGACTGGGACAATGTTGTTTTGGAGCAGATTTACAGATTAATGAAGAACTTCTTTAATAAAAAAGGGCAGAAACACCTGGAAGAGTACAGTGACTTCAAAGTAACAAACCCTAGTGTGATTGTAATTGTGTGAATTTCTCTTAAAAATATTTTATTTTAATGTAACCCTTACAGTAAAGAAGCTAATCAAAGCAACAATCAATGAAATCTGTAGTTCCAGGGCAAAGAAAGAAGAAAGAAAACTGCATTTCCTTACAAATACCTTTCCTTGTGTTTGTTTTCCCTTCTTTTTTCCTTTTCTCTCACTTCCTTAACTGATGATTGCTCTTCACTTCCTTAACCCCCTGTTTTATCCTGCAGATATTTCTATTTTTAATCGAGCCTCTCTTTGTCTTTTTCTTCACATTCAAGTCTTTTTCAATCGAACACCAGTGCTCTGCAAAATGCCCCAAGCTTGAGGGACAGTAAGAATCATTGGGACATCTCCCCTCTAGTAACTCCTCCACAGGCACATAGATCAGTGTATTCTTCATGCTTCTCAGCAACACAGTATTTATTAAATACATTTTCTGTGTCATATAGATAGAAAAAGAGGGATGATCTCAACATAAAGGTGATTTAAAAGTACCCAGGGTGATTAAGGCTCACTAGTGCTTGAATGTTTCCAAGCAGCTCTGACCCAGAAAGGAGAGCTGGTCCTTCACAACTTCATGGAAGGCACAAGACTTTATTAGTTGGTGAAATTTGTAAAACACAGTACATACTTATCTAGGCTGGTACAAGTTCAATAGCTAGCTGGATTTAAGAAGGAAATCATAAAATCATGTAAAGATAGACTGAAAACAAAGGCACTCCTATTTTCAGCAATGAGTGGCTCATAATAAAGAGTTATATAGGAACCTACCAAAACAAAATTTGTAGAGCTCAGTGGAGTATGAATAGAAACTTGGAGGGGAAAGCAAGGACAGAACTGGATAACAAAATATTTTCAGAGAGGAAAAAAACAAAAGTGGGTGAAGTCTTTTCCTATCAACTCTTATCAAAACAGTGTCAAAAGCTATTTTTGAGGGAAGGGAAGGGAAGGGAAGGGAAGGGAAGGGAAGGGAAGGGAAGGGAAGGGAAGGGAAGGGAAGGGAAGGGAAGGGAAGGGAAGGGAAGGGAAGGGAAGGGAAGGGGAGGGGAGGGGAGGGGAGGGGAGGGGGCTATTTTACTTTAAATACATATTAGAGGAATTGGAGGAAATAATATAACTTAAATCCTAGATAGAAAAGACTTTCTGATCCATTTGTTTTCCTTTAAACACATTGACATCATCACAAATGGCATTCAAAGAGCAAAGGTTGCACATAGTTATTGGACACTTCATTATCACTTCATTATTAGCAGAACTTTACTTTCATTTTTAATTATCTTTTTAACTGAATAAGAATTTAGGCAGTATTAAATAGCAGGATTTATTGTATCAAGGATCACAAAGGGCAACTGTGTACTACTTCCAATATTTGTTTTCATTCGTGTTTCTTTGCTTTGTAGTGCTTTCTAATGTTTCTTTCCTTTAAATAGTTTTCTCATTATAAATCTGTACTTTCATCTTTACCAGTCTTTTTCAGAAATAAACATGAGATACAGCACTCTGCACCTGGGATACTACAAACACAGAATATGGTTCTCAGAATGTTTATTAAGGTAGTTATTTGCTTTAGTTGCATCAAAAATATAGAAAGCACATAAAAAAATCTGAGTCTTGTTGTTGCAGAAGATGCACAGCCTGCCTTGTCTGTGAATGCAATGAAATACATTTCAGAATATTTGGGTTGTCAAGGAACTAGACAATACCTGAGAGGGTCCCTGAATGCCATGGTATGCATTTTTAATGGAGCTGATTCCAGCCTGGGGGCACTTCACCTCAAAACTATGATTATATGTGAACAAATCTGTTTACTTGTATAAAGGCAGAAAAAGTATGTTTAGATAATGTTGTCCCATGTTATGGGGCTCTCCAGATTTTCTGATTGACTGATTTATTACCATCATTTTCTCTGGCACTGAATTTAAATCAGAGGTTAGCTGATATGGAAAGCAACATAGACCTACCTTCTGTTCTTAAAGCAATTGACTATTGTGATCCAAGAAAGGTTGATTTACTTGTCAGCTGCAGCACCCATACTACACTTGCTTTTCTACTGCAGAATTGTAGTGCTCCATTTGTCTTCCCCAGGTGGTGAAAACTACTGTGGTACACACAGCATTGATTATTTTTTATTTCAAATGTCTCATCTTAAGCTGAGTGACACCGCACTCCAAGGACATGGAAAACTAACATATGTTCTCTGCTGCTTCAGAAACAAACCACCGGGATTAAACACTGCTGTTAATATTACAACATTTAAAGCTTAGATTTCTCCTTCTTGTGTGAGAAGAAAGCAGGTGGAGGGACTGCATTAATTTTCTAATTAGTGCAGTCTGGGCTTGAGGAAGGTAGCCTAACACACATTTAGTACAAGTCAGAAACAAAGCTATTGCTAATTCCCTTCAGATTCTCTTACTATGGCAACCTAGCAAGATAAAGATGAAAATAATTCACTATCTTCTGCTGTTCCTCTCAAGTCTGTATGCAGTCGCTTTTGAATGGTTTTAATTAAAACACATGGACAGATTTTTGAAAACTTGGTGCAAAAAAAATCACAAAATGAGATTGTAAAAATTACTATTGATGAAAAAGGTAAAAAGCAGGTTTTACCTCTCCTCTCCCTTTTCTGTCAGTCCCTTTTCACTCCTGCTCTCCAGTTCATTAATATTTTGGGTTTTAGTATGTTGGTTACAGTAACTAAGTGTTAATTTGTTTCTTGGCATATTACACTGAGATGAATCTGATTAATTAAAACAGGAAGCACCATCCCTGAAGCACCATGGCTGGTACATTGGTGTTGATGCCTGGGGTTTTGTGTGTAATGAGACTCCTAGCTGCAGGCAAAGGGAGACTGCACACTTCCCCACCTCTGGCTTGGAACAGAATTAAGCATTAACTCTGTAGCAGACCCCTGCTTATCAGCAACCTTGCTATTACTATACCAACCCTGATGTGAATAAGCAATATTTTCATCCACTTCCCAAGAGATTTATCTAGCTGTTGAAGTAGAAAATGAATATTTTACAGTTCACTTGTCTGATCAATTACCTACAAGCTGCTGCAGTATTTTATAGCCAGTGGGAGAGCTGTGTAGGTGATGATAGAGAAATCTGGAGGGAATCTGTTAGCCAACTACAAAAAGGGGACTAAAACTGTGAATGAGCCATCAGTAACAAACCTTTTGTTCATAAGGGTTTAGCCAGAAATTACAGTGTAACCAATTAAAGTACATAAATGATAATCAGCAGAATGTGAATTCCAGAGGTGAAGAAATTTGATTGCTTGATTGGAGGATAATGAAGTGCAGAGGTGATTCAAAGCCAACCTCTTCTCAGTGAAACATCTCCCTCAGTACTTTATTTACCATTTTTGTCTTTTAGATAATTGGAAGAAACTCTTTCCTAGAGACACTTTGGAAATTAAATTAGCAAACTCAAAGTTAAATTGCATACACCTTTTTAGGCAAGGTGTATAGAGATCATAATACAGAAAGTTTCAACAACCTAAGCTCCCAGAGGATTATTTTAAAAGAAAAATTTTGTGTTGGCAATTCATTTCAAGAACATTACACAAGACATCTTGAATAAGTTAGTGAAAACTCTCTTATCTGATTGCATGTGAATTATGTTTTCTCTCTAAAAACCTGTAAGGAATATTAGTCTGTTATTTACAGAATGAACATGACAAGTTCAAATCCTTATTTTAAAATGGCAAAAGCATAAAGAAGCAATCTGGAAGATTCACAAGGTAGTTTGTGTTTGCTGTTTAAAATTCCTGCTGCTTAGTCCAAGAGCTTTAAACATATCTTCATTCTTTAATTTACAGGCAACCTTGTGAGAGAGAGAAGTTTGTATTTGTAACAAGAAAATCAAATCTGATTTGTTTAGTGATATCAACAAATATCACTTAGACTGAAATTATTTTCAGTCCTTCAAATCTGAAGGAAAAATAAATCTGGGATCTGTTAAAATTCAGATATAGCATTGGAAGGCTGACCTTTTTTTCCTTATTCAACAACATCATCAAAAAGTTAACACTGTAAATATATGTTGCTGCCTGAGAACAGATTATTTGCCTCATATTATACACTTGATTAACTGCAGCTTCTTTTAGGTTATACTGTGCTTTTGTGTTTTAGGAAAATGCATTTTCCTATTGCAAGCTTTTGATTAAGCCTTTTTTTATTGAGCCTTTATCAGTGTTTATTAAATATAGAAAAACAGACTGAGGAATGAAGGTTTTTTCTATAATAAGTTCCTTTTTAACTAGCCTTTGAACTGGAAGTCTTCAAAATAGAGAAAAAATTATCACTTTTTATATGTATTAAAAAATGTAATGTGCAAAGAATTGCATGTATTAAAACTGTCTTTCACTATTTTTACTCTCTAAACTTTACTTACATCACTACAATGGCAGAGATTTTATCCAAAGGGAAGAAAAAAATCGTCTTACTTCTATTATATGTCCCTTATTCAAATATCTTGTATTAATTTTACCAAGTCTCCAAAGCATTCATAAGTGACTGTTACTCTGTTGGCCCAATCTCACAGCATAATCCACCACCAAAGTTTAAAACTTCTTTCAAAGGCACATTATTTCTGAAGCAAAGCAGCAGAGACAGAATGGGACATTCTCCATGTACCACCTATGTTTTCTTAGAGAGCAGCTGATCTCTCAGAATTTTATCTGCATTACATGTTTTAGGCCATCTAATACCAGTAACAATCCAAGAACAGCAGTTATTTGAACACTGGCTAAAAACTTGTTTTGAAAATTATAGCAATTTTTTTTATCTTTAATTGCACTGTTTGTACAACCATTAATTGTCCAGACAAGGGCTTGGTAGAGTCAACATGAATGCAGTGGCCTAGTTAAATTTACAGTGTTATTTGAATTATGCTTATTCTATAGCTCCATTTTGTCGCTGATTTTTTTGAAAAGTATGATATTGTACAAAAAACTTTCCCTATGAGATTTAGTCTACCAAAGTCCTCCTTTATCTGCAAGATGGGCACCAAAACTTAATGGTGTCACAGATGGCTTCGCCAGTCTGCCCACTTTACAGAACTTTTCATCACTGAGCTTTGTGAATTTATTTGGCTTCAATCATATCTTAAAAATTTTCTTACCCCTTTAAATAAGTTTTCTTGTGCACACTCTGAAAATTATGAATTTGGGTAGCTGTAATTATGCCTCCTGCCCAAGCTCCACACATTTAAGGAAAAAGGTCTTTAAAGAGAATCATAGCAACTTAGAATGGCCTGGATTGGAAGGAGCCTTAAAGATCATCTTCCAAGCCCTCTGCCATGAGCAGGGATACCTACCAGTAGACCAGGCTGCTCAGAGCTTCATGCACCCTAACCTTAAACACTTCCAGGGATGGTTCACACACAGCTTCTCTGGGCAACTTGTTCCAGTGGCTCACCATCCTCACAGTAAAGAATTTCCTCTTAATAGCTAATCTAAATCTTTCTTTCAGCTTGAATCCATTCCCACTTGTCCTGTCACCACATGTTCTTGCAACAGGATCTCAGTCTTTCCGTCAGGCTCCCTTCTGGTACTGGAAGGCCTTAATTGGGTCACCCCAATTTCCAGGCTGAACAAACTCAGTGCTCTCAGCCTTTCCTCTGGGACTCACTCCATGAACTAGTCATGGTGACTGGAAAACAGCCCTCATCTGACATGGTAGACAAATTTTCTGTAATGGCCACAGAGCTCAGTAGACTCCAGGTTCATGTGGTGCAACAAGAGGCACAGTCCCAAATTACAGTGGATGCAGGGAGAGAGGACATGCCGCGCTCTTCTCCTGCAGACGAGCTACGAGGAATCCTGGAGCTCAGCAGGCCAGGATAGGAGGGCTCTGGGCAGGAAGGACCATGGATCCATTCTGCTGTTGGGAGCAGGACACCTCAATTTATGGTTCTTTTCACCAGGTCTGCTATTGCTTTTTCTGCAGTAAAATCTCAATGTGAAATGCACAGAAAGTCCAGCATGGAGCACAATTCCATGGAGGAATTCCATTGGAGGACCAATTCCAGACAAACTAGACTTCTAAATAGAGAAGGTAGAGTCTATTCCCAAATTTCATAACCTGTAAGTCTAAATATAGCGCTTAAAAAAGCTAAAATACCAGCCAACAACTAGTTAACACCATCCTGTTGAGAGTTAACACTGTCCTATTGGGCCAAAACAAGAAAATAACTCCTATCTTCTACATTTCAGAAAGAAACACGTTTTATATTTTTAGATGTAAATTATACTTCATATGTAGATAGCAAAGTGTTTCCAAATTGGATTCCTTTGAAGTGTTAGCCATCTGGGGAAAAAATGAGATGAAAGGACATACTTTCATCTGGGATACTCAACATCACAGAGGAAGTCAGTGGAATAGGACAATAAAATAAATTAACAACAACAACAAAAAAAAGACAGATTTCTTAGAACCAGTCAATTTTATTTCCAACGTGATAGATAAAACAGGAGAAAAATAGAGTATTTCAGGATTGGATGGAGACTGAAAGTTACAACCCTTAGATAGATTTAAAGACTATTTTGCTATATTTATTTTAATGATTCAGTACAAAAAAAGATCCGAAGCCATGTTTTGTTCCTGGAAAAAGCTTCATTTAAAGGTATAGCACATCAAAGAATTTGACTATGTTGTTATTTTGCCACTTACAGGTATTGCTACTTTATACTAATTTTTTAGACTACCATCAGTCTAGACTAGCAGCTTAACTATGTCATGAAAGTGGGTAGTTCTACAGACAGACCATACATTACAAGTGGAGATGACTTTGTCATTACCAGGGTCCACTTGGCCGAGGTTTTGTATGTAATCTGCAAAAGCAGCTGATTGGGTATTATAGAAGGAAACCATGGCGTAAGTCCTGAACTTTGTTGTTTCTTCCATTTTAGAGGGAATATGGAGCTCAGGATTTCACAGAAAATGGCTTTTCCTGGCAAAAAAAAAATCTGTGCCAACATACAAGGTGGAGGAAAATCTGTTTACCTCCTTTACCAGAAGTAAAAACTTAGCAAACAGATCAATGTATAAATTATTTGGGAGAAAATTAAGTACTTCAGTAGCAACTGTACAGACATCAATGAGCAAATAAATAGCATAACTGAAGTGAATAAACAGTGTTTATTCAATATTGCAATAAAGCAACAAGGAGCACACAGTGGAACTAGCAATATTTTGACAATAAACACCATTTTCACATGACACTTGCTACAGGCTGTTGTAAAGGTGAATTAGACAAATTTAGCTGAGTTATATAAATTCATGGAGGATAGGTGATATCAATGGCTATTACACACAATGACTTGGATGCAACTGAAGGCACAGGAGGTCTTTTAACTACACACAGATTGAATAATATTTTGTGAAAATGATCCTATTTTATCCCACTTCTGCTTCTTTAGCATCCCCTATTGGCTGCCACTAGAGATGAAGTTCTGGGAGAAAGGTTTTTGATTACACTTATTCTGGCAGGTTTATTTATTTATTTTTATTTTTTTTAAAGAGATACGTAGTGACAAAAATCTATTTCTTCTCTAGGGTATTTCCAGAACTGCTGTTCTGAGCACACTTTATTTCAGCATAGTTTTGCACCTATAGTAGAAGAGCCAGTTTTCAAAGTTAATCCATTGTGTGTTTTCCTTCAGATTAAAAAATGCTTATATGATATTCACTTGACCTATAAAAGAGAAAATAGAAATATTCTGCAGGTGTGATGCAGTAAAAATTCATTTCCTGACAGTTTTTTCTATTTCTCTACAGATAATCTTTGGGCCAAAGATATTACACAGTGGTAATTTGCAGAGATTCTCCAGCTATGGCTAAAGCACGATTATAGGTACTTGGGTTCCAATTTTATGATTTTTGACCTCCTCACCTCCTGCTTTTCTCTACCTGCAACATTCTCAGAACTTCCATGATTCTCATTTCTACAGCAGAAGGCTTATGATGATGATAATAATAATTGTTATGCATCTGGCATTAAAACAGTGGCAGACATGGCAAAATTATTTTATCTGGGGAAATGATGTTTTGCAGCAATTGCCATGGTTGTGTGCATTCACCATACATCACTCTGGTAAGTTCATACAAAGAAAAGGAGCATCCTTTTACCTGTTCCCAGTATCCTAAGAATAACAAGACCAGTGCCAGTGCCCTTCATCCTGTTCACAACTATACCAAAACCTTAACAAATACACACACAAAAAACCCTTGTCTCATTTACTCTAACTTCAGACAATTCATTACTTTGCTTATACTGTAACAGAAGAAAATTAAAAATATAAGGATCATAAATTATATCTTCTCATAAAGACAAGCTTGCATTAATATTTTTCTTTATATTTTGGCTAATTCAGCAGAAATGAGGTTGCATGCTGATAGTGGTTCTAGATTAGGTGTGCATGGATTTTTATTTTGTTGCCCACAGAGTCAGCATTAAAAATAATCAAAGAGACATAGAATCATTTGGGTCGGAAAATATTTTCAAAATCATTGAGTCCAACTGTAAATCCACCACTGCCACGTCAACCACTAAACCATGGCTCTAAGTGTCATGTCCACATGTCTTTGAAATACCTCTAGGGATGACAACTCCACCACTTCCCTGGGCAGCCTGTTCCAATGCCTGACCACCTTTTCAGTGAAGAAAATTTTCCTTACATCCAAGTGAAATCTCCCCAGGCTTAAGTGGAGATCATTTCATTTCATCCTGTCACTTGCTACCAGGGGGAATAGACAGACCCCATCTCCTTGCAACCTGCTTTCAGATAGTTGTAGGGAGCATAAATTTTCCTGTGAGGCTCCTCTCCTGCAGGCTACACAGTCCCAGTTCCCCCAAGTGCTTCTCATATGTCTTGTGTTCTCTGCCCTCCACCAGAGCTTCATATTCAGTCTCATAATAATAGAACCTTATTTTCAAGCAAAATATAACCTATATTGACAACACTAATTTTTTTTTTCACTAACTATGAAATATATGAACGTAGTCTGCTATATTATCCAAATTATTGTAAAGGGTTTTTTGTCACTTGGCATGTTTTATAACATATGAATATTTTAGTTCAGTAGCTTGACCTACATGGTACTACCATGCTACTTCTACTGAGTTATTTATTTGTTACGTGTCACTGCAGACAAATGCTATGTGGCTGAGCTTTCCAGAGATGCAGAAAACTGAAAAGCCTTCAATGAATATCCATAGCAACCTATAATTAAATTTCCAGAAATATTTTCACACATTGAAATTCTACTACTAGAGGTGTATTGATGAAAATTAATGTAAAATTAGAGTAATGATAAGGCAGTATCCAGTTTATTTAGAAGGCCAAGGTCATGTGCTTTGAAAAAGATCCATGAGACAAGTTACTAACCTTAGAACAGGCAATGTGTATTCTGACACTAAATACACTGATTATTGAACCTGACAGCTGTGTGAAACTTGCCTTATCTCTTGCTTTTTCCTTTCTTACTCTACCCTCTGTCCATCATCTCTACTTAAATTGTGAAAAATTCATAGTTGATGCTTTGTTTCACAATACATTTTCCACATTTACTTGCACAGCAAGGCTTCCAGCTCTCCAGGCACTCAGATAGTCCAACATATCTAAGAAGACTTAGAGAAGGCCAAGATTTTTGTTCAGATAAAAGCATCCCTAAAATCCAAAAATCTGTATTTAACCAAACCAAACCAAAGCAATTTGTTTCAAAACTTCTGAAGCTCATAATAATCAGCAAATACCTTAATACCTCTGAAGGCTTAAATATAGGTACAGTTCCGTGCATACCTTTTCCTCATTACAGAAAATATGGGGTTTTTTTAACTGGCTGGCTCTGTCCACATTCCAAAATTGCACATGATATGAGAACTCATAAGGTATCACCTTTCTCATTACATCTGAAACTTTTCTTTTGCTTGCTCTAAAGTCTCTTGCATTATGAATGAATGCCCTTTGGACTGAACTCATCCCCTGTTTTCGGTTAGGAATTATTACCTCATCCTGGCTATTATCCCAGGAGCAGCTCTTGATGACATTGCTGAGAATGCTTGCTCTATCAGTCTGAGCCTTGCTCCCACTTTTATTTCAACTACTTTTATGGAGACCACTGCAGTCATTAGTTAAATCTGTTGAGACACCTCCCACTCACTCCCAATGGACTGTGATGGTTTCAGTGTCTTAGGGAAGAGCCTGTGCTCTATAATTTCCACAGAGTCTAATATTTGAGATACCATTAGCTACATTTATGAAGAGGAAAGGATACACCCAAACTGCATTTTACACCTTCTTTATGGATCATAATCTGCCAGTAATAATGATGCACCTATGCATGATGTATCAGGGCATATCCTAGTTGTCTTTAAGTCCAAAGCTTAGATGGTATCTAAGAAAAAAAAAAAAAAAAGTTAGACCAGCAGATGCCTTGTTGAGCTGAGGCATTCTGGCTTTAAGTATTTACCTGGGTTGGGACAAAGGGATGCAGAAAGGTAAGGCAAACAAGCATGTACCTGGAAAAAAAAAAAAAAAACAAATGGAGACTGTTATAACAGACGTCTATAAAATCACAGTAGTTATAGAAAGGGGAACTAGGGAATGATTGATAAATGTTATAAGAACCTTACAGCATAAAATGTCAGGTGGCAAGTTTAAAACAAAAAGAAGGAAGCTTTTCACAGAAGAAAAGCTTTGCACATCTTTATAATTAGGCTTTGAAATCCAGCTACAGAAGAATATTAACATTAAAGTGTAAAAAGTGTTCAGAAAGCAAGGCAATTCATGCAATAAAAATCCACGAGAGGTCCCAAAAATTATGAAGGAAAAAAACCAACAAGATTTCAACAAAATTGTGGAGACTGGGAGAGTTTCATGGTAAATCATGCTCACACTGTACTTCTAAAATGTTCTTTCTGGATCCCTCTAGGAAGCATAACTCTTCAATACATAGACCCTTGATTTACAGTAGTACATAGTTTTTTAGGTACGTCGGGGTTTTTTTGGAAACCTCAGAAAACTGACTGTCCATCACTCAGTATCTGCAGAGAAAAAATTCCATTTTTTTTGTTGTTAGTACAAAATACATTATGGTTTGTGACAGATCAGGTGGAAAGGTAATGATACAGGACTGGAAATATACACATCCTATAACACCTCCACTCTGCTCCTGGTACTTTTCCTCTGTTATCATGGATTGTCAGGTAGATCAGTAAAGTGAAGAGAAGAATATTAGATAATTTTCTCAGTGTTATTGGTTGGTTTTTTTTTTCCTTCAATGTCATTTTGATTACAGAAAATTAGAGAAGGAATCTCTAACAGTTTGGCTCACTGCACAAAATGATATGTAGGCCAATCACATACTTACCCACAAATGAAACACTTTGAAAAATGGTGATTGCAAACAATGAAAGCTGAGATATTCTTGGCCATATTTGTTCCTTGAGACTAAAAACGTAAAGGGAGAATGGAAAGATGGAAAGACAGAAAGATGGAAAGATGGAAAAATAATAATGAAAGAAATGCAAACTATATCTATCTTCAGAATCAAGGTTCAAAATTTTTACCAATGCCTCCTAATATGTGAACCTATGATATTCAGAGAATGATATAATCATAGAAGGCTCTCAGGTTGGTCAAGCTTTACTTCTTCATGGTGAATTCATGCTGACTGCTCCCATTTATTTTCTTGTCTTTCATGTGCCTGGAAATGATTTCCAGGTTTAGCTGTTCCATCATCTTCCCAGGGACTGACATGAGGCTGGCAAACTCATAGTTCTCTGGATTTTTCTTCTTGCTCTTTTTAAATAGAGGAGTGAGATTTGCCTTCTTCCAGTCCTGAGGCACGTGTCCCGGTCACTGAAGATTATTGAGAGCAACCATAGAATGTCCTCAGCCAGCTCCTTCAGTACTTATGGTTTACCTTTTTAAATTTTTTACATGAAGGAAATGTAAACCACCTCACGTCCCAGTAATTTGTTCTTGCAGCCTGCTGGGTAGCCATTTTCTGCAATTCTGAAAAATTATAAAAAATTACTCAACAAGCTTGGTTAGCCTAAAAACACATGGTGATGTTATAACTGGAGCTATAAATATTCTGAAACTGCATAAACTAATTCTCTCTGACTTCAGAGCTTGTTGAAAAGCTTGAGATTCTTGATCAATATTTGCAGGTGAGTTTTGGGAAAGATGACATTTACTTAGCAACAGTAGAGACTTTATACTGTATACTTTGCCTATTGAAAGTACTTGTAACTGTACAATGGTGTTTGCCCTTACAATAATTTCAATATAATGTTGACCATAGAAAATGAGAAAAGCAAGTAGAGAAGATAGTCATACAGTTATAATTCTAGTACATTACACTCACAGTATGAAAATGAAAACAGACTAATATTTCTGTAGCACCCTTATTTAACTTCTTAGTCTGCTCTCTGTGTTTTTTACTGCTTCATTTCTTTTCCAGTATGATAATTTATGATTTTTATTTTAAAATTTAAAAGAGCACAAATTTTGAAGTCATATTTCTGGAGTATATAATTTTTCTCATTCATACTTTGTTTGTAACTTCCCCTGTAATTAATAGGAATTACAAGACAAAGTGTAAAATATGTAAGTCCTTTTCTTTCTAAAATGTATTATAGATAACAAATGTAATTTAAAATTTTGCACCTAGCTTTGAAATGCTTCTCAAATACCCAGTTATTAAAACATGCTGCACTTAATTGGGAATGAGAATTAAAATGGAGGTTTTATCCCAGTTACTACTCTTTTCTTTAAAAAAGTTTATAGATGAGAAATTTAATAATCTTCATGCTACTCTAGCAGCAATATTATTGAAGGAAACTTTCTTTTCCTATGAAAACTTCTTCCACAACTGTATTATTCCTGTAGGGTTGTGAACATTTTGGAAATTTCCCTGTGTAGTGTATCATGCCTAACTTGTATGTCTGTTGGTGGGTCTTGTTTGGTCCATTATAAATAATCCTTTTCAAAAGCTTATTTTTAGTATTTGTCTTTAGAAAAAGAATTTGTGAGATAACAAGGTGACATCATCCCACATTGTCAGGGATATTCAGCTGCAGAAAAATGAAATTCCTGACCCAGAAAAAGGATTGAGTTATCCTCAAGAGTGTTAGGCACTGTAAGACCTAAAAGTGCTGAGTCTACATCTACAGATTTTAAGGGAAACCTAATTTTCTTACAAACAACTGAGAAAAAAATAGCATTTCTGTGTCTTAACAGCCCTCTAGAAATTACTTGTGCTCTTTCTTATGCATGCTCCTCAGTAATGTGTTTGAGGAGGACACGACCCGAGTTTCATGCTGGCAGCCACTTGCTGAGTAACACTTCTGTTGTGAAAGGCAGCACTGAAGAGAAGGGAAGGTGGCAGAGTGGGTTTTGCACAATAATCTTCCAGTTCAGGTATTCATACAAAATAGGAGAGTCCCCAGATCACTTCCTTTTCCTTGGGAAACACACTCCTCTTCATCCCAGAAAGCAGTCCTCATCAAGCATGAATACACTTATTTTGGAGTTAATATGGAGTATGACATAATACAGAACAGCCCAGGCTGGAGAGGATCTCAAAAGATGATCTGGTCCAACCTTTTCTAGGAAAGGGAGTTTAGATGACATCATCTAGCCATCCTGTCCAGTAAATTGAAAACCTCCAAAGATGGGGACTCCACCATGGTCTTCTGGAAGGTCATTCCAGTGACTGATTGTTTTTAATTCAAAAATATTTCTTGCTTATATGAAGACAAAACCTCTCCTGGTGAAACTTGTACCTGCTGCTCTTTGTCCTCTGTATGTGACTCCTTTTGAAGGGAGACTCCCTTTGCTCTTTGCAGATTTACTGAAAGTACTGGAAAATTGTATTGAGGTCCTTCCTGAACTCTCTCTTCTCCTGGGTAAAATGTCCTAATTTCATCAGTCTTTTTTCATAGAATAGGTTCTGTGTTCTTTGGTTCTTTCTGAACTGCCTTTGAACCCTTTCCACTCTGTCTGTGTATTTTTTGAAATGTGAGGACTAAAACTGAGCATAGTACTCTGGGTGAAATCTGGTATTTCCATCTTTATCTGTTCAAATAATTGATTTCCACAAATTAAGTATTAACTCTCTAGACAATTGGTTAGGTCTCCCATTTGAAAGGTAGAGATGGAAAACAGCTAGTAGACCACATTCTTACTCAGCAGTGGGCTAAAGAATGTTTTTCTTATTCATATTTTTTTATATATATACAACAGTACCAAGAAAAATTAAAAGTTTTTTTTTTCCTTTCTGACCCAGTTTTTATTAATATGAGTATTCTTTCCCAAGAATGGGCTATGTGGATAGGAGTGCCTAAGTAGATGATGACACAACTAAAATCTCCCCCTCTTTAGACAAAATGCCAAGTGGAAAGAGTGAGCAAGTAAACTTTTAATTGAAATAAAAACCTTTTTCATCATTTCATAGAAATGTTCAAGAAAAGGTAAAGACAGCACAACCCAAGCATAGATCAAGGCCACTTTCCAGATGAACTGGGGAATTTTTGCCTGGAATGTGTGGCATTTGAAATCAATCTATTTCTTCCCTGTTGTGTTTTTCAGCTGATCTGTTGAACCCTTCAGCAGACATGACTCTTATTTTGGAATAACTAATTCTCCCATAGCATTACAGTGAGTACAGGACATTCACCCCACTCTCTGAGCTACAGACTTCAAAGATAAATGTTGGCAACCACACAGCAACTACCAATGCTCTTCATTAATGTGGCCTTGGAAAGCAAAACCAGAATTGTTGTCAGGCAATGTATTCAATTGAGAATCAAAGAGCCTGATATACCTATACTAAATTTGGAATTAGAAATTGAACTGAGGTTCCCATTATCCAAAATCATTGACCTAGCCAAAATATTTTTTCCACATGTAGTGGTTTAACCCCAGCCAGCCACCAAGCCCCACTCCTCACTCCACCACCAGAGAGACTGGGGAGAGAATCAGGAGTGTAAAAGCTGGAACACTTGTGGGTTGAGATAAAGACAGCTTAATAGTAAAACAAAAGCCAGGCATGCAAGCAAAGCAAAACAAGGAATTCATTCACCTCTTTCCATGAGCAGACAGGTGTTCAGCCATCCTCAGGAAAGCCAGGTTCCATCACGTGTAAGGGTTACTTAGGAAGACAAACACCATCACTCCAAACATACCCTCCTTCCCCAAAATTTATATATTGAGCATGATGCCTTAGGGTATGGAATATCCTTTTGTTCAGTTTAATTCAGCAAAGGCCTTGGCTCTGTTTAAGCCCTGCACAGAAATAACAAAAACATCTCTATATTACCAGCCCTATGTTGAGCACAAATCCAAAACTGAGCCCTATACCAGTTGCTCTGAAGAGATGTAACCCTAATCCAGACAAAACCAGCACACATCAGAATTTATTTTGTTCTCCTACCTTATCAAAACTAATTGAAAAAACCTGAAGAGAAAAATAACAAAACCCTTCTTGGGAGGGATACACCTATAACATTATGTTTTTCAAACCAAGCCTTTCAGTTCTGGTAGTTAATTGTCCCTTATAGAATCCCAGATCAACTTTGGTTCTCATCCTTGATAAGACACCTACACACAAAGTATCCTTACAAAATACACCTTTTATCTTATTTATAATCAAGACATTGTCTAGATTGTTTTGAGGAGTTAATAAGTTTATGATCATTCACCAGACACTTTCAAATTGAACTTCAGCTTCAAATTAACTTCATATGGATTTTTTTTACACTGCTGTTTTTTCCTACCTAGCTCTAACTATAATTAATCACTAAAAATTGTCTCTATGCCTGAAAAATGTTTCATACTCCAGCACAATTCTTTCTCTTTGCTTGAAAAAATCCTCCAACTGCTGAAATCTCAGTCATCTAATGATCACAAACCCATTCAGGAACTTCCATGACCACTCTTCATCCTGGAAAAACCCTATAATTGAGACACAGCAGCCATTTTTTTTTTTTATGTCAAATGGCATCTTTAAAAGTAAGGAACTGCTAGCAAGTATGAAAAATATGTTTTTATGCAATTTTAATGACATCTCAGTTATCATAAATAGGATGCAATAATATATTTTAATAAATATTTCTAGTTCATGTGCAGTTTGAAAACTAACAAGCTACATGCTAAAATTAAATACAGCAATCTGAAAAACTTTTAGTTATATTACTTCTCCTTCCTGGTAGCTAATCCAATTAATCTGTTAATGTTTGGTCTTTCAAATTTAAGAGAAAATGCTAAATCAGTTTTATACAATATCAAGAGCTAGAAGAATTTATTTTGCTAATTTGAAGTCATAAAATAGCTTAATGTGAAAGCCATAAAACCAAATTTGTTCAAATTGTCTTTCTGCCTTTGACATTTTATATTTTCTTATGAATGAGAAGTTTTCTAGTACAGACTTTGTCAGCAGTAGAACTCTCAGTGAACACCAGAAGCCACCCATATTTTATCTCTTTTCTGGAAGGTTGTAACCAAAAAAATAGTGGCAAACCTGCAGAATAAATGGAAGAATCATAAAATCATAGGACTATAGAACGCCTTAGGTTGGAGGACCTTAAAGGTCATCTCGTTCCAACCTCCCTGCCAGGACCAGGCACACCTTCCACTGAAACTGGTTGTTCCTGTTCTAGCCCCATCCAACCTGGCCTTGAACACTTCTAAGGACAGGACACACACAACTTCTCTGGGCAACCTGTTCCAGTGCCTCACAGTAAAGGGATTCATCCTAATGCTTAATCTAACCCTACTCTCTTTCAGTTTAAAACCATGGGAGAGACAAGGAAAAAAGTCAACTAATCAAGTGCTTTATTCACAGATATGTAATTATTTTCTGATTATGATTCTTTAAGCTCACTTGCTAAAAGTCTAACATTACTCATATTATGCCTCTAATAATTTATCAAAGAAAAAAGATGAATATTTGGCAAATAGAAGAGAGTAATCTCTTCTCTGAGGCATGGAAAAGGTTCAAGTGTCCAATATCATACCTCTTTGTGTTACCACCTTGTCTGAATTTAATACTACAATTTTACTTGGCAGTGAGAAAGGCAAGGAGAATGGAATCCTAAATTGACAAAAGATTCTTCAATAATTGTCTTGTAAATATTTTATGGGTAGCCTTTATGATAATAGTTTTATGGGTTGGATTTTAAATGTAGATATGTAAGCCTGGTAAAATGAGTGTTAAAGATATGAATAAGTTTTGGTTTTGCCTTTAAACTGTATGTCTGCTCATATTATTAAAAAGTCTTTTATAAAATATGAAAAGAAAATAAAAGGCAAAAGGGGAGATAGAGTTGGATTTTCTTCTTGGGGTTATGAGCTAAACCCCAGTTTTACAAAGCTGGTAGACAACCTAAGTAAGCTGGTGTGGTTACATGTCACTGTGAAGCAACAATTCCATGTCCAGTGGCAATATGACTGCAGTGGATTATGCAGAGGGATAATGTAGTTCTACACCAGGCTGCATTATTTCTAGCTCTCAACCCAGCTCAGAAAGAGTGGGTTCAGCTGTGGTCACCTAGCCCTGTTCAAAGATACATTCTCTGACAGACTGTTCTCAGAAGTCAAGCCAACTGGAAACATGGTTTGTGCCAGGGCAGGCATATCAGAACCAATCAGATATTACTTCAGAGCAAATCAGCTTGTACCTCTTCAGCCTTTCAGTTTGAGGGTCACAAAGGCAGTGTGGCCTTCAAAAGCAAAGCTGGACAAGATGGAGAAAACATGGAGAGAATGGAATAAATTACCCAGCATCAGGACAAGGTGCTTTCCCAGTGCTATCAACATCTACTGCCCAACATCTACCATTACATGAATCAATCCAAACAGGCCCTGCAAAACAGGGACCCAGAGGCATTTCTCCATATAGAGACCATAAGAAATGAGAAAACTTCTAAGGGACAATAAAGCTTCTTGTCCAAGTGCCTTCCCAGGACTCAAACTTCCCATACACTTGACTTAAAGGTTTGTTATCATATTAATTAATATTAATTAATTATCACTGTTTACGTATGAGCAAGGCTTAGAGAAAACAAAACTTATCACATAAATACAGCTGAGTCAGACACTTAAAATGGAAATTTCAGGCCAGATGTTTGTTTGGCAAAACAGAAGGAGAAACCTGTGCAAGAGTCACCTTGATGTATCTTTAGCTACATCTTACATGCCAGTTTGCTCAGTGCTTCAGTTGCAGGAGTGTTTGAAAAGGTGGGGGCAGCAGTCTATTTGCTTGTGTTTTGTGGGGTAAGTCTGCTCTATCTACTGCAACAGTAGAGATATGAAAACATTACAACAAGAGTGATACAGAATTGTTGAAATAATGAAGCATTTCTGGATATAAACATAGACAAAACTAGGAAGAATACTGAGAAAGAATAGCAAGCACACAAGAGTATCTAAAATTATCATGATAATTCTGGAAGTAGTGGCAAAGAGAGTGGTATTTCTGTTTACAGGAGGAGCTATGAGCAGAGAGAAGCTAACTTAGCTGACCAGAAAAACACAAAACTGCCTACCTTCAGCAGACTGAAAAAACAGGTGGAGTTCAAATTCATACCTGCAAAGGCAAGGTCTATTGGTGAGACTTCATATGCCTCCTGTTGTGTTTCCCCACTGCTGCTGTGCTTCATTCAAACATTCAGAGCTTATACAGATTTGAGTAAAAATCCTACTGCAGAAAACATCATTATTATGTACCACGGAACTCTGGAAATCCATGCACCAATCTACTTAAAACATGGTTGTTACATTCAGCTTTTAGAAAAACCTTCAATACTTCCTACCCCATGACAATTTTGCAAAAGCAGTTATGTTACTATTGCTTTTTCTAGATAATGTGCTATTTCTTCTTTTCTTGACAGGCATACAAATGAACTTAATTCAGTATTCTCTCTAAGAAAAATAACAAGTTTTGAAAATCAAAATATTCTGTTCTTCAAGTTTAGTTTCCAGTGAGAAAACACAGGCATCTCTGACAATGTGTGGCTCACTCATAAACATATTAGTAGACATGGCATTTTTTGCATCGAGTTTGATAAGTTAGCACAGGGTTGCACAAAATTAATGATATATTTTTTCTGTTCCAAGACAGGTTTTTTTGGTGAATATAAACATTGAATGTTCAGACATAGCCCAGTAGCTGACAAGGTACAAAGAGACTCTCCCTTCCCTTGACTTCACTGACATCAATAAGGACAAATACACTTCTCTCTGGCAGAGAATGACATTGTTGGATCATTTGTAAATAAGTAAAAGGTAGTTTTTAAAAGGTTATGGGAGAACCAAAAAATGAGCTCATTAGCTCAGTAGCAATACATGCAGGCTACACAACCATAATTCTCTTGATGTAAACAGGTCAGTGGATTCTTGCTCTTTTATTGCACTTGGCAGGTTTTGAGCAAGACCCACAACTATCTTATCAAGTCAGCAGAGTTGGTCTATCCTTTCACTAAAACAACTCATAAAGGGCATGACAGTCACAACAGAAAAAGCTGTCCAGGCCCAATATAATCATGAATTACAAAGCATAACCATTGTAACCAGTGATCTATTCTGAAGCAGGCACCCCACACTGCTTTGGACCAGAAATTCTACCCTGAAGTGTAAATGTGTGGGAAAAGCGCAAGTTCTGGCAAATCTGAATTATTTGATGAAAAATATTCTGTTCCGGTTCTCTTTCTGCTCTGATCCTGGGAATAGGTAAAATCTATATGTCCCAAGACACTTAAGTACTTTGGCAAGTGTCATGCATGAAGAAATGTTTGCACAAGCCTTTGCAATCTTTGCTTTTAATTCTATTAGTAGATAATTTCTGAGAAAACTAAACACAGACAACAACCCAAAACAAGGAGCATAAGTTTTTTTTTAATCACAAATGGAATAATTTCTTATTGATGCTGAAGGCTTTCTTTTTTCCTCTTTTTTCTTAATTTTTTTATTTTTCTTATGAAATATCTTGTGATTTAACATGGAGCAGCAAGGAAGCAGAACCTCCCACAGATTATTTAAAATATTATTTGGTAGAAGACAGCAAGAAGGTCAATGAACACTGAATGTCAATACATATTTTGAATGTAATCAGAAAATATTCTAGGAGTTGTGGCTGTGTCTGATTTCATCAGTGTGTGTGTGTACATAAAGTCACACATAGAATAGAAACCAAGCTTGCTGGGCATAGTGAAATAATGGCAGGATTTCTCAGTTCCTTTCATATGCAATGTAGAAATCTATTGCATCTATTACAAGTCAGGCCCTATCCTGAAGGTAGAAAAGTAAATGGAAATTTTTAAAAATTATTTTAAACTTTGCTAGTGGCACTCTGGTTCTGTCACATATTTTTTATTTCATTTCTGTATTGCACTGACTATAGGTAGATATTTGGTCTAACAATGTAAAACCAGAATAAATTTTAATCCAGTTAATTAGAATACCCTTCAGACACCCTAGAAAACAAGTACTGACCTGTTTATCATCTAGCAATTACCTTCCTCCTACTTGTAAACTAAAAATCAACTGAATATCAAAATATTACCTTCAGCATTATTCATCTTTTAGTCCTTCTGAGTGTTGCCTTGGTGAACACTAGTTCCTATTTCTCTTCTAGGGACTATTAATCTGCCTCCATATCACTTTGCTCCACCCAGCCCATAGCCTGATATGTAACTTTCTTCTCAAAAATATCAAATAGATTATAAAGTTGCATTTAAATTGCTATATTTCTTTGCTGTTCAGGAATATCTAAATACGGGATAAAATGTCAAGTTTATGTGCACAGAAATATAGGCATTATTTTCTGAAGTTATTAATTTATAGAAATTAAACACATACTTTATAAAAGAAATAGTTAGTCCTTGTTGAAATAGAGCATATATCACTTAAGCATATGCACTAAAGGCTGCTTTCTTGACAAGGATGTTTTAAGTCTGATGCAACAGGAAAATGTGGACACTGAGTGACATGACTTCCTACTGTTTTTTTTATTTTTGTGCTTGTGTATGTAAATCCAGTCTGAACTGTAGAGGACTAAAAGAAAGAAGCTGCTGTGAAGGTTCCAAAGTTTCTGATTAATTTCATATATGATTGATTTTCACATTTTTAGGTGGTTTCTTACCTACAAATTGTGCTGGGACTGACAAGTTCTGCATCTGCTGGAGTGACATTTTAAATCTCACTTGGGAGGTGCCTTGCTCATTTCTACTGTGTTATGTCATGCTCTTACAATGTGCATTTGAGGTTTTTAGTAAACACTGTTTTCCTAGGAGCGATGGAATGATCCTTTAGTTTTGAATTATGCACCTGCTGGCATCAGATTAAGGCCAAGAAGCTATGCTCCTACTATCTCTTACTCATCAAATATTCAGATTCAATTAAATGACAACACTGATCAAGGTGGAAAGGAGGGTCTGTGTGATACTACACCTCAGGGGTAATGATAATTGTCACCTTTAAAGTTACTCAGCATAAGACAATGATATTTCATTTTTTTAAACAATGGAATTTCTACAACAGTTGTCATGAGATTTGAGGTTGTTTCTGTTCTGTGTTGTTTTCTTTCACTGAAATGCGAAACATCTGGTCTAAAAAGCACATACCAATGTGTCAGATGAAGATTTACAGAATTATGATCATTAAAAAGGAAAAGTGTTTCACAATAAACTGACACATCTGCCATGAGTCAATATTTACTTACAGGCAGCTTTTGACGTCTTTTAGAAACATAGATTATTGTTCTTCCTCTGCTTTCTTTTTGACAGAAATCAATACTGAAAAATAAAAAAGAGAGAAATTGCAGTTGGCTAATCTCTTTCAAGACATCGTTGCACTGGTTCTAGGTAGAAGTAAAGAAAATTATGACATTTTTCTATTTGTTTCAATATTGATCTATCTAGGCTACATCTGTTCTTTCTACGGTCAGTTTTAGGCTGCCAATAAGACATTGTCCCCATAGCTGCATTCAATTGCTTTGTGTATACAGCTGGGCTTGTTTAAACTATGTTGGCATACAATACCTATCTGTAGAAATTAGATTTTGCCTTTAAATTAACCCCAAATATCTGTTCTATCCCTCATTCTATAATCTGTGTTTTCAATGGGTAGAACCATTTATTTTGGCACAAGAATAAAGTCTGCTTTCAACACAAACTGCATGAGTAATTATATCAGACTTTAGTAAAGAAAAAAAACTCAGTTGTGAATCTCAACTTTAATTTTGTTTTCTTTTCTTTTGTTTAGAAAATGTGTCAGGTTAAAACAAAAAGAAAACCAAGATAATAACATTCCTTGGTAGAATATATTTAAACATTCTGCTTTTTGAAGAGAGGTATTTTTTCTCTTTCTTGGAACAGGTAGTTTCTCAGTCAAAATAAGATACAAAAAAACTGCATATGTTATTGAGTATCTCACTTGAAATAATTAAATAGTTCAGATGTTTAAATTGTCAGAAATTGTCTAGAGTTATCTCTGTTCAAGCTATCCCTGATGGGCAGGGTAGAGTATTGTAGAATGCAATGACAGATTTTTTGAAAAGCAAGCTTGCTGAATACCCACCTCCAAGTTACACTTTCTGAGAACATTTTTTAAAAATTCTAAGAGGAACAATCAATGACTTCAGTAGAAACTATAAGAATACATTTACTTGAAATACCCTTGAATTAATGTGTATAAGACACAAAGAGCTCTGTAAATCAGAATATGTTAGCCAGCTTTTGGGTATGTCAGGATTTTGTGTGCCCCACCACAAGCCTCTCAAACTTCCCTAAAATCCTTTTTGAACCTCAATATTTTCCATGTCTCTAAAAGCATGTGTCTTCCCTATATGCACTCTCATATTTTCATAAAAATTGTAGTGAGCTAATCTGGGGTTTTTTTTGCCTCTTTTGTTCATCTGATTGTTGTCCAATGGATTAAAGACAAGAGAGCATATAGACCAGCAGACTAACAAACAAACAGTGTGATTGGACTTTCTTTGCATGAAACCAGATAAAACATGCAGCTGGTTTACCAAGGGTATAATTCACTTACTAAGGAGAAAAAACAGTGCAATAGGACTTTGTACTCTGAAAACATCAGAAAAGAAATTGTGTGTGAAGTTGTGAATGCAGTCTGGAGAAAAGTGCAGGTAGCATGTGGAGAAGCAAAAGCAGAATAAAAATGCACACACTTTAATGCAGTGATTGTACTTTTAAAATTTTCAGACATTGATTTGCCATAGATCCCGTTCCAAAGGATTAAATGCATTGACTTACTTGAGCAAACCCAATTTAGCCTAAGGAAAAATGGCTCATAGCTTACTGCTTTTCCTGGAATGACTTTGAAGAATTTTAATGTAAGAGTAGACAGGAGATGACTGAGTAGCCATCATAAAATACTTTTAAGTTTTGAACTTGGTCTAAGAACATCTGAGCAAGCTTAATGCACTGAGTACTGTTGGTGCAATAAAAAAATTCAAGAACATTGGATTGTATTGCCAGAGGGCACACAGTGTAAATCAAAGTAGTTGATACCTTATCCATGTAAGCCATAAATTGAACATTTCTTAGAATGGTGTATATAGTTCTGTCACTATATTTTAGCAAGAGTATAACTGTGCCTGAAGAGAGGCTGTATATTATATTAACCTGGAGACTAAAGTCATGTGTTAAAGATTTATGTTATAATTAGAATTGCAGAAAAAAACTCCAGACTTTACTAAGATTCATTAATTAAAGACTTTTCATTTATTGGCTACTCTTGCAAATGAGCTGTTTACAGCAACTCTGAACCCTACTGCCAGTTAAATTTGCACTTTTTTTCAATACGAAGATTCCGATCTACTATTTACCACATCATATTAAAGGATAGAATTCAGACCCTCAGCAGTGATCAGTTTTATGACTCATGCCTTGGAGAAGGTAGCCCAGCTCAATAAAACTCAGGACTGTAGTCCAGGCAATGGGTGTGATCATAGATCCAGTGAGAGACCCAAACCTAACTGATAGTACAGATCTGTGGCAAGGTTCCTTACAGGGTATCTCAGGATAGTATGCAAACTATGGAATGGATAATTTTACAATATATTAACCTATACTCCCTAGGAAAATAGAATTAAATATGTTTGCTATAACTTGAAGGTAAGAAAACAGTGTTAGTCTTGTTTTGTACTTGGAAAGGGTGTCAGGAAATACTCCATTCACTATTTTAGGGAGAAAGCTTCTATATATGTAAGAAAAAGAACTGGCTTTTTACTCTCCCTTGCCAATGAACATCAAGATATTTTGATGTCTTCTGTTTGTTATGTTTTTGCTCTGGGAATTTGAAACTGAAATTCACTTCAATATTATCTTATTTTTGAAACAAATTATTTCATTCCCTGATCCATCAAGTAAAGCACACAGCACTGGATTAATTTAGATTAAGAGAAACAACAAGGAAAAAAATACAAAGAGAAATCTTCAACGAGACAACAGTGTGAGTGCCTTTTCTATAGGGATTACAGCATTGTTTCTAATCAAACTAGCACGAGAACTTTATCTGGAAGTTCTGAAATTTAAGGGTGCACTACATAAGCAAATAAGTGTCATTTTACAACTTGAACTGTACATTTACATTTATCATTTTTTTTCTTGCTGGCTTGAGTAACAGTGAATTTACTGTTCCATCTTATCTATTTCTGTATTTTCTTTTTATCTTTGAAAATAATTTAAGAATGCATGTAGTAGGAGAAGTACATAGATTTGTAGAATTTGTAAAGAGATACAGAAAAAGGGTAATAGCTTATGTTGCATTCCAGTGACACTGATAATGACCTTTTTTCCCTTAAATCTGTTCTTTTGATCTACTGGTTAAAAGTTTAGCATATAGCTTTCCTATTGTGGGTCTTCTACTTTTAAGCACAAGGCCATTTTCAAGCATGTCCTGTCTTCCTTCAGTCACGGCAACAAGGAAAATAACTGTTTCTATATGCCATTTGAGCCATAATTAAGTGATATGAAAAAAAAGTGTTAAAGTAAATCTTAGAATCATATGGGAAACAGGCACACACTGTTGAAGTTCCTTTTCCTTTTCTAAAGGTTCATTCACCAAGATACAATTTTATTACATTCCTGCAGTAATACTGCTACGCTCAACTGGCATAAAATCTATACTCATAGGAACTTGGCAAATACTATCATAAAAGACATGTTCCTACAGCACAGGTATCTTAAAATACACGTACAAAATTATGACTTTGCACAAAGGGCTTGCTGCAGCCTTCTGAAGGACATTGATCTAGGATCCTGTTTTCAATGTGATATTTTAGATGACTGAAATATTCATGTACGCCATTAGAAAAGGTCCCACAACGGGGAGCTCCAGGCTTTTCTGATCACTGTCCTGAATTTATTCATTTCTATTTTGTATGAGACTAATGGTTCAGGGTAGGTATTTTTCTCAACAGAGTTATGCTTAAAAGAAATAAAAGAGACAGGAGATATATACAAATATATTGTTTTACCAGCAGGAAAGTCCATATAGTAGAGCGACGAGGAAAAGTGTCTGATGGTACAGCAGAAATCCTGAAAAACTGACAAATAATTACCTTGCTCACAATAATACTATTTGTTGTATTGTGTACTCTTGATTTCAGCTTTCATTGATGATTTTGAATCACTATCATATAGCAGTAACACTTGCACATGTCTATAGGTTTGTGGTAAATTTTAGTGACCTTAAAAAAAGGAATGCATTTGTGCAATGAGTTGCAATCACGTGGAATGTATAAATGTGTCTGGTTTTTTTCTTAAGTCTCACCTTCTTGTAACAATTAAGGTCTTTGCAAAGCTCCAGCAAATCTCAGACCTAGACACAATACACTTGCAATCTAACTGTGAAACAAATAATAGAACCTTTTATTCTCGGGACATTTTGAAAGAATTTTTATTCTTCCTCTTGACCTTTTTTCAGCCAGACTCTACAGTGTCCAGCATTGAACTGAGGTCAGTGTTTAACTACCTGGTATGTGCAGTTTAAAAATTGCAGCGTCTAAATCATTCAGGAAGCTGGATAAACTGGCACTAACCATTAAGCAGCAACAACTATAATTATTTTTTCTAATATTATTATTTTTTAAAGCAAAGGAGTTAAATTTTTATCAAATAAAAAAGAACATCTGAATTAGAACTTATGAAGTTTTCCAGTTACTGCAACTTAAAAATTACTATGAAATATCTTTTATCCCTATTGTTTTTACAAAAAAACCCCCAAAAAACAAAAACCCAAATACCCCTCTCCCCCCCAAAAAACCCAACCAATCAAGAAAAACCTCCAAAACCCCAAAAACAAAAAAACAAACAACAAACCCAAACAGCAACAACAAAAATCACCACCAATCCCAAAACCCTACAGATCTCACTTTTACTTTAAGGAAAAATCCTGAAATGTGAATCTGAGATGAAGGATGAGCAACTTAAGTTGTTGTGAGCTACTAAAAATAAGTGTTTCATGATCGAAATGTCATGTCTGCTGTAATCTTAGCTTAATTCAATCATGTAATCACCACATGAAGATTATTGTAAAGCCCAAAATATTCTATGCACTATATAGGTTGATAACGTTTTTGGAGCCAAGATGAACAGTGATTCCTTCTTGCAATAGGATGTTCTATGGCTTCCATCATGCAGAACCTTAGATTACATTATTTTAATGATTCCTTAAAGAATATGACTGATAAAATTATGATACACTCTTCACTGTCTCAATGAAACCATCACAGAATTCTTCAGCTTTTAATAGAATCAGCTGATAGCAGGTGTCTTCAATCAGTAATATCTGATACCTCATATTAGACAGCAAAATACTGTACAATAGTTTGTGAATATTCACCTGCCATTTCTCAGAAAACATGTATTCCAAGGCACAGAAATATCATACTATGATTAAAGTCTGTGCTTCATGAAGATTTTCTGTATTTCCTCAGTGAATGTTTGATGCCACTTCTTTATTGTCGCCTTTTGAAAGACTCCCTTTATGACTTTTTCAATCGCATGTGGTCTTCAATCCTTAAATCTTATTACCATATTTATTGAAAGAAATCAAATCCAAACAAACAGTTAGAAATAAAAGTAAACTGGGAGGTTACTGCTGTATCTGCACATTTCAGTTCCCCAAATAATGATCATTCAAACTCTTAAGACTATTGCAGATCCAAATTCTACCAACTGGCCCCTTCACATCTAACAACACAGTTGGGAAAAATTACTTTTTATGAAAGCTTCATTTTCTTTCTTATAAAAAGCCTCTGAGGCACATAAAAAGCATCTGAGAGCCTCTATAAACATGATTACCCAAGAGAGCTAGGTACTTATAGCATACATATAATGAAATTTGCACCTCTCTTGGGTAATTATGTGTATATCAAAATGTTTACTGGTAATTGGGATACCTGACCCAACACCTACCCAAAGTGCTGGGTTTTGGTTTGGTCCATGACAAAGTTACCTGGAAAAAAAAATACTGCCAAGGATTACATAGAATATTCTTTCATCATCATACATTGCAGAAGGGGGATGGAGGAAAAACACAAAAGAGGTGAGATGAAAGGAGAATTGCAAAGGAAGCCAGACATCTAAAATGAGCTCTGTGATCTCTCTCTCAAATGGGTGTCTTCCCCCCTGACTAGCTCAATGTTATGTTAAGTAACAACTATATGATATTTACTGCATCCACTATGCAGAGAAAGGCAAAGAAAGCACTTTACTACCCATTAGGAGGAATCAGCTTATCAAATAGAAAGCAACTCCAATTTTCATCTACAACTTGAAGCAAACCAAACTTTTTTGAGGGCTGTATATATGCAAAGTTGTGTCTGCATATAAATACATATCTATCTATTTATCTATCCATCCATCTATCTATATCTATATACACATATAAATATATCAGAATATATATATATGTATATGTATACAAATATAATATGTCTGAAAACTCTGTGAAGGCTAATGTCATAGTTTTTTATGCATATCTGTACTACTGTCCATTTTCTTTTTATCTGACTAAGACAGAGATGTCTTCAGTCAATAATCTCATTCATCACAGTTGGCAACTGTAACAGCAGTTTTGATGGGAACATTCAAGTCATAAAAGAATGCCTTCAAGCACTCCCAATGCCTTCTGGGCTTTTTTCACAAAAAAACTCATCAGTATTAATGTAGCATTAAGTATAGATGCCTTTGCCAGATAACAGCAACAAAAAATTGGCTGAAGGTTTGCCCCTACTCTTGCAGTTGCTTGCTGCCCTTGGTTTATCTGTTCACACTGGACAGAGGCAGGTTTTGACCAGACACCTTAGACATCGAATGTGATGGGGCCACACCATTCCAAGATGGAGACAAGGCTGTGGCTGTGATCCTTGGCAGTGATTTTAGATACAAATCCTTCTACAACGTGTGCAGCCCATTGAGATCAAAGAGAGCATCAGAGAGAAAACTGACTGATAGCTAGTAATGAGGAATTAAGATCTTTTTTAGCCTACCATGCTCTGCATTTTCCTTCTCTGTTGTTTTATATTGCTGTATGTCAGGGTAGTGCCAAGTTGCTTTCCAGATAAAACAAACTGCTGCAGAACAGTTCCCAGGAATTGTTTCTATTACATCTGTGCTGTTACCTATAAAGGCACAGAGTATAGGCCTGAGCTTTACTAAGTGATTATTAGTAATGTTTCATTGTGAACAGACTACCAAACTCCATGTCAGCCTTTTTAACTTGCATTCCACAGGCAGTAAGGAACAGTTGTATTTCACACTTCCCTTCAGAACCAAAGAATGGACTGTTGCTTTTCTCCTTTGGTCCACCTGTCTTCTGGAGTGTTGTGTACTTCTATTTAAATACAGGAGGCAACACTCAAGCATAAGGCCCAGTGCCCACAAAGTAAGTGGAAAATCTCCACTGCTATTCAAGAGCCATGTTTAGATGCCCTCTCAGACATGGCTGAGCTTTTTCATCTTCTCAGTTCCTTCTTGTGGTCGTGCAGAATGCACTGCACATAAGTTACTCTGATCTTTTTCTTCTGACCCATAAATAAAGAGGTTTTCTATGCTGAGCAGTGCATTCAGTCTCCAGTCCTGCAAGAAGAAGGACCTAGGTCTTGCTAGCACATAGCTTTCTTCTCACTTGTAATAAATTTAAAGTTATTTGGTGGTTTAAATTATCTCTTTTCTCTTTTTTTCTGCAGAAATATACATGTATGTTAGTAAAATCTCCTGGCTCATGGCCATGAACAAAAGTCTCTCTCCCTCTGTCTCTCTCTCTCCCTCTCCAGGCACTGATGCATAAATCCAATTATCTTTCATTCAGTCCTTCACTTGACTTTTCCTCATCTCATTTCTAAAGATCACAGCTAGTTTATTGCATATGCATCTAGCATTGGAACTTTGCAAACTTTTGGAAGACCTACAAATTTACTGTTGCAGAGGCCTCAACTGGTTGGCTTACCAAATGTCAATAAAAACTTCTTAAATTTCATTTTCTTGAAGAATATTCACAAAAAAAAAAAACTTGAGAAGTGAAACTAGAAGGATCTCCAGTAACCACCAGCCGACACAAACATTTCATATTTTGTTTTTGTTGCTTTTTGTCTTTTCTGAGAGTATAAATAAAACAGGAAAATAAGATACAAACTGATCACAGAATCCTTCAATTTGTAAATACAGAAGCACGGTGGGTTTTTTATTTTTTTTTAAATTCTACTAGATGGAAGCTTGGAGCCTAATTTTTTTAAGATATATATAGCAATGAGTCTTGCACCTACAAGAAGATAGAATGAACTCTGTTAACTCTATTTTTTTTTTAACAGATGAGATAATCTTGCTACCTCATCCTCATAGATCTGGCAGTAGTTTCTTCTTACTTAGTGAATAAAATTGGTGCCTTGATGAAATGAGAATTCTTATTCTTGCAATCTCAGCAGTGCTGTCTTTAGAGTTATAAGAATGGTAAATCTCTCTCATGAGTGGTTGCATTAGGTTATAGTCACGTACAGCTGAAGCAAATTTATCATCTTTTTAACTTTAAATCTACTTATAACAGTTTGCCAGGAAAACATGTACACTATTTTCATTAAGCATTAGCATATGTTTCCAAATTAAGCTAGTTGGAAAAAAAAAAAATCTTGTAAACCTCTACCAGCAATTTATTATGTATATATGTGTTTCTTGTCGGTTTTGTTTTCTTTTTTGTTTTGTTTGTTTAGTCGATTTGTTTTGGTTTTTTAGAAGGAAGAGATGTTCAGGGACACCTATTTAAGGTAATGCAAAGAATCTATTTAAGGTGAATAAAGCAAGCCAGCAAATAGCTATATTCAGAGGCAGGATAGCTCACAGTTCCTTTGTCCCCAGTTTTGTACTAGTTCTTCAACTGAATGAAAGAATTGAGGAGGGGGAGATGAGAGAAGGCTGGGCAGCCACAAGTACCCTCCTGTGTTTAGAAATAAATTGACATCTCTCTACATTTACAGTGATTAGTAACATACTGCATGACTGGGAAAATTTAGTGTTTCTGACAGGGCACAGCCTCATGCAGAACAATAAGCACCAAGAGAGGAGACACTGCTTGCTAGAGAAAACATTTCCTGGAGTTTGAAGGAGATTCTGAGTCACTACTGTTATTCTAGTGGGGCTGATGAAAAGCCAGTCAGGGCTGGAAATCCCCTTAAGGGTGAAGGCAGCAGGCATGGTCATACTGGAGAGGACAAAGAGCAAAGATGCCACTACAGGGGAAAGACAAAGAGGCTCTGGATATGTGTGTTTTCAAAACTTGATATTGTAGCTCTTAAGCAGCTTATTTTCAAAACAAGCTTCACTGGCTGCAGACCAGTTATTCCTCCTTTATCTCCCATGCTAAGTTAGCTTTCAGGCTCATTTTAACAGCAATTCCAATTTTCCTAAAAAGTTAGCATGACAGTCTCTGCAAACATCTGGAGGCATGTGACTATTATTACTGACTGGAACATATACTAGGATTTAAAATTCCATGAGTTCCCCTCTTAGCAATTTCCAAAGTAAGAATAAATTAGCTTGGAAGTACACAGGCAGATGTAATGGGAGATACCTGTTTCACAAATGATGCTGCTTTGAGGATTTTTTTAAGTGAACTACTTTTCTAAGTGGATATGCCCATCCACAGAGAAAATTTCTCCAGAACAAAACTGATTATTAAATGTATAAAGACAAAAGAAAAAATCATAGTGGTTCAGGTGTTATGTCTGAACAAACATTGTCAGAATCCTGAGCAGGTATTTCCAATAAGTGTATATGATTTTCTCAATTACACTAAGTTTATTCCATTCCAACACACACAAAAATAAGTTCCAAAACATTTAAAAAATCCCACAAAATTGAAATCATGTTTTCTTGCTATGTCTATTCACGACTGTTTGTTTTTTGATCACTTCTAAGGTCTTTTCTTTAATTAATTCAAAACATGTAACCGAAATAATCCCCCATGAAATATTGAAATTGCATTTTACTTGCCAAAAAGGCGTTTCCTTATCCTCATAGATTATTTTCAATGAATATTTATCACTTTCTCTAGAGTCAGTAAATTCCCCATACATCATTTTCATACCATCCTTTATCTCAGAGAAGATGTAAAGTCCTAAATTTTTCATTCAGGAGATAAGAAATTGATTTTTTTTCCTGACTTTAGCCCAACATAGCACCCCTTTCTTCTGTCCTGAATTTCCATTGCTACAATTAGTCGCCCAAGGTGTACATGAGGTGGGCAAAATTGAGTGAGCCTGACATGTCTAAATAAAACCTTCAGCAGCATCTATTATGTTCCCCTTGAAGAAATTGCTATGTTTCTGAAAATTCCTCATCAAAGGCATGTAAAAAAAGGAGAATCTATTGAGGATGTGGGGATCTACTGAAGTGGTTTGGCTATTACTACCTGTTTCTGCTTCTATTTTTGCCTACTAATCTCCATAATCTAATGACCTTACTGTAATTTAGGTGTAGGAAGCAGAAAGACCATAGAACAGTCTCAGTTGAAAATCAAATTATTTGTATAGGCACAACCCATGAATCCATGTTTGTACAATATCAGATTTAATAAACTGGAAGACAGTTCTAGGTTTCTTGCTTGAATAGAAAAATGTGTTGAAGTGATGATAAAACAAAGCAGGTATTCCATGAACCTTTACTTCCTGATGACTTTTCTGTAGCCATTATTTTGCCTTACAGACTATCACATCTTTGACCTGATCTACAAATTGCCAGGTGTTTCAGACATAGAGGTGCTCAATAGATGACCAGGCACTCAGCATTGCACTGACTAAGGGTCAATATATGGGAAACAGTGTCCAATTTCATATTTGCAATTGATTGTGGACCCCAACATTTATATTCATAGATTTAATTACTGCTGTAAAGCGATTGCTGAAAAATACTGAGGCTGCCATTTTAATTTGTAATTAATGACACTGACCTTTCCCACTCATAAGTTATTTATGCACAGAAACTAAAAATAAGATATATTTATTTTTTAAGTTGTTTTGTTTTAATTTTCTGATCTATGGATTCTATTCATATACTCCAAAATAAGAAGACAATATTTAAGTCTTAGCACTTTAAGAATAAATGGCTAATAGACTATATTGCTAAAACAGAGTGAATATTCCTTATGGACATAGTATTGTGAAGAATTTCAGTTCCTCCAGGCTTTAAGATTATCTTTTCTAAAGACTATACCTTAGGCACTGTGTATTGGGTTAGTATGGAGAGCTTTTTATAGCAGGAGGCCATAGCAGAGGTGGCTTCTGTGAGAAGGCTCCAGAAGCCTCCTCCATGTCCAGCAGAGCCAATGCCAGGTGGCTCCAAGACAGAGGGGCCACTGCCCAAGGCTGGGCCCATCAGAAATGGAGGTGATACCTCTGGAATAACATATTTCGGAAGGACATAAAAACAAAAGAACAGGTGGATGTCTGAGAGGAGGCATCCCATGAACCTGTGGGAATCCCATGCTGGAGCAGGTCTCCTGGTGGGACGTGTGACCCCATGGGGGACCCATGCTGGAGCAGCCTGAAGGAAAGCACCCTGTGGAAGAGGGACCCACACTGGGGCAGTCTGTGCAGAACTGTTGCTGTAGAACAGACTCATGCTGGAGAAGTTCATGGAGGACTGTCTCCCGTGGGAGGGACCCCACACTGGAGCGGAGGAACAACTCCTCCCTGAGCAGCAGGAGAAGCAAAGAGTGATGAACTGGGCAAAACCCCCATTCCCACTGGGGTGGGAGGTAGAGCTGGGAAGGAGGAAGGAGTCGGAGGAAGGTTCTTTAAAGGTCTTATTTTACTCCTCATTATCCTACTCTGATTTTGTTAGTAATACATTCAAAAAATAGCTGGAATTCTATCCTGTTTTGCCTGTGTTGGTATCTGACAAGTGATCTTTCCTTGTCCTTGTCTCAAGCCATGAAACCTTTGCTGTATTTTCTCTCCCCTGTCCAGCTGCGGGGGGTAGTGATAGAAAAACTTTGGTGAGTGCCTGGCATCCATCCATGGTCAACCTACTACACTTGTAAATGTCAAGTGATGATGAGCATTGGTTCTTATACCCCTCTTGTATCACAGGTACTTATGCCAAATAAACTATCCTATACGTGTTTCTTTATGCTAAAAATATCTGAGATTGCCCCATTATTTCATATTATTACTGACCATTGACTGTTTTCTTTTAAAATTATTCTTATATAGAGATTAATAAAACCCAAATTTTTCTATGGATGTTGGAACTTACCATTTTTGGTATTTTTATGAATTTAAAAACCAGCTGCACATAGAACTATAATCAGTAAGAACTTTTATAATTTTGAGAGGGTTGGGTATTTTTGTGCTAGTCTTGGCAAGTAACTCATTTCATATAACTCTACGTGAAATATGACATGAAGGAAGCTTGCTTAATATTGGCAATCTATAATTAAACATTTGATCTTTCTAGGTGTTTGCATTTTATTTACAGTCAATGGAGAATCAGCCATCTCCAGATGCTGAATTATCTTCAGTATCTCAGACACATATTTTTGAATTAAACTAATTAGTCTCTGAATTCCATGTCCTTAATGGTGTCCAGATGCCTAGCATCTGAATAAATCAATGAGAGCTGGGCACTTAGGTACCTTTCAGGAGCTAGATCTTGAAGACATTTGACCCCTAAGAAGCTGGTAAGATCAAAATATTTTATTTAGGTCCTTTGAGAACATAGTCCTGTATCATGATAGCAAGGCATGCAGAATTCTAAACAATAACTGAAATAGCTGAAATGCAACATGATTATGAACATGCAGCCAACCTAGAAATTTTGTTTCCTTCATGTTGTATACAATCCTAAAAAGATAAGCAAGCCTGAATACTTATATATGATTTCTGAGGTATAATGACCCACTAAAATATTTACTAAAACCCATAATTTTTAAAGCATCATTCTTAATTACTCTTTTTTAAAAGCATTTGAAGAAGAAATTTTTACATTGGAACATTTGGGGTGTAGCAAGTTTGCCTGGTATCACCTAAGAAAATTAGAGAAACAAAGAGTAAAAATTTTAGAAATGCAACTACTGGGAAAATTGCTTAAATATCTTCTAAACAGTGGGAAAGTATATGTTAGCCTCATATATATACATGCATGCAAATTCATCTTTGAAAACACTTGCTTGTAGAGCCCTTTTAAAGGATATACTGGAGCAAATTTTCTGTATGCAGACAACCCTTGTCCTCCATGTTTGGTCATCTGCCAAAGCAAACCTTATCTAACAATTTGTTTTGTAAGGGCAATTCAGAGTCTGTTAAGGAAAAACAGTGTAAGTGTGCAAGTGCTCATCTAAAGAGCAAAGGGCAAATTTTTTTATATTAAGTTTGATGGCTTATTTACCCCAGGTCTATCACCCTTGATAAAGTTAGATATGAAGTAAGGAAAACTACTCTACGGCAAACAGATGTAAAAAACTCAGGCTAAGAATTACTGTACTCATGAAATAAATAAAACCAGATCAAAAATAAGTCTAATTTGCTTTCAACTACATCTTTTTCTATGATAATGATGTGCCTTGTGCTCATCTTGTAGACATAATCACCACGAAGGCTTGCAAGGTTTTGGGTTTTTCTGGACTAAGTCTGATGTAAACACTTCTAGAAGAAAGCTGAAGTAAGTAAATGCTGATTACAGTAGTTTATACTTTCTTTTTAAGGTATGAAAACATTTAAATTAACTTCTTGTAAAAATTCTAGAGTTAATATTCATGTCAATGGGAATTCTGAATCATAACAAAAAGGAAGAATACGCCTCAAATTTGATACATGAATTGCCTGAAAAATGTTAAAATCTTATTTATTCAAAAGCTATTCCGAGAGATCTTGCATTAAATTTTGCCACAAGCTCTTATTTTTATGCATGTTTGAGCAGAAGAAGGCAGATCTAGATATCAAAACCAAAATAACCACATATTAAGGACATCAAATATAATTGAAAAATATATTAAGCATTCATGAAACGACAAATTATAAGATTACTCCTGTGGTTGGCATTGCAACTGTTTTCTTACCTTTATGCTCATAGTTATATCAGTCTATGTATTTTTATCTTTCCTTACCAGTGTGATAGAGGAGAAATACAGAAAGAACACTTGTCAAAAATCTGCCTCATGGTATGGCATGGAAATGGATGAATGACATTGTTTAAACCTGTTTCTGGGATCAGATCTAGCTTTTAATTCAGACCTCTCTGAGAGCAAGTCTTAAGCAAGTTTTTGTGCATAACTCAGAAGAGGAGACCACAAGGGGAAGAACAGTTTAAACACACACCCCCATGGCCAACACACATAGAAAGAAAGCTTCCTTTAAACATTACTAGTCCTGGCAGACCAGAAAGGTTTTCTCAGGTCCTGGATGACAGCTAATTGCAGCAAAGGAAGCCTTGGGGCACTCTCTATTCTAATTGACAGAAAATATCATTGCTACAAAACTTGTCTGAACTGTGAGAGACCCACACAGAGTCAATTTTTAAATTTAGGCTGAACACAAATGGAGTGTGAAGGTGTATCCCACTCAAGTGTCTGATCATTTAGCTATAGGCTATCATATCATAGATTTTTCTCCCTATTACACTCTTCCTTAATTTTCTGGTGAAACTCAGTTTGTCTTTCCTTCATGAGCACAGCACTGTGTTGTAGGCTTCAAAAAGGTTTTCTGGGTACACCACAGCTCCTTCCATCCTACTTGGATTAGACAGGATTTCAGACAGATCCTCTTCATATAGGTATTAAACTTGCTGAAGAGCCCAGAGAGCTGCATGAAGGTGCTGTCTGCAGAGAGTGAAAAATAAATCTGGTTGTTATCTTCATAGAGCTGAAATTGGAGACCATTAATTAATGGTTAATTTTATAATACACTGGTTAGTTTTATAATCTTCCCAATTTTAGTATACACAGGATTCCACGGGTAAGTAAAATCAAGGTAAAGGATTAATTGGCTGGTGGGTCCTTTGAGGAGAGATGCCAGTATTGATTCAAATCTTTCCACTCTGGAAACATATTTAACAATATATTTTTATTAAGTGTATATTTGGGACTTTCTCTATACATGCATTTTCAGATTTGGTACACCTAGAGAGCTCTCTGTTGAAATAAAAAAATTATATCACTGCCAGGAATATAATGCAGTGGATCAATCTCCAGACCTTATGTCTAGGATTTCAAATACTTGGAAAATATCAAAGCATAATAGTGTAGACATTTGTCCACTGGCAACAGAGCAGAAGAAAAATGTTCAGAAATCAAACAATTTTTTCTTCAAAGATAAAATTCTTGTATTCAGACAGCTTAATATGGTTGCTCCTATCCATTCACAGGGTCAGGTTTATTTGGGACTGCTTTTCTGTATTGATGTAAAATGTGAACATTTTCCCCTATGGGGCAATAAATCACTCACTTTGCCTCTCCTGTTAGGAACTTGAGCAGACACTAATTAACCCTCTAGAGAAAATGTTTATAAAAATAACAAGGAATTATTAGCAATGAAGCAGATTTTTTTTCCCCCAACAAAAAAAGTCAAACTGAGAGAGTGAATACATTATTGTTAAATTGTGGAGTTAACTTGCAGGTTGAAGATTTTAATGAGCAGAGACACATGACTAGAAAGGTTTTTGAAAGAACCAGCATGTGTGTGTGTGTGTGTGTGTGTATTTGTGTGTCTTTCCAGATGAGAATCTCTCACTTCTGAGTAACAACTGGAGAACATATTCCAAAATGTACACATTTTTAAAGAAATTTGGAACTTTATTGTTTATAAAGAGCTATATGATTCTTAGAAGGGGCAAGACTTTTATTCATAAAAATATAGGTAGCAACTAAACACTCTTTTTAGGGATACTTTTTTAGCAGGGGGAGCTTCATTTGTGCAGATGCTCCACCATCCTAACACTAGCTCTGGCTCAACACAGTTTTATGATGGTTTAGGGACTTGTTGAAACATCTTTGCCCTAATTTTTCCTGCCAAGAATAAACACATATATCTTGATTATTCTCCTTAATTTCTTTTTTTCTCACATAATAGTTTCTTTGTGTATAAACTGCTTATAACTTTAATAAATGGAAAATTTTTATACATAAAGCTTCAAGATTGAGACTTTAATAAATCTTTTTCAGTTCTATAAGATAGCAAATATTTAGACTATAAAGCTTTTCAGATTTGCTTTCTGCTGCCTCCAAAACAAATGTATCAGCCTTTAAGTTTCCCTTATTAGTTCTCAATTTACTGTCTTCTACTTACAGAACTTCCAGCTTCCCACTGTGCTTTCCTTGCAAGAAAAAAGAAATAATTGAATAATATAACATCTCCAATAAATTAAAATTGGAATACATCACTTTTGAAAGTTATATGAATAAACGTATTTTAGCATTTCAGTCCCTTGCAGGTGATAGGTGCACCTTACCCAAAGTGATAAAATTTCACCTTGTTCTTCTTTTCTACTGAATGTAGAACCCTTAGATGTTTAGCAGTACTAAAAAAAAATCCAGCAACACTTAAGTCTAGTGTTTACTTTGCTTCACTATAACAGGAAATGACCATCTGCAAATTGGGTTCCCATGTTGTTGAATTTTGAGAGAATTTGGTCGTTATTATAAGATGAATAGTTTACTCTAAATAAGGTAATTATTTGATTCTACTACACAAAACATACATAAACAAGGATTATACAAATCACTTACTGAATGCTCAGAAGACTATAAACATAAATTTCTCCTTCTCACAGCCCTTGCCTTCTGTTTCTTTTAAGATGAACTATATCCTCAAAAGTATTACAGAAGTTTCATAACATCTTAAGTTCTTAGCTAAATCAGTGTCTTTTCTGGAAGGCAATGGAAAAATGTTAGCTATGTAATGTCCAAGTATCTGTTATGTTTTCAAAGAGAAGAACTCAGTGTTCATTCACTGCTACATATCTGTACTACAAACTGATAGTTTTCCTAAGGCAGTGTAGAAAAAGAACGACCAAAACGAAGAAAAAGCTTTCTTTCAAACATTTTTTGTAAATAAAATCAAACATATTCACAAGAAATTATGAGCAGAACAAAAATGCATGCTATTTCTATGAGAATTACAGTTTTGTTTGAAGAGTGCTCTTGCATATTGTTTAAATATAACTTCATTTCTCACACAATGTACTGAAAGCAATGGGCTTGTTTCTGTTCTGTTCTGCTCTGTTCCATCCCATGGGAGGGTAACACACTGAGCCTTAATTTCCTTGTTCCCAAAATGCAAGGTAAATTTAGTTGACCTGCAATGGAATAAATATTGCTGCTGCTGACTGGTGCTGACTTGTTACTTTCCTTCTGCTGAAAGAGATGTGATTGAGGCTCTTGTAACTACATATATTGAAAAACACACTCCCAATGCAGCCAAAAAGACATCGAGGCACTTGACACTATTATAAAATACATTTATCAGCTCAGCCCTATTGCTCTAGAAAAAGGGATACAGATAAAATTCTCCTCTGGGAGCCACTGTATGTCCTACCTGATTCCCCAAATGTACTTTTAGGAAACTAGAATATGAAGGAGCTGACACTAGACCCAGCCGAAATTGTTAGGAATTAATCTAATTCTAGAAAATCTTATTTTTACATAGGAAATTACAAACACAACAGAAATAAGATTTAGAAAGCTGAATTTCATGTGTCCACACGGGATATGAATCTCAGATTCTAAACATCTCAGCTCTAACTGTAAGTTTCCTCCCTGTTTATTAGTAAACACTAGACTTCAAGGAATGTTTAAATCTGTAGCAGGACATCTCCCCTGCCACGAAGCTTATCTGTTGCTTCTTAGCTGATGAAATAACTCAGAGCATCTCACTCTCACATGAGCCTTGGTGAAATAATCAGTACAGTTTGCCTTGTAGTGAGTTATTTCAGTGCCATGGGATTGATGCTTTCAGCTGACAGTAAATACCTTGCTGTGGGAGCAAGATGTAGAAAGATAAGCTGGAATTTCTGATTGACAGACACTTTACAAATTATTAAAGCTACACCAAATTTTCACAAAGCAGAACTTTTCTGCACATTCCCTGGAAATGTGTGGTGGTTTCTCCCCAAAGTTTGGTTGCCAGCTTTGTGATTACTCCTTTGAGGGGTGGGTGAAAGGATTCTGTGTACACTATTGTCATTTTGGTTACCTTGACTCCTAATCTATATAATTTCCTTGATAGCTTTAATAAAGGTACCTTAATGTCACGTGCTGTTTTACATAATCTACTAGTAGTTTTTTGTTTTATGCTGTGTAGTAAGTAACTCTGTCTAAGATCTTTTGTCTGTTATCTCCTGTCTATTATAACTCATTTTATAATAGACCTGATTGGCCATTCTTAGAACTTGCAAGCCAGAGCCATTTAGGTGCAGGCTGCCTAATTGACTGGCTGTGACTGCCAGATTGAAGTAGTTATGCTGTTTCTTGCCTTATTTGGCACAAAACCAAGAGAAAAATAGCAGGTCTTCTGGAGTTGAGTCTTTTAGATCACCTAAGCCCAACACAGATGCTCTTCCTTGCCTGAAGAGTGCAAAGTGCTTGTTAGGGACAATTCCTTGTGCCTAATTTCACAAATGTACTGGACAATCTCCTTGCTCTGACATACATTTCCTTGACAGATTTTTAAATATTTCCCTGCTTTCTCCTGACTTTTTTTCCTGTGCTTTCTTTTCCACTTTTTCATAACTCCCTATTTATCTGGAAACTTATCTGCTTTTGCAAATTCACAGCTGCCCAGTTTCACTGATGAATATGTATATCCTGTGCCCCAGACATCTCCATCAAAGCCAATACAAAAGTCATCAGAAGCAACAGTGGTATGAAGTACTGCACAGCTATGACAAAAACAATGTAAGTATTTGTAGAACACCCACAGACCACTGTATGAAATGAAAAAATCTCTGACCTTTGACTGTGAGCTAGCAAGTCAACATGCCTGAAATAGCCACAAGAAAAATGCTGACTTGTTTTCCTTGATTTCTAATATAAAAGAGTTGATATTTTTTTCCTTTTAGGGATAGTTTTCTTCAGTTGGACCATTTGTAACATGGTTCCAGTCAGAGCCAAAGGGAAGCCAGCAGTTAGCCTATGTCCTCATGGCACACTGGGTGGTGACTATTACAGACACTTCATTCACACAGCCTTCACTTAACAGCCCTCACAAACAGTTATATGTGCCCCCCACCCCTCCTGTCAGTAGTTGCTGCTGTTGAAATTATCACTCTCACCCATTTCATCCACATTTGATCCAGAGGTTTCTGTGAATTTCCCAGCTTTTGTTATGCTGCTTTGTTAAAAAACTTCTTAGTCTATCTGTTTGAGGGAAAGTCACCAAATAAACAACAGGTGAAACAGTCATTCTGCAAAAGCAGAGAAAAATAAAACATGGTTATTATATTTTAGCAATGCCCTTTGTTAATCACTCATTTTTAAAAAAAAAAAAAGAATCTTATTTTTAATTAAAAAATATATTGAGTGTTAAATGCTTCACATATACTGAATACAAATGAAATTTTTTTCTAGCATGTTTTGCTCAGACCTCTCTACAAAAAAACTTACTTCAATAATTCATAATTCATATCTTGCAACCAACTCAATTTATGGCCTTTGATTTCAAAGTTCTTCATGAATAAGCTTCCTGCAGCCAGCTAATTAAAATAAAATAAAATAAAAAGTTATTGAGATCATATCAGAGTCAAGTAATTCCTTGTTCTTGTTAAAGCATAGTAACACCATATGACTATATTTTCATCTTTATTCCTAACACATACTTCAGGTTCAGCTGAATATTCTTTAAGAAGCATATAGTCAGTAAGAAGTAAATCATTTAATTATGAAATCTCATCAGTACATGGATTTTTTTTCTTAATGTAACCTAAAATATCTTGACTGGAGTAATGGTGGCAAGAAAATATTTTGATTTTAAAAAAAGCACAAATATTTATTTTAACCTCAAATGAAAAATCTGGTACTGTTATTGTAGAATAAAATTATTAGGTCCTGGTACATTATACACAGCTGAGTTCTCCTGTATGAATACCAGTAACAATGAGATTGAGTGGGAATCACACAAGAGAGGAGGAATAAATTAAAGTAGGTATTGACCTGGCAGTACAAAATCAGGTGACTATCAATGGTGGGCTCTGAGTCTGAATGGGAGAACAGGGAATAAGGTTGTATTAAGTAGCTCAACTTTTTTCTTTCCCCTTACTTCATGTGCTTTCAAAATTTATCAATTCATCATGAATATGATTTTATGTGAGTAACAGAAATTGGCATGTAAAATCATTATTCGTTGATGTTAAAAAGATATGATAAGGGATCACAGTACAGTTCCATGGAAATCAAGAATTCAGGAAGCCTAGTAACTCCTAGAAATACTATGGTGAGTATAATATAGTAACTTCACTTGGCAAAGTATAAACACTCATAAGAAAGCAAAACCGTATGCAGTTCTTTCTCCTCTAATGTCATGTCAAATAAATTTTACAATATGATTAGTCTTTGACAGTCCTATACCATTCAAACCTAGCTGGATAGTTGTTGCATGCATTCCTTCATTTCATTTCTTTTCCTGGAAGTGATTTAGTCTACCTTTCACTAGTGTCTTGATGATAATCCTGACCTTCTTAAGCTTTCTAAATGCAACATAGCAAAGGAAGAGTTCATTATCATTCCTTTCTGCCCTTCTCAGGGAATCTGCATTGATTCCCTGTTGCATTTGGCCATACTATTATCTTCTTTTCCTATCAAATCTTTAATCTTAACATAATCCTTAGTTTTATACTGTTCTGGTTTCAGCTGGAATAGAGCTTATTTTCTTTCTAGCAGCTGGTATAGTGTCATGGTTTTCATTTAGGGTGAGAATAACGTTGATAATGAAATGATGTTAGTTTTTTGCTAACTGAGGGCAAAGATGGCCAGGGGCTGGAATTATCTGGGCATCAGTTGGTGAGTGGTAAGAGATTGCATTGTGCATGACTTGTTTTTTTTATTCTAACCTGATTATTTTAAAAAATATTTTTGTCATGACTGATACTATCATTATTACTGTCATCATTTTCTTCCTTTTCCATTCGTTATTCCCATTCATGGGTCTTTGTCTTAACCCATGAGTTTTCTCACTTTTGCTCTTCCATCTCTCTCCCACATCCCCATGGCAGCAGAGGAGTGAGTGAGCTGCTGTTTGTGGCCATCACTGGCTGAGGTTAAACTATGACATATGACAACAAACATACTTACAGGTAATTTTATTTCAGTAAAAAGCTTCAGATTCAAGATCAGACCACTTAATTTGACTGGATTTAGTACAACTTAACCACTTCCTTTTATCTTCCAGTTGATTTACTACAACTTCCTTTTCTCATTTCTTTCAATACTCACTTTTGACTTTTCTAGCTTTTCCAAAGTTCTATTATTTTTTTTTGTGTGATCTTATTTCATTGCAAACAATACTCAACTTTCTTGTATTTTCAAAGCCATGCATACTTTGCTCCACCTTAGTATCTGAACATAATTTTTTTGTTTTCTACCATTTTCCCTTCCAAAAATTTGAAAGCTCCTTAAATTTTCCAAACAACAATAGATACCTTTACTTACAGCATCAAGTTCTGTCAAAATTGAACATTGCTGTGAATGAAATCAATACTGAAGGAAGGGAAAATAGAGTCTAAGTAAAATAATAACCATGTTCTGTTACATGGAGGCCACACAAAATTTAAAATATATTACTTTCTTTTTTACCTAATTATATATACATTATTAATTTCTTCTTACTTTTTAAAAACTAAGTTATGCTTTCTTCAGAGAAAAAGCCACCAGCAATAGTTTCCTCACTCTCATGCACAAGTTTCTAGCAGACAGTGCAAAAGGCACTCAAAGGTACAAAATTAGACTATTCAATGAGTCCCAAACATACAACAGGCAGTGGATTTGTGTGCTGACATGGAGATCTAAATTCTTATTTAATGATCTCATTTTTAAATTCTTTCTCTATTTGTATCTGAATGAGTGAACAAATTGACAGAAACTAGAAAGAGAAAACATCATAATAAAAAACATAATATTAAAAAAAATAAAAATGAAGAATAAGGTATCTCTCTCCTGGTCCTTATCTCAACCCATGAACACTTCATTATGTTTTTGCTCCTCTGTTTATATTTTTCCTGCTCCCTGATATGAACGGGAGTGAGTGAGCAGCTTTTGTGGGTGCCTGGCATCTGGCCAGGTTCAACCCTCTACCATTTCCCAGTATATTCCCTTTTGAGGATCAACCTTGCACCTGACTCAACAAGGAAAATTACTTAAAGATTTTTGACTGCAACACAGAATCACAGATTCATAAATGGTTTGTGTTGGAGGGGGTTTTAAAGACCATCAAGTTCCAACCTGCTTGCCATGAGCAAGGACATCTTCCACTTGACCAGGTTGCAAAACAGACCTGTCCTTGACCAGGGGTGGGGGATCCAGAACTTCTCTGGGCATCCTGTTCTAGTGCCTCACCACCCTCACAATAAAGAATTTCTTCCTAAAATCTAATCTAATCTAATCTAATCTAATCTAATCCAATCTAATCTAACCTCATTTTACCTTCTTTCTGTTCATAACCATCACACTTGGTCCTATCTCTACCTGCCCTTTTAAAAAGTCACTCTCCAGCTTTCTTGGAGGTCCCGTTATTGTACTGGAAGGTGCTTTAAGGTCTCCTCTGAACCTTCTCTCCTCCAGGCTGAACAACTCCAACTACCTCTGTCGTTCCTCATAGGAGAGGAGCTCCAGCCCTCTGATCATCTTCATGGCCCTCCTCTGGACCTGCTCCAATGGGTCCATGTCCCTCCTGTGCTGGGGGCTCCAGAGCTGGATGCAGATTTCCAGGTGGGGTCTCACCAGAGAAGAGCAGAGAGGAAGACATGTCTTCCTTGACCTGTTGGTCAAAGACCAAGGTCCATCTTTGCAAAATGTTCTTATGTAATTGGAAAACATTCTGGCTGTTTTCTGTGCACCTTTCATATCTCAGGAAAAAAGTGGCCTATGTACCTACTGTACCTAGGTAGGCACTAATCCTTGTAAAGTTCTTCTCATAAATATCATGCTGAAGGCATTCTCAATGGAGTCTATAGCATGAGTAGGTATAGCTCATAAATAGAAATAACTCCTCACAATATCCAGGAGTTCAAAGAAAGTAGAAAAATATTAGCAGCCACCAAATAGGTGCTCATAAATGTACCTACCTACTGGGTAATGTCAGGGTTTTTTGGCTTTTATTATTACTTTTAATAGTGATTAGTATGGATTACTTCAGAACTTTGAGCAAATAACAAAATAAAATTGCACATAATATAATTACATAATATTTTTGTGATGAAAGGTCCTTGTCACATATTGCAAAAAGACCTGTAATCTCTTCTGTAGTGTAAAAAAGGACATATTTCAGCAGGAAAATTCTTTTTTCATAATGCATCATCTCATTTTCCCATCAATCAGAGTACAGGTATGTTTTTACACTACCAGTAATGGGAGACAGAAAACCCATCTAAATCAATTGCAGTCTCATCTGATCTTTGAAACATATTTCAGTAGTCTTTAGAAAATTATTGGTATCTGAGACTATATTATTAATTTGGATACATACATTTATAGTTCATATTTTTTTACTATTAATAAAAGCAGTAATACCTGATACAATGAGAATAGAATGATAAGAAACTTCATCTCAAGTAGGTCAATGACAAACTGTAATGTGTGTCATCATAAAGTCTTGAATTTTGAGTCCAACTCATGTGAATTTAAAGCTTCTACTCCAAGATTTAAGGTATTTAAGGTATTTAAGGGTTATGAAAGAAAAATATTCATACCAAGCCAACAATATTACTGCATAAATGCTAATTTCTCTGCTTCGTGTACATTAAATAAGTTTTCTGGAGAAAGGCATAGTTAAAAACAGGAGCAATAATTTCATTAGTTGACTAATTTCTCTTCTGTCACATTTTAAATAAATAAATTTAAAATTTGGTTCTAAACTGTGTTTGAAATAGGCAGAAACACATTTCTGACACTGCGAATGTTCTTTAGATTCTCTTTATCTCCCACTGAAATTTCTTCAGGATAAAATATGAGGTAAAATGAGACTAGATGTAAATGCCATATACGTGCCATCATAAAGAAACATTTCAGTTGATCAAATTTCCAATTCTGAGACACTCTTTAACCCACTAAACATTGGGAGGATTGGAGATGGAAAGGGGGGAAATTGTACAAAGTTAAACAGAATCATTCATTGCAAAATATTCATTCCAAATGAAGAGCACTTGAGGAAAACCATTCCAAATGACCTTAACAAATTTTCCTCAAAAGTGACACATTTCCAATAAAATGCTACTTGATTTGCCAAAGATGCCAAAGATGTCACTTGGCAGGACAAGATTGGTCAGCAGAGCTATTTTGATTTATTTCTAAAATAATTCTGAATAAAACAGTTTAAGACATTGTTAAACAGTTATAATTTCCTTCTTGTCCCTATCCAGTTTAGATTTTAGGCACATGCTTTCAAAAAAAAAATTGAAAAAATTGTTGTCATATTTCCAAAACTGGAAAAAATATTGTGGTATACTATATTTGTTATCATCCTAATAACATTGGAAATTATATAAAAAACATTATGTTCTAGAAGTTTGAAGGATAGGTGTTCAAGCTTTACTTGGTACATTTTTTCATTATGGTTCCTTCCTATTTGTATGAATATCTCTGTCCAATTTACACCACCTGGCAACTTCTCAGTTGTTTAGCCATCCATGGAACCCAAAGTTCTAATCATAACAATCTTAATATAGTCATCCCATTTTACTCCTATAATTTTGCTCAGAAACTGAAAACAAATCTACAACTACATCTGAAATCTTCTGAAACAGCAATAAAATTGCAAATACAAACAAGTTCAAAAATAAAGGAGATACTATTTAATATTGTAGGATTGCTACAATCTTATTTGGAAGAAAGTGAAAAGAAGGAGAATGTTCAACATCAAATGAAACCTATCAAACTGTCTACTAATATTTAAAGTTCTGGATCAGAAATATCCAGGAACTCATACAGTATGCCAAAAAGATGATCCAATATGTGTGTTTATATGTTAGTTGAGAAGGTTTTAAAGCAGAAGTCAGAGAAAAACAAAATCATTCATCACATTTTTCAGTTGCCATGGTTTAACCACAGCCAGCCATGAAATCCCACACAGCCACTCTCTTAGTCTCCCACCAGCACAACTGGGCAGAGAATGGGAAGTAAAAAAGCTAGAAAACTTGTGGGTTGAGATAAATACAGTTTAATAGTGAAATCAAAATCCACGTATGCAAACAAAACAAAACAAGGAATTAATTCAGTTTCCCATGGGCAGGCAGGTGTTCAGCAATCTCCAGGACAGCAGGGCACACCACATGAAACCATTCCTTTGGAAGACAAATGCCATCACCATAAACATCCCCCCTGCCCTCCTCCTTCTGACCAATTTATGGTCTGGAATACCCCTTTGGTCAGTTGGGATCACCTGTCCTGGCTGTACCTCCTCACAACCTCCCATGAAGCCCCAAATTCCTCACCAGCCTGGCAGTAAAAAAAGCAGAAAAGGCCTCTCCTCTGTGAGAGCCCTGCTCAGCAATTACAAAAATATGCCTGCATTATCATCACTGTGTTCAGCACAAATCCAAAACATATCCCTATACCAGCCACTGTGAAAAGAATTAATGCCAGCCAAAAACAGAAACAGCAATATTGTGGGAAATCTGTGTCCAGAAACATCTTTGGTGAGTGCAAAAGGGAAATTCAAATGTAGTAAGTCACATGGCAGGGGTATCTTTCCTTTGATAAAGCATATTCTACACAGAGGAAGTGTGTTAAGAAAGTATAATTGTAAACTGAGGTTGGGAGCTACAGAAAGTAAAATTCAAAGAAAAAATTAAATTAGATACACGCATTAAGAAAGTTAATTTCTATGGCTATTTTTCGGCACATGCTATTGATTCTCCTAAAAAAGCCTGATGTAGTAATGATAGAATGCTTGACATTTCCAAAAATATTTTTGAAATACATCACTGCAGAGCTGTGTAATAGGCAGAACTGCATTGGTGTTCTACCTACGAAAAGGTCAGCATTTCTTTCTCAAGCTTATGATCTATTTTATGTCATTTTCGATTGGTGGTGTGGACTGATTGCTTAAAGATATTCAGTTCCACATTAGGTTACTACTGTACAGTCAGCTCAGAAGTTGGAAGTAGCTGGGAATCTTGTCCTTACTAGTAACTAAGAGGTAAGTTGATTTAATTTGATAACAGTGTCCAAGGACAGAAAAAAAGTATGCAATCTATTACAAAATTCAAGTTGCAGCACAAGGGATTAATATCAGACAAGCAATTCTTGAATATAGAGAACAAGAGGACTTAGAAAGGTGTGCACACCTGCGGGGCTATGATTTATTGACATCACAGAGACGTGCTGGGATGGTTTCTATGGCTGGAGTGTTGGAATGGAAGGAAACAGCCCATTCAGGAAGGACATTCAGGGAAGACGAGGAGGGCAACCTGCCCTCCATGCCAGTGACCACTGGAGTGCATGGATGTCTGCCTGGGGATAGAAGGGAAAACAGAGAATTTATGGGTCAGGATTAAAGCGAGGCCAGGCTCAGCTGACATTGCAGTGAAGTCTGCTCAGGCCACCCACCTGGGAAAATTGAATGGATGAATCCCTCCATAAACTTACAGAAATGGCCTAACTTTCACAAGATTTGGTCCTCATGGGAAACTTCGACCACCTTGATATCTGTAGAAAGGAGAAGACAGCCAAGCTTAAGTAACCCAGGAGGTTCCTGGAATGTGTTGATGATAACCTCCTTCCCAAAGAGATGGAGGAGTCGATAAGGAAAGGTTCTATGCAGGTCCTTATTCTTGCCAAGAAGAGGGCTGGTAGGAATGTGAAGCTCAAGGGCAGCCTTGGCTGCAGTGACCATTAAATGGTGGAGTTTAATATCCTTAGGACAGCAAGGACAGCATGCAACAAGCTCAGTAGACTCCCCCCTCTTTGGGGGTCTGTTTCATAGAGTACCATGAGATAGAGCCCTGGAGGAAAGAGCAGCTCAAGAGAGCTACTTAATATACAAGGCTCACCTCTACTGTAGTATTTGATAAGTTGTGGAAGTCTGGTGTGAAGCTCCCACTGTCAGCAAAAGGGGAAATATAACCCCTATTTTCAAAAGAAAAAACAAAATAATGAGAAACTGCAGGACAGTCTCACCTTTGTGACTGGCAAGGTCTTGGAGCAGAACCTCTGGGAATCTTTTGTTATGAAACTATATATACCACAGTGCAGTAAGAAAGAACAAGCTCCAAAAACTTCAAATTTTGTTTCTATTTGTATATTCTGGATAATAAAGATGGCACAAAGGGAACTAAGGAGATGCTAGCTCAAGCAGATTATGAATGAAAGAGAAAGCTGCTCTACCTCTCTAATTGAATTGTATGCAACTATTTCTGTTTCTATATTCATACAATCATTATCACAGATTGAGAGATTATACAATTTATTTAAATGACTGTTGATTTTGTTGAACCAACTGCATTAGAGCTCTACCCAAATAATTTACTTGAATGGAATATTAATGGGAATATATTTCCTGAATTTACGGGTTATGTTTGCAGACAGTAGCAGAGGGCTGTAGAGACATAAGGAGACATAGATTTTTAATAGTGAATATGCAGGATGATAGTGTAAAAACAACATCTCTTTGTTTTCAGGGATATAAACCACATTTATAAAAATCCCATATAATAAATTAGAGATCAGAATTACAAGATAGATAAGTGGAAAGAAAGAAATTAAGATAGGACTAGGTTCAAAAACTAGAATTTGTGGCTTCTTGGTGTTTACTGTGAAAGGAGTAGAAACTGTTGTGTTCTACTGATTACTTTCATTTGTAAAACTAAATTCTTGGTCATGCCCACTTTTGAATATTTACAAATGTCACTGAAGTTGAATGACCTTTTTCTGTCACCATGTAGTAAGGTATCTACTGAAAATCCAAGAAATCAAAGGTTGGGTCAATGATCTTGGAGGTTTTTTCCAACCTTATGATTCCATGGTACTATGAAATATCTGGATCTACACCAGGAGAATCTAATATTTTCTTCATTTCTCGCTCTCCAGTAACTTCCTTCAATGACCCAATAAATTATGCATTAATTAAAGTAATTCGTTCATTCATTACCAATAATTTCTGCTCTACTAAAAGAAGTCTTTCTGCAGCAAACATGGTTTTATTGCTTTTGCAGAGTGCAAAAATTAGACCAATAATATTTTAAGAATATCATTCTAAAGTATGCCTTGAATATATCATACAATCATAGACAAGTACTGCCTCTCTATTCTTATTCAGAAAATGATCTGCTGACACTCTTCTGCTTTGTGAAGACACTCTGATCTTAGCTTTTCAGTAAAACCTATTATACACAGATTTGGAGCTGAGATTCTTTCATTGTCCCTTGTCTCTTATTGCTGTTGCCCTTGAGGATTTTATAGCATCTCTTACATCTTGTATAGGTTGGAAATTTCAAAATGCTAACTTATTCTTTATTGTAAGCACAATATCCATGTTTACACAAATATTTTCTCATAAGCATCAATAACATTTACGTGAATACTTAAATTTATTTTGTGAAAATGATCAAAGGCAACCCCTGAAACAAGATTTAACATAGAAGATGGATGGAAGTAGAATTATATCTGTATTGCCAATCTCTATTGCTTTAGAAAGGAGCACCCAAAAGGACTTAAATGTAGCATGGAAGATACTGATACTGATTTCAGTGTGCAAAGAGTTATCTGTGGTTCAATATCTGATGTCATATGTCAACTTTAAAGGCAAATAAAAACAAGAAAGTGAAGGAAGGAAAAAAAAAAAGAAGCAAGGAAGTAGAAGTCTTTTTCTATCTGCTAACTGGGAAAAGGACTTCAAAAGTGTGTGGTGCTTCTGGACATCCTCACCAGCATAGTAGGTGATTCCCTGAATACTTCACCACAGCCATGATGTTCCATCATGTGCTCAGTTGCCTTACAGGCTACTTGTGCTCATTTCATTACATGAGTATCACTGCCTGGAGCACACTTTGATCAGCTGCAGATGATGCACATGATAACTGAATATTACTGTGCAAACGTATATTTTAGATAATGCTTGTTGGCTATTAAAATGACCATTGTTGACAAACATTGCCTACAAAATTCTGGTTTCCTCAAATAAAGTTATGTAAACTAAGATGTAGAAAGTAAAAGGCAAAAATTTGGGATATATTGGGAAAGAATGACCAATACTCACATTGGGGGCAATAGTCACCCACAAGAAGCTCCTTGTAACAGAAATGGCAATGATTCACACTGTCTCAAATTTTGCCAGTCAGAGGCCTCAAAGTTAAGAGTGCTTTGGATTACAAATCTGAGATAAGATTTGGAGACAAGGTAAACAGGAAAAGAAACTGTGCACAAAGTATTCTAATGTTAGAAAACTAATATCTGAGATGAACTAGGAGTAAACATGAAGAAAAATCCAGAAGTACAGTAGAAGAGGTCTGTGCAAACCTGGTTTCACGACAGAGCAGTCAGCTTTTCCTTTCTGCTTCATGTCTCATGTGTCTAGAAAAGTCATATTTCAGAAAACTTTTTTGCCCAATTTTTCTTTGTCTCTACATGTTCTTTCTTCCTCTATTTATGCTTCAGTCTGTGTTATTTCAAACTATTTCTTCACCCTCCTTTCCCCTGCTTCAACGCCTTCAGTGCTCCAGCTCTTCCCTTTTCTTTCTCTACTCATTTCCTTTGAATTCTTCCTTTTTGTTCATACTTAATGTATGTCTCCACATTCTGATACTCACACCTTTGTACAGTGCTTTAAGATTTCCCTCTGAAATGCCAAAGATTTCTCTCTCTTTGCCTCAGAAAATCCTGCCTCCTTATGTTCCCGCCTCTCTGTCTGCTCTTTGGCCCCTCAATCATTTTCATCTTCATTCCTCTTGAGAAACCTTGCCCTCAGCCATTCCTGTCTTTTTCCCTTCTTGAAAATACCCCAGTATCTAGGGATGGGGCCACTCCATTTTTGAAGTAAATTGAGGATGTTCATGTTAGTGGAATAAAAGTCAGGTAAGTTTAGACTTTGATGAAGTGAAAGAGCAAATACTAGTAGAAATGTGATGAATGTTTCTGGAAGGATACAATTATACTTTTACATTTTCAGTCTTCTTCATAGACTGTAGAGGAATACAATAAGACTCTTCAGCTAAATTTTATTTTAAAGAGAGAGAGAGGTAGTAAAAGTAATAGACAAGTTTGCTTTTTTAATAAATCAGATTTTGAAGGTTGAAAGCTTTTAAAAGCTAGTGTATCCCAATGGCCAACTTCCCAAGCCTTTGATTATGTTATTGGGTGAAGACGGAGAAAAAAAGCGGGTGGAACATATTAAGAATATACTAATGGTCTCTTGAGCAAGCACTTTAGTTGCCCTAGAGATATCACTCTGCAGTACGGGTTACAAAAAAGCAGCATTGCCAGAACAAAAGCTGAAAATGCAGTTCTACAGGGACACATCACTCTACCTAAAGCAATTCATTAGTGCCCCTGATATTTAAGCAAACAGCCTTTTGTGCTCTCCCCTTCTGCACTCAGAGCCACAGGACTAGAAATAGCACGCAGGAGATGTGCTGCTGCCCAGTACTGTAGATTTTCTCTAATGCTGTACCTCTCAGAAAAAAACACAGAGATAGGACAACTGCTTTATTATTTTTTTTATTTCCCTTTTAACAACTTTAGTAACCTATTCTCCCACTTCAATTTCACCAGGTATGGAATCCATTTCTGTTTAGAATTATGTGGGAAGCCTCAATTTAGCTCATTCAGCACTATGCACCTAACACGGGAGACTTTTTTCCTGTAGGTTTGTGAAAACAGTTATTAGGCTGATTTTCATTCAGATGCAAATATGAAACAGGTCCAAACAGAGTGGAAAGCCTGTGGGCTGCAGCTGACAGGCTGAGAAGGAGTTGCAAAACAGCCCCCTGTTGCCAGCATACAGTAAGGGAGATGGTTAAACGATGTTGAGGTAGTGTTGTGGTATTTCTCATTACTAAAGGTCACTGCTATGCTAGTTCATCACCATTTTTTGGAGAGAACTGCATAAGGTTGTGTCAGGGAAAGAAAAGTATTATACAGGAGACAAGAAATACTGCAACACATTAGGCAGACAAAGAGAGCACTTAGTGATTTCAGAGGAGTTGCATGGATATAACCTGGGGCAGAGTTTGGCTCTGACTGCTCCATCTGCATATCACTTCCCAGTACCCACTGCACTAAGTGGGGGTCTTACTCACAGGGCTGTAAATCCAGAGTATCTCTACTGGAGACAACTGTCCCAAAACAAATCAAGGCAATCCAGACTGATGGTGCTGTAAATGAAATCACACTCTGACCTTAAGTACTTGCTCTGCCTCAGGTAAATTTTCTTTCAAGTCATCCTGATAAATTATTTTTTCATCACAAAATCCAGCTTCACTGCTTTTGTGGGCTCACAGCACTATGTTCTGATATTATTTTGTTTCTTCTGGACTCTCTCCATTTTAAAAGAAAAAGACAGTCAAAGTTTCTGTATCCATTTTTGTAGGACAAGGATGTCATGCAAAAAGAAGGCAAATTTATCTCCTTTCTGTCATTTCATCGGGGAATCATTCATTTTTTGCTGATCACTTATTTAAAACCTTTTTGACATGTAGCTGTCTTTAAAAGGTTGACTTATTTCTCACACTTCCCCCTCCAGATAACCTTCCTAGAATCCATCTCCTTCCATTGTCTCTGACAATCTCAATTACAATGCTTGTTGGTCCAGCAAGATAACGAAGGCAGCAAATGCAGCACTGCAAGTGTGCTGCTGCTGTCAGTAGCACAGAGAGCTGAGCAGACAAAAAGGAAAATGAAATGTAACCTTTTACTCCTTAAATATAACTTGTGAAACCAAGTTTTAGATCACTTAAATTCTGTCACTGTAAAAAAAAATTATTGACCTATTTGCCAAAGATGGTGGCAAGTTAGGTAGAGCATCTCTTATTTTGGCAGGAGCAGTAACAGGTAGATCCATCAAGTCACTCCAGAAAACAAGGCAGAGGAAAGGATATCTCCACACCTGCTACTTCCATTAGTAATGCTCTCAGAATGGCTTCACCAGCTTTCAGTGCTGCCACAGCTGCTGCTTCATGTGCTGAATGTTTTAGTCTTTGGCAGCAAGAAGCCAGATGACACTACTTATGCAATTTATATCCCTTGTGACATATACAATTAATGACAGGCCTTCTTTCCTCCCCATTACTTTTGTTGCTCTGAAGGACTACTCCAAATCTGAAGGACCTGTTTCGTGTTTATTGTTATTAATCTGAATCACAGTTGCTTTAAGACAGGTCAATCAGAATCCTGTTGTATTAAGTGTCCTACATAAAGAATTTGATCCCTTTCAGAGATTGAATATGATCCTTGGATTTTGAACCCTTTTTTTAATGTAACTCTCATTTTTTACATACAGATTCTTTCAGCTTTGTCAAAATGCCAGCCATCAACTTCACTACTGCTTAGCTGCATTCACTGAATTGGCCTTGGTGAAAAAGCTGCTAGATTGCACATCCTTCGGAAGAGTAGATTTGCTTTTCCTCCCTGTTTATAGTGCAGGAGGCATATGTAGTGTTTCAGGCTGTATCAATTACCTTTGCAAAACTCAATTATATGCTGCTGTATAATTAGCTGATGGATGCAGGTCATTACCCTACTGTTGATACCATAGCTCCTCTCCACTTCTCCACTTTGCAAACACACAGGTGGAAAATTAAATGAAAGGCTTTTTATATAGTCCCTAACCCACATGCCCAAATATTTTTACTTTGTTATATGTTTCTCTGTATCATATAAATATATTCTTTCTTTATAAAAACAGTGTTTCTAATTCCACTTTTTTACACTTGCATAAATTTCAAATCTAGTCTATTAAATCCAGTTAAGCTAATCCTGAATCACCAGGAGGGCAAACTTAGTAGACCATCCTAAATCTCCTTTTACTACTGCCCTTGATTATTCATCATTTAAGAACAGTTTCATGCTTCTCTCTCTGGGTACAAAATTCATCCTCTGACAACTAGAATCTTATTGTGGCCATGGGGTAGATAGGTAATTTTAAGGTAAGACACTGTCCTTCCCAGAGACTAGCTAGGATCTTTATGCATCTAGGGAATATATTAATTTCTAATTTAATGAAACTGCATCAGGCCACATCAGTGTCTGACATACAGACAGAGTATGTACACATTGGAGAGGTTTGAGGGAAGAGACAATTCCAAAGAACTCTGAATTTTCTTAGTCGGGAAAGAATACCAGCTATTATCCATATAAGGCATGTAAAAATTAAGTTAAAATTAAAAAGTTATTTGCATAAGGAGTTTACAACCCAAAATCATAGCATATTTGTCAAATATTAACTAGAGTCTTTATTTGCATGAAGTCAGATTCTTGTTTATTACATGACTGGACTAGGAAAGTTCGTCTACAATCATAAGCTCTGCCACAGAAAATAAAAAATCTAAAGTACTGAGACACACAGCACTATTCCAAATCTCACTAATCTTAGAATAAACAGAATTTAAAATGCCTTGCTGTTATTATGTTAAGAATCACATTTGTACTGTATCAGCTTGACCCTTGCAATATTAATCTTATCTATGCAAATTAAATTATTTCCCTTGTGTTTATTATATCAACACACCAATATGTTCATTATATCAAGAGTATTCTTTCTTGTGCTTTTAATGTGTAAAATACTAAGACTCACATATTGAGGGCCTGAGAATCAAATCAGATAAGATTTTAAATGGCTTTGTATTTCTTCCACCAACACAACTAGACAAATGTATTTAAATGTCCTTCAATTAATTAATCTTTTTATATTTTTAGCAATATTTTGTATAATCTTAGTAAACTTCTGCTTGGTACAGTCACTGGCAGCGGGACAGGTACTTTCTTATAATCTATTTTCAACAAAATGCACATCAAGACTATTTGACTATGTAGCAGCTGATATAAACTGCAAAGAGGCATCCTACTTTTTTTGTAGTTATATTCCTGAAAAAAAAAACCAAATTTATTGAAAATATATCAATTTTAAAAATTTTATTTTCTCTGTGCTCTGGGAAGCCTATTTCCTTCCTATTCAGGCTGCCTAAGACACTACTTGAATATGAGTGATGCAAATCAGAGTACATCTTCACAGTAGAATTTAATCTTGCAGTATTTTGAATGTAATAAACAGGGAATATAAATATTTTTTAATCAATCACATTTCTCAGTATAACTTTAGAAGTTCAGTTGAACTAGGAGTCTTATTTTTTTATTGTATAAAAATATTTTTCAAGCTTTTCACATTTCTATTTGTCACCAAATGGGAGTGAGAAATGAGACTTGTAAACAAGTTGAAATTATAATTTCTTAAGTGAGATTTAACAAGTCTATCTTTATACAAGATAACTACTGGCAAATATGAAGTTTAAATTTGAAATTTTAAAATCCCTCTATAAGCAGTTAGACTGATAAGATGAAGCTTGCTCAGCAAGCAGGTTTAGGTTATGGCTGGTGAGTGGCCTGCAGTACAGATTCCACCTTCCACTGCCTTCCTCCACAACTAAAATAACAAAAGTGGTAAATAAATTTTTTTCCCATTTTTCCAATTATCTAACCTTTGAAAAATTAATTGTTCATATTTCAGGGTCTATACCCTGTAAATACAGGGTATTTTTAGAAACCTTAAGAAGAGAAGGAAAAAAGAATATGCCATTGCATTTTCAAGTTAGATAAGGGGGAGTATAAGGAAAACAGAACCAAGTTTTCCTGGAGATGCACAGTGTCAGGAAGAGAGGTAACAACAAGGAAAATTATGGTTAGGTATAAGAGTAAGTCGTTAATGATAAAGGTTCTTAAATATTGGAACAGGTACTCAGAAGGTGATGAAGCCTTGTTTTGAGTGGAGGAGCCAGACTGGATGGCCTCCAATCCTCCTTCCTGATTCTCGGCACTTGATCCTCTGATTCTACTTGTACTTTTAAAAAGGAAAATATCTTCCCATCATTAATCTTAGTATTTGTATGAATGAATGTTGGTTCTTAATTAGACCTGAGACATAAACACTGAATCTTGATTCCTTCTTATTTGCTCTTTTGACAAAGTATCTTTAGTCTCACATCCCACACATGTACAGCACGGGGAAATGCTGATCCTGTGATTAAGGGTAATTGTGAAAATTACTCTAGTTGGAATCACACTTTCATATTTTCCTGTATATATTTGAAATTTTTAATAATTTCTAAAAGTAACCAAGAAGGATGTAAAATGTTCAAATATGAAAACAAATTTGGGAAGAAAATTTATTGTTTTTAATTGGTAAAACTTTGATAATTCAAATACCAATTTGTGAATCATACAAATCTGTGGTCTGGCTGCAGAGCCGGCCAAGTGGGGCTATGTGAGGTTACATGTTAGTTTTTAGGCAGAAACCTGCAGTGGTCATTTAAAATTTCACTGAGTAAATCTTTATATTTAAATGGGTAAAACAGCTGAATTTCTTTAATTGAGTAAAAACAACCGAAATTATTGAAACATACCCAAGCCACAGCTTCTTCCAAGACATTTTTACTCTCTGATTATACTGCATCTTGATGAAAATCTGAGTCTACTATTACTTTGAAAACTGATATACAAATGTCCTTTGAAGCACATCTCTGACAACTGGTGTCCTGTTTTTACAACTAACCTGAGGATTATTTCAGTATAATGATCTTTATTTTTAGGCATTCACACTGTGAAGTTTCCTGATATATCTTCCTATCACGGTCAAATTTATAAAACTGCTTGAGCCACCATTTTTCTTTTTTTCAGAATTTATTGCAATTGCAAATTCCCAGAGAAAAGAAACCCTTCCTCCTAGATAAAGTTCACATGAGCTCAGTTTTTCATAAATTGTGAAAAATGCCCAAGGACCAGCCCTTCAATGCTCAGTTGGTAGGCTTCAGAGTGAACCCCAGGTTATTCCAGAGCTGTCCTTGAAAAGGCTTCTTGCATCTTTCTTTGCAGCAGATGTAATTGGTGGTTACCAAAATTTGAGTGCTGGCTGAGATGAGCAACAGCATTCATAGTTCCTGTCAAACATAAATAGCTGTTTGTTCTGAGAGTCTGCAAGCTAGTGTAGGTGTAAAATAAAACCCAGAAAAAATAGAGCAGTATCAAACAGATTTTATCTCTTTCTACTAAGAATTATGTTAGATAGAACAAGAGAATTTTAGTTGTCCTGAAGTGATTAATTTTTAAATATTTTAATGAATTTTATTGTTTCTTCTCCATACATATAAACCAGTACATAATAAAATAATTAACACAGCCTGATACATTTCTTTTTTTCTGTATCAGTATTAACTTGAGTCATTGCTTAGATCATTTAATAAATGTTAATAAGCACATAATCAGTGTTATTAGATGAACAGATTCCAAAGTTCACTATAATAAAAGGTCTATTGACAAGGGAAGAAAAAATAAGATACAGCTCTGAAAGATATTTTTTTTTTTTTAAAGAAACAATTCAGCTAGGAAAAAACAAGTTTGAAAGGTATTAAATCAGGTAAAGTGTCTGACTGATCCTGACTTTTAATTCCCTTCTCAAAAAGAAAACTACAGTGAAGCATGCCTATCACAGTTGAATTTAGACTGATAAAATGACAAAGTTACTGTGTTTTAAAAAGTATTGGAATTATGTGGGCTTTTAAAGAAGTCAAGACATTTCCCTTTCCAGTGCAATGACAGGCATAAATAGCAAAAAAGAATCAAGGAGACAAGAGGAGAAGTAAAGGGAGGAACAGAGGAAATATTTGTTGGAAAAAACATCCATGGAAAAACATTTTCAATATATTGGGCTATTGTTTGAAGTAGAGTTCAAGGGACTGCTGTGTGCAAGTAAGAAGGAGTAGATGACAGCAAAAGAGAAATCCATCCATAAAAGCATGTGATAGATGTTGCAGTGGCAAAATCAAATACTTACATGTACAAAATAAGGAAACTCAACAGTCTATGCATCCCTAGCTCTTTTCCCTAGAGTATATGCATTATAATACATAATCACACATTGTATTGTTTTCTTCACTGGACCCCTACCCCATTGAGTGAACAGTATGGATGGTGATCAATTTAAAAGGAACAGCTATTCAATGTTTTGTTTTATCCTCATTGTTCATTTTGTGGACTTATGCCTTATCTACTGCACACTATTCAGAGGCTGCAATGAAGACAGAATTATTAATTTCCTCATGGGCTTTTCTCTGGCAGTCAGCTCCGTGATGCTCCTCAAGCATTAATTTATCTTCACAAAGTGCAGTGTGATGTGAGAGGTTAGTGTTATCCCCACATTACAGAAAGCAAGCTGAACAGTGAGACAGCAGGAGACGATGTTTACAGTACACAATTGAGGGTTTAGCAACTGATTTCCCAAATTACATAAAGTAACACACTGCATGTTCAAGACAATATTCACATAGACTTCAGTTGTATGAGAACAGCCAGAATGTAGACCAACAGAAATCAGAAAAAGAGACACCAGTGCTTAGCTGTTTCTATGATAGACCCAAACTGGACCCCTACAGCAGAGACAAAACCCAAATATCTGCTTCGTTCACATCCCGAACAGCACCAAAAAATAGATCATATGGAAATCACCCCAGATTCACATTCCCAGCAGGTCCAGATAATGCTCTGAATAAAGCATGGTCTCCCATGGAAGATGACCTAAGTAGCCATTGAATCAAAGTGTCTATGAATTTATGAGAGAATTTGGAACTGAAGTTTGAGGGTAATAAGTCATTTTGTGACTTTACAATGCCTGGTTTTGCAGGTACAACAATATTTTATTAAGTAGGGCAATTAGCTATTTTTTTGGTAGCTTCTGCACTTTAAATAATTTTTAAAGGAAGCAAACAGAAGCTGTTCAGCATACAATACCACATTGTCCTTTCACAGATCTAGGAGGTCTGCATGGTCTTTGGCCAGAGCCACTCACAATACAAGTGCTCTCAGCAGAGAAATATTTAGAAGCCAGTATTAAGGGAATGAGTCAGACTTACCCTGCTTAGCATAGACCTGAACTCTGCCAATCTTACTGCCTTAGACATCCCAGGAACAATGAACTGACCACATACCCTCATAAATGTGTTGAATCATCTTCACACTGAATCAGTGACTTCTTTCTTTGGGTTGGTCCCAACAGGATAACCTGACGACCATATATGACACAAACTTCAGCTCTGGCCAGCCTTAGCTTATAATTCCTTACAGTTAAGTCCTGCTTAATCCTTTCAGCCTTGCACTGAAAAATGATCATTTTTGCTGTGATTATCAGATGTTCTGAGGCATTGGACTAGACTCATTAAGACCAGTACCCTCTTAGATTTAACAGCTTGAATTTTCATGTTTCTTTGTGGACTCTTTACCACTGTACAAACCAGGGTCTTCTCTTATAATAATTAATATTGTTATCACATTTCATGTAAATTGGGACCTATCAACAGGGAAAATTTAATTTAAATTATTAAAGTCTGATGAAGAATTACAGTTGAAAAGATCTTTTTATGAGAAATTCATGCAGCTCTAATATTAGATATTGTTGCTTATCCTGATTTTAATACACTTTCAACAGCAAAAAAAAAAAGTGATAGCAGACATTAATCAAATTTTGAATACAATAAGCAGAAGTGAGGTGATAGTTCTAGAAAACTTCTGAAAAATATTGTTCAAATGGTCTTTGTCACACAAACATACATTATTCTAAATCCTGCGAGTATAGCTGTAGTATAACCTGGATGTTAACATATTTTTTTGCAATCAAATAGAAAAAAAAATCAATATTGTAGTGTCAAATTTGTATCCTCTTTGTACTAATACCATGTATAAAGGAATGTTTTCTCTACTGTCTCTGTGAACGAAGGAGTATCAGCCAATACTCAATTTTAGAAATGTTCTCTAATGACCAGGGTATACATGTATGAAATTATTTCATAGTCAGCTCTCCCCTTCCACCTCTCCAAAACACCTGAAAAAGAAAAAGCTGTAACAAGTGTGTTCAAAAGTGGAGTTCTATAATCACTATCGCAGGAAAAGTAGAGAAAACCACAGGTAAGAGTTGGCAAACTGAATTACAGAACTGCTATTAATAACTGCAAAATATTTCTAGTCTTAGACGCATGGAACGTTCTTAGACAGTGCCCTTTCACTTCTCCTTATCTGAGGATGCAGATTATCCAAACTAAATTTTTAGGAAGCAGTACTTTTAAGAGTATCCTAGTTGGGTGATGATTATATATGAGAAGATAGCATAAGATAAAATCTTATATTTACTGCACTTGTGAAGCAAACTAATCCAGAGTCACATCTAACCTTAGCTAGCATGAAGATGGGTAATGTGGGTTTAAGATGTTTTTCTCATTCTGTCTTCTCCTCTACATAAGCATTTTAGGTGTGAATATTACAAAACTGAAAATATGCATAGAAGTCTAACATGGTGTTAAGGATTCTTTTTTTTTTTTAATGAGTTTATTTATTCATCTACTTTTCAAACTGCCCACCTTCTACTCTGAATAGCAACTAAGCCAAGTATCAATAGATTTCTAATCACATCTCAAACTGACCAAAGTTTCCCACTGCAAAAACATCTGTGTGAAGTTTAGTATAAAAGCAGGATATGAAAGCCAGGTATATTTATAGCAGCTTTTCTTTGGATGAGTTACTTTCAGGTGAATGCATCCTGCACTTTTGTCTGTCATTGACTTTCTTGTATATAAGAATGAGATAGGAAGAGTTTAAAAACACCTTTTAATTTCTCAAGTACAATGCAGTGTTGAAAAAACAAGTCATAGTTGGCTTCATGTAATCAGAAGAGATTTTTGAATATGAAACTCTAAGTGATAAAGTAGAGGTTAAGTGCAATTTTTCTCCTCTGCTGACACTGGTGAATGCCCAAGGAGGCTCCTCCGTCAGTGTGGGGTCGAAAATAACAAGTGTAACTCATTCAATTAAAACTCTCCTATTTCTCACTGTAGATCACTGATCTTCAAATGTTCCAGGGAAAAATCCTCACTCAAAATCTAGTCTCTAAAATAACTGTTTTCCGCAAGAAACATTGTGTGGTTTATTTCATTAGAGAAAATACATAAAATTATCCTCAGTATTATAAATAATACTTTCATATGTCCTATAACATTTTACAAAACTTTTACACACTTTTACACTCTTTTGAACAGAAAAGAATATATAATTTCAGATTTTTAAGATAAAACTTAGAACATTTTTTCACAACTCCTCTTCCTCACTAACTTTTGCGAACCAAGTTTTTCCTTTTTAATGGGATTTCAAATTGCAAATATCTTGCTAAGAAATGTTCTTCTCTGCACTATATCAACATGACATTTCTAATAGAAAATGCTGACAATCCTGTCAAACATTCTACCTCTCTGCAGTAAAACATAATACAATGTCCCTCAGTGGTAGTTGAGATAATACACCAAATCACTCCAAATTAACCAGTGTTGCACAAGTACATTATCACTGAACTGACATGACACAAGAAGTATTGGACATACAATGATGTAGAGCTAGAACAAAGTATTGGGAAACCATACTAAATTCTCCAAACAATGAAGAGATTTTAGTTTAGGGGGCTTTTTTATAATTTTGCAGAGATTATTAGAACTATATGCTTTTGTAATGAATTGTCCTGGATTCTATTTTGTTTCATTTAATAGTCAAAACTTAGTCTCAACTGCCTCTTGTATTTCCTTGTCTTCAAAAGTTTACTTTTTCTTTTTACTCTTATAAAGAGGAAACTTAGCAGGAAGTAAAGCTAAAGGAGGCCCATTCTTAACCTCAGTATTATACCCTACAAAAGATGTCATGGCAAAAAACTGAAGTTGCCAAACTAAAGCAGACAGAGCACAGATTTATCTTAGAAACCTTCCCACTGCTTAGTGCAGTGACTAATGTCAACGTAAGCAGAAGCCCAGATCTGTATCTTACACATGCATCATCTTACTGGCTGCTCTCATCAAGATCTACATGGGGTTTGATCTTGACCAGAAATTCTATTTTGGCTGTAAGAAATCTATTTGCAATTTATATTTTGTTAAAACCAATTTATCAAATCAAATGCTCGAGCAAAGCTCTAATATCAATAAATTAAAAATCAGAATAAAACATAGATTTCTATATCGGATCTTCTTTTATGAGCATCTTTAAAGCACAGAACATCACATTAACTCATTCAATCATCCATGGTATGGCACAGCTCTATATTTCCTTCCAGAAACATAGTTTATGGTTTGAGAAACCTTTTCCTTCACAAAAATGAACAAGGACACAAGAAACCTAATACATCTCTCATTGAAAAATAGCATTCCTACTAAGAAGATAAGTGGTGTCATTTTTGAAAACTGATCCATATTTCTCTAGTAAAAAAATATTTAGTCCTTCAGAAGAAAGGGAGGGCTAGGTTCTGATAGACTTTGTCCTTTCTGTCACAAGGTTTTGCTACCCTTTTCTCTGCCGAGTTCCCAGCTGTTGTGATTGTGTATAGCTGACTTCAAGAGACTGTGGCATGAGTTGACTTTCCAAAGTCAACAGGATATTCTAAAGCACCAGGAAAGAGGAGGGGAGTACATTTAATAACTGTGCTGTTCTGCACTTTCTATGACAGCTCTGTGCTGCTGAACTCATAAGCCAAGACAAATGGCAGCTCTTATCAAGTTTTTTTTTATGTTAGAGGAGCTTTCCAAAGGCAGCTAGGAAACATCACCAATACCTTCCCAAAATCTTAACTCCATTCTGTTATTGGGGGTTTTAATACAGATTAATGTGTAAATGTTAAACTTTTAGGTTTACCTTGTTTATAATTATTTATCTTCATTGTATTTCACACCAATTGTGTAGAATCAAATAAAAAACATACACCTCGAAGTACAACTGCTGTTACTCTGGTGATATCTTGATGAGAATACAAGACTTGTCATCTGTTCTTCCAGAAATGAAGACCTGTGTTTATAATACTTGCCATGATCTCTTTCATGCATGTTTCTTTTCTTTCCACTGTGACTTTTTTCCTTATATTTGGATGGATTTTTTCTTGTTGCAACATGTAACTGAAGTCTTAACCCTAACAGAGTGTACATTGGAAATTACTCTTCTCTAAGAACCAGCATAGATAATGAAAGATTGAAATCAGATAATTCCTTAGACTTCCAGCCCATTCACTCAATCTTCAGATGTCCTAGAAGTCTTAGTGTTTCTCCACTGGATTCATTCCAGTTTACACATTATCTTTTTCTACCAAAAGCTCTGAACTAAACATGATACTTTAGGTGAAGCCTTCTAAGGACTGAGTAGAAGGGAATAGATGTTTTACTTTATTTTATTCCATTCTCTTGATAAAGCAGCCCAACATGGTTAGTTTTCATCAGCATAAGGTGAAAGTAGTGACTTATTTTCAATTTTTGTCCCCCAAGACCCTCAGGACCTTTTCTGCATAGATATATTCAATCAAGTCATTGGCACACCTGTGTTGGTGTAAGGGATTTATTTTATCCCAGGCTCTGGGCTCTTTGGTATTTGTCCTTGCTGAACCTTGTACAGTTCCTGCCAGCCCATTCCCCCATCTGACAGCCCTTCCTTCCAGAAAATCAATGACTCCCCTCAGTGTGGTGTATCTGTGGACATGCTGAATTGCCTTCATGATCCAGATCATTGCTGAATATGTTAGATATTAGTGACCTGGTACCATCCTTTGAGGAACTCTCATAGACACTTGTCAGTCAGACTCATTGATCACTGTTTTCTGAGTTAAATAATGCAGGAAATTACCTCATTAAGGGGGTAATTGTTTGAATGGGTCTAGGATTTCCTATGACATACAGGGAGAAGGGCATTTTCAGATTGTGTAAAACTGATTCTGGCAAGTTTTAAGGAAATTGTGGTGATGTGGAAGTCTCTTTATGTGAAATTTCCCAAAGGTGAGTATGGGAGGGATCAAGACAACTGAGCAGGAACAAGCAGGGAAAAATATATAGAAGCTAGTTAAGGATGAACAGACTGCCTGTCAGTATGCTTTTTTGTCTAAACCATGGATTTATCATATTCCCATTAAATCATGTTTCTAAATATTTTCTCTGCTTGTACTCCATGTTCTGAGTGGTTAAAAGTGAATGACAACAAACTTCTAGCAGAATGGGGAAAAAAAACAAGTGGCCTGACTACAAGCAACTGCAGTGGAAATACATAGCTCAGGGGCTTGTAGATCCAAGTACCAGCAACTAGAGACCTGGGATTTAGGAATTACCCACTTATCCAGTGGGTATCTCAGAGATCTAAACTGTGTGATGTCTGACTACCAGCACTTTGAGTGGGACTACAGTTTCCAGGGACTCAAAGGTCCCAGAGGAGACCAGGAGACATAGGAGTCAGTCTCTGAGACCATCTACTGCAGTAATACACAGCAGCTATCTATGTATTTCACTGATGACTTCAATGTTCATCCATCAGAGTGGAGGACATGGATCAGCCTTTCCATAGTGTTCATGTTTATGTGATTGCTGTGTGGATTTATGTGTGTGTGTGTTATTAAAGTTAATGTTCAGGTTGATATGCTGCATGGCTGCTGTGTGCACGTGTTGGATGTGTGTACATACTTTTGGAGGACACATACTCAGCCTTCCTACTAGCTGGGCATAGAGCTACTGGTGGCACAGAACTGCTGCAGCCTCTCATCTGTCAGGCTGTTTGATTCAGCTTGGGCTTGGCTGACCAGTCTTTGTCCCCTCCACCTTCCCCCTTCCCTTTCTTGAAGGATGACATGAAACTCATTTTTCCAGTTATTTGGGAACCCTCTAAATGTTCATGACCCTTCAAAGTTATGAGAGGGGCCACTCAATGACATCAGCCAGCTCTACCAGCCCACCCAGGCCATGCAGCTTTATCCCAGGGACTTGTATCCGTGCAATTAGCCATGCCACCTGACACCTTCCTCACCACTGCAAGTGGTATGTTTTCCTCAAACTCTGCAGCTGGATGCGAAGACTTGGGAAGCCTAAAAGGAAACCTTGTCAGTAAAGACTGAGTAAAAGAGGGCAGTAGGTGGACTTCTCATTGTAGGTCTGCTCCTGAATGGTTTTGGTGGTGTAGTGCCATTTTGGTTGATCTTTCCCCCGGTGCACTGAATATGTAAGTGCTTCTGGCCACCCTTCCAAAGCTAAATTGTGCTCTGCTTATTCGCAAGCAGAATATTTAAAATAGATCGACAGTCATGCTTACATAACAATGTAAATGTTGGTAATAGAAAAAGCCCAAATACAGTTTCAACTTCAGCTATGCTGGGCTTTTTGTTTGCTTTCTTTTTCTAATTCTGCCAATAGATATTCAATTTCTAGTGCTAGGAAATGTCTAATGCTAGGGCAATAAAAATGATCAAACCCAACTATTTTCTTATATGCAAAGAAATAAGACAGGACTCTTCATGACATCATAGACTTAACTTAGCCAGGGATGAAACAGAGAGTCCAGTGATACTAGAGATCTGGACCAGTATTTGGAAGACAGATATTTTAATAATTACGAAACACTCTAATCACTGTAGATTCGGGAAATCCTGTGTGCTGAGAACACTTAGAGAGAAGCTGTCGTGTGTGTTTGATCTCTTCTTATTTCTCCCCAGCTTCTATTTAAGACTACCACCACTGGAATCCTGAACTGGGCAGATCCTAGATCTGAACTGATGTGTACTTCTTTATACTGCAGGTCTGTAGAATTCATCCCTAGAATTATATTCAATTGTTTGACTACCAACAATGAGGACCTCTTAGCATCCTCAGAGCACTAACCCAGCAATAGTTCCCCATTCAGTAATTAATTTTCACATTTCTGACTTGTGAACAGAATTACACTCATCCTCCTTTAATCATCCTGACTTTATGGGACAGAATGGAAAACACGAGTGAAGGGAAAAAATATGCAATCTGATTCTGAATTTAAGCAAAAATCAGATGTTTAGAGTAAAAATATGCCGAGTTTGGATAATGTTTTCAGATTTTCAGATTCAGAAGATTGCATTTCTAAGAATAAAAATGTGTCAAAAAGATGCTAAACCTATAATAAGTGTTTATAGAAAAATCTGATTGCTTAACAGATTATGCATCAAAGGCTCTTTAAAAGGCTATACTTCTCTCTACATATGTGCTTTCTTTGGTATTGTCTTCTACTTAACTTCCTGAAATATTTTTCTATTGTTGGGTAATGAAGATGGTCTCATGAAGCAAATGTTTCTTTACAAAGGGAAAGCATTTCAATGTTCAGGAGTTTCTGAATTAAAATGCTAAATAATTCATGAACTATTCAAACTAATGTTTGCAAATATATTAGTAATAGGTTCTGACGTAATGCACTCTTAGATATCTGATTAAGGCAATCTAGAATTCTTTGCAGTGATCTCAGTTTACCATGGGATTACAAGAGATTTTGCACACTGTCTCCTTGAATCTCTTACTTGCAAATTCTAATTTATCTTTGACTATTAAAATAGAAAACCTGAAGTAAGAGAAGTATGTGTCTCTTATCTGTTTAGAATGACATAAGCACCTCTCTTTACACAGGAGGTTAAGCTCTTGAATTCTAAAGGATTTGTAGGTGAAACTTCTTTAAGAGTAGATAAAGAAAATTAAAGTTATCTATATGTAAACGAGAAAAATATTCTGAGAACATATGGAGATAAAATCCATCCAATATATAGTCTGTATTGAAATGAAATCATAGGAAGTACTTATGACTTATGTCTTACTATTTTTCCTTATATCTGTCCTCAGTTCAGGAAACACTTGTTTGTTTCTTGCTGTTTCTTTCTGTTATAGGAAAGAGCCTGATCTTCCAGTCTTTCAGAAAGCTCTGTGTACACTTCTAGGGCTTCAACATATGCAAAAAAACCAAACACATTCAAAATCATAACACTTTCATTTGTCTAGGAAGAGAAAAAGTGTCTTGGGAAATACAATTGAAAACACCATTTCACAGTTCTGATGCGAATTTGTGTACTACTTTGCATGCATTCTCACACAATTTTGGGATTCACAGCAAGACTGTGCTCTGCTTATTTGCAAGCAGAATATTTAAAATAGATTGACAGTCATGCTTTGTAGGTAGCAATGTAAATGTTTGTAATGGAAAAAGCCTGAGTACATGCCTGTGCTTTATCTCACAACGGCAAAGATCAGAGCATGCTGATGTATGCATTTAAAATATTCTTTCATTGTGCCAGGTGCTGATGCTGACTGATTCATTGCAGAGAGAAAAAAAAAGGAAAAGAAACAGCACACTATCCCAAATTCACAGACCTTGGATGTATCGTGTCTTAGCAGTCATAACAGTAAATTTGCAGAAAATAGCACAAATGCTGTCTTACAAGGAATTGGTGGGTGTTTATTATGACTTGAATGAGAATTAAATGCCACTTGCTGTAATCTAATGTACCTCAGAAAAAAACACCTCTTAGGGAGTATCTCCATGAGCCAGAGATAAAAGTTATCATTAGATGCAAGCTGTATCAACCTTTAGTTAGAAGAATGGGCTTTCCCAGACGCAGAGATTACTTTCCCTTCACCCCTTTTCAAAACTCCTTATCGTGGTTAGGCTTATATCAAAATAGCCAGGGAATCCTTTCCATAGAGTTGAGGATATGTCAAAGAAATAGCAGGCTGCAAAATTTCACAGATTTAAGTCTCACAAAGTGTAGTTAAAATCTGGGTTTGTCTATTTGAAAACAAAATACAAACAAAAAACCTCCAACAACAAAACATTTCTATCTCAATAATAGCTTTCAAGTGATCAAGACCTATATCCTCATGTTCACATCATTTTGAAAGAGAAACAGAGATTGAGTTCCATTATTCACTACAAAAAAAACCCCAAACCATGAAAAAAAAAGGGATGTTGTCTGTACTGGATGAGTCTTGCACTGAACACTGTGCTATAGAATTTAATTTGTCTCAGATCAATAGTTTCATTTGAACTTTCTCAAAGGCTGCAGCTCTTTTCTCTGTGTTTTTGTGTGAACCTGCTTCTAAACTAATTATGTGGGACATTTGGCCACAAACCTAAAATAAGGTGTCTTAGAATCAGGGCCAAGATCTGGGTATAGTCTCATGGCTGTTATCTTTCTTGTTCTACAAGAAATCTAATATGATTCTGATTTATATTTATCTTACAGAGAACTTACTAAAGAAGGCCATGTTAAATGTACAAGAAAAGCCTGTTGTGACAGTTCTAGCTTATTTGGTTAGCCTCTATGAATAAATAAACTGATGAACAAATAGGCTGGTACCACCTTTTACAGCCATTCTTTTTCTCAGCTGGATGTTAAAAGGTTATCTCTTTTCTCAGAGCTTTTCCTTTTTATGTGCTCTAGACCTGAATTAACAGGTCATTATTTCATGGGGTTTATTTTAGGCTGATGTTACAACACTGTAATTGCACATTTCAAGGCTTTTATTTTGGATGTTTTCAGAGAGAAACAGCTTTGACTGTGATGTGACATTAGTGTAATATTACTATAAATAAAATTGCAGAGCTATTACTGGTAAATGAAACAATGTGAGTGATGCAGACTTTGAAAAAAGATGCAAAGTGGCCATTGTTCATTTTCCATCAGATGCCTTCTAATCTGAGTTTAACAACTGAGGTTTCAGTAGACACCAATCACTAAGACTCCTGCTTAGCTTCCACATTTATCAGTGATACGTGAACTTCATCTAAACAGGTGTAATTTGCCAGGAAATCTTGTACAAAACAAAAATCAGAGCAGAAAAAGCAAGACAGAGCATAAGAGCATTGTGCCTTAAGGGCAATGTGTATGTTAATTAATTTTTACTGTGTTTCTAAGTCTTTGTAATTATTTGTATTAAGGTATCCTACTCATCAGTAAAACAAAACAATTATAATTAAAGACATTTCATGATTATGAATGCTGAGTCAGGGAATCCACCTTAAAACTGAGTGAACAAATTGTACAGAATGAAACCAGTTTCAATGTAAACTTTGAGTTCAAACTGGGATTGTAAGTAAGCCTAAGTGAAACAGAACCATTCCTATCAAGTATTCCCCTAGAAGCTTCATCAGGATTCAGGATCCAACAGGATTTTATCCCATTATAATTTTAGGTCAATAAACCAGTGGATGTTCAGGAAGAAACTAGAAAAGTGTGGAGGTGTCTTGGTTGTTGGGTTTTTTTTAATTTTTTTGTTTGTTTGTTTTTTGTTGGGGTTTTTTTGGTTGGTTGGTTGGTTGGCTGGTTGGTTGGTTGGTTGGTTGGTTGGTTGGCTTGGGGTTTTTTTTGGGAGGGGGGAGTTTGGTTTTTTTGGGTTTTTTTTTTGTTTTGTTTTGTTTTGTTTTGGGGGTTTTGTTTGTGGGCCAGGGGAAATATTGTCTGAGAGAGAGATATGTAAGTTTTCTTCAGGAATGATAACAAGCTGAGGAATGCTGAAAATTCAGAAGGGAAGATGGCAGTAGGCCAATTAGCTAAAATATTATTATTTTATTCAATATCCCTAAGTTTTCCAATAATCCTTTCTTCCAAATTCTCACATGTAGTAGTTCCACAGTGAAACAAATACATTCACTGAAAGAAACCTTAAACATTGATATTTGTATTGATTTAATGCTTCTTAAAAGTAGTAAATAACAATATCCCTAGCTGGACTGGGTGGAACAGCAGTTTTGATTGAAGCTGTGTAATTCTGTTTTGGTTTTTTAAATTACTTTTACCCATTGATTGATTAATACAGATTGATTAAAAGGATTGTTTAAAAAACAGCACTATTACAAAAAAAGTAAAAGAGTACAGATATTTCTGGATTTTCAGAAATGGGCTCATTTACAGGTACCAGAGCCTAGGGATGAATCCTTCAACTCAAAACACTGTGGGCTAGGTAGATAAAAAAGAGAAAAGCAAACCTCCTCATTTTTGGTAACATTTTGGACTTGGCTGATGTGAACTACTGAGTAAACCTGTTCACAGCAGTGCATGAAATCAGTTTTCACTGAATATGAATATATATAATACTTGCTGAAGCAGTTTTGGAAAGGAACATTAATTCTCTTTTGAGTGGTCTTTTTTTATAATTGTGATTGTTTTAATGTATTTGAAACTGTACCCAAATGTATCTTCATGTGAAATAAAGAATTTACATGATTTTATGTAAAATAATTTTTTGCTTTTCCAATAAAGATCTATTAACTTTAGTAAGTACAATAAGTAATGACAAGTACAGAAGTAATGTGTAAAAAATGACAATAATAATGGTTTGAAGAAGCAAAAATACCATATTAATGATAGACTCAGAACTCGGAAGGTGTGTTTTACTCAATGTGGAAAACTTAGAGATTTCGAAATTTTCTTTTTATTCTCAATAAGAAAAGACCAAAACAAGATTTTCAACAATTGTCAAGAAACTAGAAGACAAGAAATACCAGTTCTCTTTTGGTCTCCTGCTTATTATTGGAAGAAAATATCCACCAAGGATCAAGTTGAGTAAAAGATATCTCACAGACAGTCCTGGTTATTGGTTTAGCCTAAGTAGATATTTATTATTTATTTCATTTATTTTTACTTATGAATTTGGTTTCTTAAAAGGACTTATTTGACTACTGTCACTAACACTATATCCTAAGATGTAGGTTCAGCTATGCTAGGGTTTTTATGGGTCCTCTTAATTTCTATGTATGAAAAGAAGATGAAATTATTTCTTTTTAAGCTGTCAAGAATGTACCAGGTCTTCTCAAAAATGTCATCACCCCACTGCCTATGTACCCTGGAGACTATTTAACACTGCAGGGAGGAGAAAGTAATAGAATATTGCATTAATTGTTCTTGCTGTTATTCAACCATGAGGAAGTCTGAAACACCTGAAAAGATATGATTGGTCCCAGTTGGATAATACTGTAGTTTTACTAGTAAGAGCTAAGGCAAGGAGCCAAAAAAGACATGAGCATTCTGAAATCAGAAGCATCTAAAATTGAAATTAGAGAGGAGACAAAAAGCAGGCTAGCAGCCAGAACTCCCACAGAATTGCTTCCAGGTCTTGTACAATCACATTATATCTGTTATATAACTTTTATTTAATCTTAACAGTCTTTCAATGGTGAAACAACCCTGTTGAAAAATAATTAAGGTGAAATACCATAACACTTTGCTTCATTTAAACCTTCTTTTAAGGTTTTCTCAGTCTTGCATGAAGGCAAGTATGCATTTATTTACCTGTCAAACTGCAGGAGCTGGTTTGCAATAAGAGAGACTTGAATGAGAAGAAGCAATTGCTGAAGGGAAAAGGTCAGTTTCTTTATAAGTATTATCAACAGAGAGAAGCAAGAACAAAGAAAATTTAAGTTAAATCACATAGCAAATAAAACTTCAAAGTGAACATTTTAATATAAGGCTAGCAAAAAAAAAAAAAGGGGTATCTTAAGGTGTATTTAACTTTATTTTCTGTATTATTATTTTTAAGGCACAGTACTTCAGAATTGTATTTGAGGTACTGCCCTACAACATTTGACCACACTTACAGTACAAGTGTAAAATCAATTTTCTGCACTCCCATTTATCTCAGTACTGATTTTAGCTGGCTCTCTAACAGAATGACTCTACTGGAGAGGTTATTTTACTTCAGAGTGGCATTTCAGAAGCCTTAAATGGTCTGAAGAGATGGCATGTGACCTTTAGGAATATTTTTAACACTGCTTTCTTCTGAAGAATTATTTAACCCTGTGTGGTTATATGAACATAAGTCCCTCACTTTTCCCTTTGTGCATCTCAAAATATATCTGGCATTGACTTGTTTCAGCATATATGGTGTTGACCATACTGAATTTTCTAACAGAAGCTGAGGATAAAAACTAGATTTAAGGTACTTATTTGCTGCTTTTTCAGGGAAACATTTTGAGAAGATCAATTTGTTTCAATTATAATTGTGCAAGTCACATCTCTGGATTCACAATCTTTATGATATTTTTATCACTGTCAAAAATATAGTGCTACTGTCTGTCCAAACGAAATTAAAAGAGAGATCTTGAATTGCAGAGGTTGTTGATTAGTAACTCTAGTTTAGAACAGAATGGAAGAAAATAGAAATTCTTGACTACACTATATCAATCAAAACAATTACCAGTCCTTTAGAATACCTACTCAGACAAATAAGTGGCTCAAAACTAAATTCAGATCATGACAAATGTCTTAAAGCACCTGATAACACTGGAGATCAATATCTAATTAACCCTGAGCAATGCTCTATTACAAAATTGGCTGCCTAGCAAAATATAATGGACAGCAAAACAAAAAGAAATATAAGCAAGGAGTGGTTGCATATGACTAAGTGAGAGAAATATAAAGGAAGAAAAAAAGTAACCACGCACAAAGTTGGTTGATAACTAGATTGACAATCCACTAGAGTTTTGACGAAAGGAAGTCTTGAAGATTCAAAATCAATGTAGAACCTAACCACAACCATGTGAGAATTCCAAAGAATTCCTTAAACTACTCCCCCTGTACCTTTTGCTACAGAAAAAATGAAAAATCTGTAACAAATAGCATAGCTATAGAAAAGTCTTTCCAGCAGTGTAACTACAGAATTAACAGTTTATAGTATAAATAGTTCCCAGTTGAATTCTCAGTTTTATCAGACTACAGAAAATTTTGTAGATGGTCTGATGTGATAGAACACAAAGATATTAAATGTATCATCATTCGTGGTTTAGAGGTTTTGTGGTCTAGTCCTCACTTACATCATATTCAAACTGTAGCCTGGCTGAGCAATTCAGACTTCAGATTTTTAGAGGACTAATACAAGCCCTGAACTGGGACACTCAATTCTATCCATAACAACTGCAAAAGAAGGAGTGCTCCAAGGGCTAACTCAGGAGTTTAACTAAGTTTAAACAGGAGTTTAACTCCATTGTGAAGAACTGTTCTCTGGGGTTTCCCCTAGGCACCTGGGTATAAGACAGGTTTTCTGAGAGGCAGCTGAGTTGCATCCCAGCAGCTATGCCTTACAAATGTCTTTACCTTTTTTGACCAAAGCCTGAACTGCGCTAAGTCAAAGTAGGTTTCCAGGGTGACACATTATTTTGAATTTATTTTCTTACTCTACAGAACACAAATTTTCATTTTCCTAAAGGGAGAGAAATCTCCAGTCATAAATATTGCTGAGTTAGTGTCCCATACGCAGGAATTTTCCTTAATTGGTGTAATACATTCAGCCTTACATATCAAGTTCACAAGGTAACTTCTGTAAGTAAAACCTCATTTAGGGAAAATACTTAGCACAAGACTGCCACATTAAAACTGCTCCCATGCTAATGTTTTTTTTTCAGAATATAGTCAGGACCCACTCTAATACCATAAGGCTTCATTTAATTTCATCTCCTGTTAGAAATATGTCACAGAGCATCACACTGATATTTAGAAAACTGAACGCAAATTTAAGCACTTTCATGGATAGTTTTCTCATTTATTCTTGTGTCAACACTATCCTTTTATGCTACAAGCTCTCTTCTATCTAATGAAAAAAAAATAAATTCTCAGCATATGCTTTTTCAGATGTGGCAATTTCCATAATTTCCTTCCTCTTCACTATCCAACCTTTTTCTTCTCTCCTAAGCATCATCATCCTGTGTGAAAGAAAAACATTTTTTTCATTTACTGCTGTACCTTAATTGTCTTCAGTCTTGATCTTATAATTTCTTCAATGCCTGCAATTCTTACATTTAATTTTATATATTTCTTATATTTCTACAAATTTATACTAGAAAAGCTTTTGGTCTCTGATTTATTTGCCATTGGAATATTGCAATTTTACTTTTGGTTATCTAGACTGCAGTTTTCTATATTGATCTACTTTTTTTTTTATTTTATTTTTTTAGTCCTCATAAGCTCTTTTGAGTTAAGCACATATCTCTATTAGGCAGAACAACAAATAAAAACTGTTATGAGACTTCAGAACATGCTAAATGATACATGATAAGGTACTTCTAAATTCCAGGAAGAAGCAGGAATGTGATCATATTATGAAGATATGTGTTCTATCCTACAAGTCCACAACATTTTGGTAAGTAATAGACATTTTAGCAATTGCACATTTATACCTCTTTAAAAGGGGCCTGTGAAACTCAGCTTGGGTCAAGGACTATCTGACATTATACAGGGCAGCCTAAAAGAAGTTCTGAAAATTTTCATGAGATTGTTCACCTTAAAAATTAGATTTTAATTTATGAATCTTGCTGAATAGTGATTACAACAGTTTAAAATAAAGTCCAGCAATCACTCTCTATCAGCATAGAAATGTGACTGCCCAGAAAAGAGTATAAAAATTGGTTAACAATATAGTATTTCCTCTTAGGTGTTTCCTCCATCACCAAGCACCTGCAATGTAATGACTGCCTTAGCTAGAAGTAGCCAGTAGCTTTTTTTTTGGTCCTCTGTGCACAGCTGTGCACTTGTACAGTTTCTCTTGAAGCAATATAAATAAATTAGTATTTGCAACATATTCTGGTAAAGAATTCCCTGTCTCCAATATATATGACTTAAATTGCCCCTAATACTGCCACAATATCCAAATTTGCTTTGAATCTGGGATTCAGATCCAAATGACTTGCCAAGCATCTTGAAAGAAGGTCCCTGTTTTACCTATTAGCAGGACATGCAGGCCCTTACATAATCTGACGCTGGCCTTCCTGCTGTTATGGTCACTATCTCAGCATCATTGTGTTCCCTTCATTCAAGTATTTGAAGTTTTGCAAAGTTAGAGGCAACATGGTGATAGTACCTTCTCCTTCATTAATTCAAATAATATATCAGAACTGGGAAATATTCACCAGGAACAAGTTATGTGTTAGATTTCTGACCCGCAAAATTTTTAAACTAGAGATGTCTGTTCTTTAAGTTGGTAGAAGCCATAAATAGAAAACTACTTTCAAGAGCAAAACACTTCTTTGTAGTATTGGAGAATGAGGCAATAGATATTTTACGCTAGCCTTGGAGCTTGGTGACTCAGAGATGCAAACTTTTAAAATGGTGGCCCAAAATGCTGATTCAGCATGCTTAGCAAAACATACCAAAAGCTAAATTAACCTAAACCTCTACCCAAAACCTAGACTCTAAACTCCTTAGTTAACTGTCAAGCTCTCCACTTGCCTAAACTTAGGCACTCCACATTTTCTTTAAAACCCTGCTGGAGAATTATGTACCTACCGCCGAACTCACTCCATTGCCATCCAGAGTATAGATACCAGAGAGACAACAACTTTTTAACAGCCCAGGGTTTGCATCTGCTGCCACAATTCTGGTCTTAGGGGCAGCCCCTCCTGAGAGAAATGTCAAAATCTTGAGGAGGTAAAAGATCAAAGGGCATCAGATGGAGAAGGAGTCACAATATTTTCTGACATGTTAAAGTTCAACAGCCACAGAAACAACAGTTAGTTATAGCAAGTCAGACAGACAGCAAGCAAACAAACACAAATATTAGCTTAGGAAGATGGGCAAGGGAAAAGGAAGAGTTCCAGATCTGTGACCTATTGCCAGGAATTGGTCTTTCTTTTATCTCGTGGCTATGAATTCAGATATAGGAGCATGTTGGCACTCCTATGGCACAATCTAACCCTGGTGACAGGCACTAAGTCATAGTTAAATACATGAGTTTGTACAATATTAGTCACAGTATGTTTTTTGTGTCTGAAAAAATCACTTTGCTCAGAAAGCATGGTTCTGGAAATGACCACATGGTGCAGCCAGCCTCATTTTCTGTCCCCCTGTCTCACTAGGTCAGCCTGTCTTTTGTATAAGGCCATGTGTCAGAGCCTAGCAAAGTAAGGAAGCATTTTGGGAAATATTTCTCTTGAGACGAACTGGATTTGGTTCCTCCCTCCCACAAAACAAGAATAACAGGAAATTAATCAACAATAATAATTTTAAAATCAGCTATCCCTATGAAAAGATGTCAAACTCAGTGTACACCTACTTTATTTTTAAAAATGCAGATCTATATATATTTGCCTAAGTAATTCTACACACCTGAAAAAACTCTTCTAGAATTAATGCTAGCTTTTTTTGATGGTAGAAATATAGCTATTGAGGTTTTTTTTTGCATTACACACATAGGTAAATTGTATGAAACAATTTGCAACAGTTCATGAAAGTCATTAACATTTTGCATTGCCTCTGCTTCTTCCATATGTTGTAGCAGCACATTATGAAGCCCAAATAATTCTGAAAACATTGGATAATTGAAATGACCTGAATAATGGCCAAGTCAACAGTGTGAACTGAATAATTGTTCAATTTAGCATGTATTTCTATTTGGGCTCCTCAATCAATAAAATATTTGTGATTTAAAAAAACTTAAGAAAAACAAGAAAAAATCATCTACCTCGTAGGTAATGAAAATTGAAGTCCTACTAGGCATGTCTAGAGTTGCATTATCAGGGTCACCAAGAAAGCTATTTTACTTGTGAAATAACCTTGAAACATTTTATTTGGCATCTTTCAGCTGTTCTTTATCTTTCAAACAAAACAAACAAACAAAAAAAAAAGACCCTAAAGGTCTCCACTCAGAAAAATATGGCATTGTCAGGAAGTATGGACTTACCTTAACAATTTTCCTAATTTGGCCTATGTATTCGATTGAGTTTCCTTTAATGTAAAAATTGAAATGTTAATTTCCACTGTTGGTGAGGAAAGAGAGAGAGGTTCTTCAAAGGGCAGTTCAGAGGAATTATCTTGGGACAGATTCAGTTCCTTGTGAGGATGCCTATCTCTATTGAATCATGGAATGATTAAGGCTGGAAAGGACCACTGAGTCCAGCCTTTGACAAACCACACTATTGTCAACTAAACCATAGCACTAAGTGCCACATCCAGTTGTTTCTTGACTGCTTGGAGGAATGGAAGCTCCACTACTTTCCTGGGCAGTCCATTCCAATGCTTGACAACCCTTTCAGAGAAGAAATTATTTTTGAATTGACTATGACTGATTATAGAGGAAGCCTGAACATCTGGCTTAAATTAAATGTCCAGCTTGGCAAATTTTAGAGGTAGATGTGAATCCCAATCCAGGTACAGGCATGGGACTGAGGGTCCTCCTTTTACATCCTGTCCCATTAGCCCTTTGCTCCAACAGGAATTATAGTGGCATTATATTGGTACTGATCAGAATGAGTCAGGAGATCAGAATTTGAGCTGAAGTGTTTAAAAATTGTTGCAGAAAAGTCCTTGGGAAAACTCTAGATTTATGCAGGTCAGTAGCAATTCTTGCCTGATAGTTCCAAGAGGCAATGCAGAGTTATGCTGTCCATAACCCTACCCTGTGTCTAAGCAGTGCATTTTAGCCCCTGGGTAGTAACAATAGCAGATGCTTATTATATTTAATTATTAACCATCAGCTCTTTGAACTTATCACCTTAGTCTCTCAGCACCTGCATGATGGATGGCAAAATTCCCATAATTTCAACTTCCATCAGTCAGTAAGTAAAAGGTGAGCATCTGCTAGTGCTCACCAACCCCTCAGGATATATTCGGCTATCATTATGATTGCTCCTAATGGTGTTTTACACAAAATAAGTTAGGGTGAAAAAGGCATGCTAGGTTATTTTACACATATACAATGTCAAAGTATTTATTGCCCTACATATGGCAAATTTTAAATATAAATAGATAATACCAGCAGTACATTTATTATTAAATTTAATATTTATGCAGTGACATAAATTTACATGTCCTTTTAAATGTTTCTGTATTTTAGAACTGAAGCTTTAGTTAAAGAAAGGAAGGAAAAGTCAGAAGCTGAGAGTTAAAGAAAGGAAGGAAAAGTCAGAAGCTGAGAGGAAGTTGTACTTTACCACATCAGCCATTGGTTTTTTGGTACTTAAAGGTATGTCCACACCACAGAGTGAAGAAATCATCTTTGAAACTGTAAGCAAACAAGCTAAGTTCTCATTATGTCATTAAGAAAGCTGGTAGATTCTGCTCAGAGGACTCTGAAATGCAGAACCTGGGAACATGGATATGTTGCTTTCAGGACTCAGGTTGCTAATACATCTCTATTGGCATCTAATGCATATTCTCTGCATCAGTGCATCCTCTTAGGTCACAATACCTGCACCTCTTCCCACTGTGCCACAAGGAGGAGTTTGGAAGGTGCTTACAGCAGTAGTCAGAGTCTGTTTCAGCCATTCCCTTCCATGGAGCTGAGTCACAGGGGAAATTTGACTATTATGTGCAATGCATTAGCAATTTTATAATTTAAAATCTGATTTTCTCTCAAAGTATTTTCATAAATGAGGCCAGAATAATGAAGCAGTTTGCATCAGAATCCTCTGGGAAACTTTCAAGGCAACTACTGCCACATTCTGTCCCAAGGCTACACCCCTAAAGAGATCTCATTGCCAAGAGAATAGCATATTCCTCTTCCTTCTTATATGATGTGAAAATTATCTAGAAAGTCACATTACCGATGTCTTGTAGGACTCAGTAATGGAGCTTGGAATTCATGTGAGACCCGTGCTAAATGTTGATGCAATAGCACAGCAATAAACAAAAAGTGTTCCAAACATCTGGTGAGTTGTGAGCAACCCCTCCCCTTCATGCCTGGCAAAATGGGAATGAAATGGCCACTTAAAATTTGAGCAATAACCTTCAAATATTGCACATAGGTCATGGCTGGGTATGGAACAGAATTGTATAATCTATTCCTGGTGCACAGCTGGCGTACAGGCAGGGGTGCAAACACACACACACACACACACACACACACACATCACAGATCAAGGCTGAAGGCAAATTTTGGTAAGACAAAAGTGCAGCATAAGGAAAGCAATTTCCCAGACACAGTCCTCTGGTAGTAGACATATAAATAATGAAATCTCTATGACTGCCCACCAGACATGATGTGATGTACAATTTACGTTGAAAATGTATTATTGTTGAAGAACAGGCTAAATTTTTAAAAGTTTTCATAATTATATTGTTAAATGCCTGGATGTGTATGGAAAACATGATTTTTACATTAAAAAGCATCTGAAAAAGGTATTTTCCCAATTTTTAATTGGGAATTGTTGTAAGTGATACAACTGTTTATGACTTCTTATACCCACTATAACAAAAAATTTTACAAATTCAGAAATTGAGGAGACAGCATAAGTATTTTTTTAAGTGCTAAGAAGATGTTTGGAAACCAATTAATAAAAGTTGTGACTATGTTAAGGACCTTCTTCAAAGAGGCAAAAAGAAATCTCAGTATTTGAGAGACTCCTACACTCCCTGTTTTTTGGGGCCAGTCTCCTCCCTCAATTTCAGGAAGAGCTGAATGAGTCTCTGGTGGAATTACCCTCTCCTATTGAAGGATGTCTCAGCAAGACAAGGGGCCTTTTGCCAAATAGTCACCCTAAGGGGTCCCTGGTTGTGAAATTTCTGGTCTGTGTCTTAACAAATAATTGCAAATTTCTTAATCTTTAACAGTTTTTTTTTTTCAACAGCCACTGGAAGAGAAAAAGAGGATGTTTCAAAACCTTTGTTGACATTTTAGAAGGTCCTGACTAGTTATAGTTTAATTAAATTGATGACAATATTTAAGTTATGATATGGTTTTTCAGAAGTAATTTGAGGGCAATTTTCATTGTTTGCATGAATGTCTCAGGCAAGACAAGCAATTAAAATAGAGATTGTACCACAACAGTAAAATTACATACCTGAAATCTCATGAATATGTGATAGGGTTATTTTTATCAGATATATCTTCTGAAACTCTATAAATGATGTTTGCTTACTCTCTTTGGTTACCCCACATTTCAGCCAAGTATGAAAATCCCCCATAAGAGAATTATATAAGAGCATATTATAAGAGCTGTAAAACCCCTGACAAATACCTGTCTTACATGACAAAGACATTCAAATCTTAATTAATTTAAAACAATAGAAGTGATAAAGAGATTTTTCTCAAATTCACTTTCCTATTTGTTTATATAAAAATAAAAAATATTTTTGTCTTCTACAGCATTTTAGTCAGTCTTTGTCTTTCTTCCTACAAAAGAATCTGAATACAAATATTGGTTTTTGTGTTCTATGATGTGGTCTATGCATTTTAGAACCCCAAATCTGGGAGGTTTTAGAATATACTAATTTTATAAATTTATTTTTCCTGTGTTGCTTAGTTCTCTGAAGATGCTCAAGCAATCCAACTGTAATCTCCAAATGTATGACAGTGCATCTAAATTTTTCCAGAGTACTATTTTATGGTGGTAGATATTTCACACTAACCAAGGGTATATAGATAGATTTGCAGTTCAAAATTTAATAGATTTTTTTTTTCAGGGTCTGTCTGTATGACTTAAAATGATCATTTTTTTCCCAGCAGTTTTTCTACTCATCCTTCCCAGCTATTGCTGAGTCAGAGAGTTCAGACTGTTTAATTGAAAATGGAGTGACAAGTCTTTACAGCCAGATCAAAAATCAAAAAGAGGCAATGGAAAGACATCCTTTGACTTAATTTAGAAAGCCATTCCAAAAGCTTTATATATATTCAAAGTGTATTCATTAACATAATTTAAAACTCCCTCCCAAATCCTGCTATCACACAATCTTAGCTAAGCATCGACATGTAGATCTTTAGCCTGTTTTGCCTAATTATTCTAATTTTCCCTTGGTTTAGCTGACCTTATTTTTAGAAAAATAATTACTTTATGTTAAGAAATATTTGCCTTTATAAAAAAAAAACCTCTGATTTATTTAAAGTGGCAACAAAGCAGCAGCACATGACGACTGAGGGTCAAAATAAATTGAAATTAGGTCCTTCCCCAGCCAGCTGCTGTCCGTGTTTGCCCTTTCTCAAAGTCAACAGCCTGGGAGCATCACTGCCCCTACACTGCCAGCCCATGTGGTAGGACACCTCTGAACTGCAGAATGCCCTGTGCACTCTGTGAGCACTGCCAAGCCCTCACTGCCATCTAGTCAAGACACCTGGGCATTGGGCTCTTGAGAAGAGTCAAAATTAGGCACTCTGAAAGTCCTACCACACTGGTGCAATGAGCAGAGACATTGTTCAGTGTCCTTCTGAAATTGTGGTAAAGGATTCAAATAAAACCAGGGGAAGGATGCAGAAAGACTCTCAGGTTTGTAAGAAACAAAGAAAGAGAAAGGTTGCAATTGGAGGAAAGTGAAGCCAGATTTCTCTTCATTTACAAGAAAAGCCTTCTCCATACAGATTGTCTTGACTTCACCATCTGAGAACTGACAAAATGTGAAAGTGTTATTGTCCTATTTTCAAACAGTAGAGCTAGATGACTATGTAACAAAATAAATAAACCAACTGTCATTAACAATATTAGCTGCTATTTTTTGAGTTGTGGCACTTGTGTTGTAGAAATACAGCTGTAGCCACTCTAGCCAACATTGTAGATATACTTGCTTGTGCATAAATTTTGCACTGCTTATCAAATTCTTATCTGCTGTCTGTTCCCTTATGAAATAATATAAAAAAAGAGAAAAGGTGAAAAGAGGAGAAATTGTATTTTTGTGTACAGTCTATATACAGTAGAGCATTGCCTTGATCCTTCTATGGTTCTTCTAATGCAAAACCCTCAGGCATCTTAGCAGCTAGAATGAAAAACAAACGTTTTCCTGGGTGTATTTATGAGTACTACAGGACTTCACTAATTTGTACCCATGAAAGGGAAGACATAGGAAATGACAGAGTAAATGAACACTTGGTAGACCAGAATTTTATTCATCCATATTCTAATTGTCATTTGTTTCCATTTATTTGCAGCAATACTTCATTATACTGTTGCTGCTATTTATCTTGATACTGCTGCCACCTTAGAAAAAGCAGTTTTGAATAAAACCCCAAACCTAAAGTATTATTCTCATTAAAGGGATTTATTGGTGCCTAGAAATAGATAAAGATTAATAAGTGAAAGAATCCTTTCTAGAGCATGGGTCACTTTTGCAAAGTCATTAGGAAAATGAATGTTCAAAAGTACTTTGTCCAGATGTCAAACACACTAATAAACACTTTGGAGAATGGAATGTAAAGTGGTGTTGTAATAATGATATTGAGTCTCAGTCTCTAAATCTTTACTGAGATATAAGAAAGTGAGGGGTAATGTTTTAGGCTGGAAGTGTGCTTCTTCAAGGCACAATTTATTTTAAGCAGTATCTACTCATATATATACACCCAATCAGTGAAATATTATAGTGGTTCCCCCTTTGAGCAACAGCTAGCCCATCCAGTCGAAAATATTAGAAGTTTTTCAAAAATTATTCAGGCGCTGAATCCTTTCGCTCAATGATTATGAACTTTGCATCCAAATTTGTACCCCAGTCACTTTTATATGAAGCAGAAAGAGTTAAATATAGTTCCAATTCCCCAAACTGCTCTGAGTGACATGAGCAATATAAGCATAAGCTCATCTTGTCTCAGAGTGAGTTCAGATAATCCATGTACAATCCATGTCCAGCAAATTTAAGAGACCTGCTCTTCCCTGCTCTATTAGCACAGTTCACCACCTTTGTTCCTTGCAGTTAAAGCTGATATGCACCCCAAGAATTTGGAGGGGTTTAGAAAGTGGTGCATATTTGCCATTTTTACCTCTTGTATGGGCACACTTGCCTCTGTCCATTTGAGGGCAAAAATCTCTTTATCATTTCACTCACAGTGGCCACCTGAAGGCACCCTTTAAGCTATACAAGCCCAGAAAAATTTTTCAGCTCACCTAAAACAAATGTAATTTATGCTGGTCTTTATGCTTGAATATTGTACATATTTTATGCATTCTATTTAATCACATCTGAAGGCTATCAAAAGTTTAAAAAATCTTTCAGCAAAGCATTTTATTCTACACATGCTACACTTCTTTGCCATACTCCCATAAGCCAGAGAGCCTGGATAACATCACTTCTGTAAAAAGATTTAGCAGGCCTTGAAAATTATTTTTCCTTTTTTATTTTTTTTCACTTGGGTCAAATGAAAGTAAATTCTGTGAAGACTCAGTACTTTATAGGTTTAATAATGAAAAATAGAAATATCAACTCAAGGAAAAATATCAGTTTTAGTTTGAAATCAGTCTAAGTTAATATTTACAACTTTAAAGTGAACTTCAAAAGATTTGAAGTTCCAGAAATCAGATTGATTGTCAAAACTATTACAGTCAGAAATCAAGAATTTGCTTGACTGAAGAAGGCATAAATTAAACCCACATTGCTGAAATGCTAGCAAGAATTCTAAATACTGTCTTGTGTGGAGACTTTCTGTCTATCTTTTTATCTTCTTTCAGACACTCCCACAGACACTACAACACTTAAAGACCAAATGCCTAGTCCTAGACCATCCTTCATTCTCTACATTTATTTTTAAAATTCAGCTAAAAAATTTAAAGTCACAAGGCAAATTAGATAATTTAGTCAACTGTAGGGAATCAAAGGTCATTGGATATACAGAATTTGTTCTTACATTGATTGCAATAATTTTAATTTGGCTAAAATCTAACTTCTCTCTAAAAGGTATCTTCCAATAAATGTACATTCAATCTGAACTGAATGACATCTTGTCATGGTTTAACCCCAGAGGGCAGCTCAGCCCCACAAAACCACTTATCCACTCCTCCTCAGTGGGATGGGGGAGAGAAAGAATCACAAGCAAAAGTGGGAAAACCCATGGGTTGGGATACAGAGAGTTTAACAGTAAAGCAAGAGACATGCACAAGCAAAGCAGAACAAGAAGTTAATCCACCACTTCCTATGGGCAGGCAGGAGTTCAGCCATCTCCAGGAGACAAGGGTGCCTTTCTATGTAGCAATTAGCTGGAGAGATAAACACCATCTCTACAAATGTCCTCCCTTTCCTTCTTCCCTATAATTTAGAGGTCAAGCATGACCCATATGGTATGGAATATTCCCTTGGTCTATTGGGGTCTGGTGTCCTGATCGTGTCTCCTTCCAGCTCCTTATGCACCCCCAGACTCCTTGCTGGTGAGATGGGGTGAGGAGCAGAAAAGTTTGTGGCTCGATGTAATCACTGCTCAGCAGTAACAAAAACATGGCTGGGTAATCAACAGTTTCCATCACAAATCCAAAGGAAATGAACCCTATTCCAGCCAAACCAGCACACACCTACAGATGGAGAGCCTGCTTGGCAGTTTCCTCCCATGATTAATGCTCTGTGCTTTACTTCTTAACATCTGCCTGGCACTATGAGCCACTGGTTCTTGTTACACATCTGCTTTCTGAATGTCATATTTTCTCCCTCGGAAGTGTTATCCACCATAACATCTTTTCTGTGACAAGTTAATAAGTGAAAGCTCTAAAGTTCATATGATGGGGACTTTTCCAGTGTTCAAATCAATTCTATGGCTCTTTCTAAGTCCTTGCTAATTTTTAAACCTGTCTAGAAGCATCCAGCCTTAGCTTCCTCAGTGCATGTTAGCTATCTATTAGTCAGCTGCTTATGCATCTTGGAACCATATCTTTACTGTGGTGGTGACCTTGGGAATTAGGAAATCATATTCTGTTACAACATCACTACTTCTCAATACTCACCTGACTTTCTTATCCTTCAAGATAACTTCCTTATCCTTCAAGATGTAATTTTGAAAACAGCCTGCTGTATTTTTGAGTTCACTAGAATAACAGCATTCCCAGTTTAGCAGTCATTGAATGACCTGCTCTCACCATTATTTCTCTTCCCACTATACATTTTACAATTAGTACTAATATAGTAGCAGACTGCTTCCAGAGAGATATTTCACACTGACACTTCTTTTTTGAAGACCTGTTAGTCATGTAGTTTAAACCCATATCTTATTGGCACCTTTCATTGTGTCAGGTTCTTTGGTTGGATAAAAGGATGTGGATGCTTGTACACATTACCAGGATAAACCTTTATATGATTTTCAAATACAGCTAAAATGTTATCACAGAAATAATTTTATTTTATGAGACCAACTATGTAAACCACAATGTTGACTATTATGAATTATGTTCTTGGTTTTAAATACTTTTGAACTACTTCATTTATTTCCTACTTCATCTTTTCCATTATTCTTCTGCACATGGTGACACATGGTGTGAATTTCGCATTCACACAGTATCAACAATCTCAGATATTTAAAATCTTACAAGGATTTCTATATTTAATAAATATTAATACTGCCAGTCCTCAGACATTCTTAGAAGTGCAGACATCTTTAAAATATTATTTTGCAATGAAAAAGCCAGAAAACAAGTCTGCTCTATTATACTTCTTTCATTATAGACACTCATTTATTGAACACCTATGTCATCTCAATCTCCTTACTAGTAATTATGTCATTTATTTCAAGAATAGAATACATGTTTGTTTCTTCCTCTTGAACAACCTCTTTCTTTCCCTGCTGTTGCTGTGAATCCCTGTATTCCTGATATATATTTTCAACTTCAACTGTGGTTATTTCATTTAGAAAAGATATTTCTTCCGTGTCTTTATCTTCCTTCATTAATTTTCTCCATAAATTTTCACATTTTCTTTTTAATATCACTCTTTTGGACTATAATCTCTTTAGATAATACACAGAGATTATATAGGAATTTATACCTGCTCTCATTAGCCAATGAGTGGCTCTCATAGCCACTTCCTTTCATTGTACCAGTGATGGTTGCTGTAGTGAAAGGAAGTGACAATGCCTTTGTAGGACTAGTTGTGTGTCCTCACAGCTGAGAGCAATTATCAGTGATGGAAGAAAAGGTGTAGAGACAAGAAGCAATATTTCTCTTTATTTATTCACTTCCTTCACATGCATACTCTCATCTGAGTCTCCAGGAGAGAACTTCCCAAAGAACAAGATTCCTCTGGAGTTTTGAATTTTTCAGGTAGGTCCCTGTAGACCTAGAGAATCTTCTCTTTCCTTCTTCATCAGAGACTGGGTTTTTCTTCCTGAATCTAATACATCTCTTACTTGAGTTCTCAAGCTGAAATTTTCTGAACTCCAATACCAAATCATGTGCTAAATTGTGGGTCACACTTTTTATAGCAAAAAAATATTCTACCAGAGTTCAGAAGTTCAAGAGAACATTCCCACAAAAAGCTTGCAGTTCAATCACATGGATAAATTATCCATCTTTTCTTGTCACCTGTATGCAGCTGAAATCTAGTCCAAGCCTCTCCCATTATGTCCACTACACCAGGGAACTTTTGTTTTCCTTCTTAACTGGAAATCACACAGTAATGATGATTAAATCCAGTGTAAGCATCTTCTCTTGGCAGCAATCAATATTTTCAAAGCATTTCACTACTTGTAGGACTATGAGGAAAGAATTCTAATAGAACTAGAATTAGAATTTTCTATAGAAAACATCCATAAATATCCTATTGTTTTTTATTTGCTGTGTTTTTTGGCAACAAGAAGGGATGTTTTCCTCATGCAACAGATGCTCAGGACAAGATTAATCATTCAGGATTTCTGCTCATGAACATTGGTGTTTGTTCAAAATAAGACTTTGAGAACCACCACATACTTCTGAATAAATATTTGTACAGAGCTGCTATGCAAACCTCTTTTATGAAATCTGTGTAAATACTGGTCAAATTTACTAAATTTGAAAATTGCAGATCAGTGCAGAAAGTCCTGCTTAAAATGGAAAAGTACTAAAATACTTTAAAATAATTATAACTTGATGTCTTCATGACATTACATAAAATTACATCTGGATAATATTTTATAGTGTCTGTATTGCAATATTCTGACTCTGCATGCATAACTTAGTACTATAATATGACATACAACATGCAGGCACACAACCATCCTAAATTACTCTTGACATTCACTACTGTTACTCAGTCTCTCCCTGCCACATCTATCCTGGCTTTGACAGGTTCTACTTTGATGTTACAAAAAACTTAGAGATTGGTAGGACACAGCAAATTCAGAGCATCACCAGATTGTCTAACCTAAGGCCATGTCAGTGTGGAGCACAGGGTGAAATATGCATAATATCAAGCTCAAAGGTTTGCATATATCCTCCCTGAATTTAGAAAACTTAATACACTTAAAACAGCTATAAGATCTTGCATGTCTGTGACTGTTAAAGGGCTTCTCAAGTGGATGTTCCACATATGCTGCACCTACCTGATACTACAGGAGGCAGGAATATTAAAGTGCTTCTATTTAAATTTAGTTATGCAGACCTTTTCAATGACTCTGCACTGGGACTAGGAAACAATTACAGTTCCATTTAGTGAATATCCTCTTCAGCTGGCATTACAATGGAGGATAGAAGCCTTTTGACATAGAGGCTGTATTTTCAAGTTTTTTGACAGCTAGTCTTACCATTCTAGTGACACTGACTGGAGTTAGATATAAACTTCAGTGGCAATATCAGAGAGCTCCAGAGATGATTTGCCACTTGCTAAGAAAAGCCTTTTGCACACCAAGAAAAACATTTTAGTAATAATAAAAACAATTTTACAAGAACACTTTGCTGTTTCAAACAATGGCTTCATTTTAGCAGTTCCATTAGCAACAAGGGGATTAATCAATGTCTTTTTTGAACACCCAATAGCTGTTTAAGAGAGACTGTCAGGTTGGAAAAGTCAGTAACATGTTTGAACCAAAAGTACTGGGACAAGGCCTCTCTTTCAGAATTCCCCTGAGACAGTAGTTTTTCTGTGGAACTGTGGAGCTGAGGAAAGTTCTTGCTCTGTTCTGAACTCAAACCCTGGGCAGAATTCCTCCTAGTATTGCTTCCTTATTGATGACCTCTATTGACACTTCTATTCACTGCCTTCTGCACCAGCTGAGGTAATTTTTGAGAGTGTTGGAATTCAAGAGACAAATTTATCTCTACAACTATAATATTTTTTCAAAGAGTGATTATTTTCCGGATACAATGAATATTAAAAAAGGTGAAAAATTTGCTACCAGATTGAAAGAGCATCAAGTCCCATTATTCAGTGTGTGAGACTTTACAGAGGACCCAAAATGTCTTTCCAGACTTTTTTTCATTGAAAATATTTCAGCCACCCATAAAACACTGATTTCTGTAGTTTCGTCTCCCATTGCCTAGATTCCCACCTTTGATGCAATCTTTTGTGCCTTATAAAAATTATAAGCACCTTGGAGCACAAATAAGTCAGTTTAATTTGTCTATATAGAACCATTCTTTCCTAAGGCATTGAATGAAAAATATATGGTAATTTATAACGAAGATATTTGCAAGTCAGAGGGCTTGACAGCAAGCCAGAGAATTGAAAAGCAAGCAAAGTTAAATCAAGCTTTTAAACATGATGGTCTTAGTGGCCAAGATACATTTTTTATCTATAAATATTTGGTATGAGAACTCTGTCCCTTGGCTAAGTACTTGTTGCAAAGATGGAAAAGCAGGCTGCACCATCTGAGCATGCAAGGAGCCTCCTGCCTGCTCTGTAGAGCACGAGGCTAACTAGCCCAGCAAGTGCAGCCCTCAGAGCAATATCTAAAACTATGTCACATTGGAGCTCCAGAACTGGAAAAAAAACAGAAACAACAAGAGAATGGTTGCAAATATTTTTGCTTACCTTTGCTAGGAGAAGCTGTAGGATCCGAGAGTGGCCTGGGTTAGAAGGGACTTTAAGTTTTATCTTTGTCCAAGCCCCCTAATGTGGGCAGAAACACCTTCCACTAGACCAGGTTCCTCAGAGATCCATCCAACCTGGTCTTGAACACTTTCTGAGATGAGGCATCCAAAATTTCCCTGCTCAGCCTGTTCCAGGGCCTCCCCACACTTGTCGTAAAGATTTTTTTCCTAATATCTAATCTAAATTTACTATCAGTCTAGAAACATTCCCCCTTGTCCTGTCACTACATGTCCTTCTTTCATCTCTCTTGTAGGTTCCCTTCAGGTACCTGGGTATGATTAGGCCACCCTGAAGACTTCTCTTTCCCAGGATAAACAATCCCAATCCTCTCACCCTTTCATCATAGGAGACATGCTCTGTGCCTCTGATAAACTTGGTGGCTTGCTCTGGACTCAGTCTAACAGATCCATGTCCTTCCTGTGCTGGGACCCCAGAGCTGATGCAGCACTGCAGGTGAGATGTCACACAGCAGAGCACAGCAGAGGGGCAGAATCCTCTTTTGCTTTCTGCTTTTGGTGCAGCCCAGGACAAGTTTGGCTCTCTGGGCTGTGGGTCCCAGACATTGCTGGGTCATGTCCAGCCTCTCCTCCACCATCACCCCCCAGTCCTTCTTGGCAGGGCTGGTCTCCATCTGCTCATCCTCCAACCTGTAATGTTTACACAAGTAATGTGCATATTGAATGCTCCTTGAGCAATTATTTATCGAATCTATGTTGCAAACAATCTGCTAAAATACATTTACTCAGCAGCATATAAGACTTTCTTCCTATTCTTGTGACAAGCAACTTCTGTTTTAAAGCATAACAAGACAAAGTTCTGGGTTTACCATTGAAAGAGCACCAGATTTGTTGTAGAGACCCTGTGTACAGCTCATGCTCAAAAACTCCATGTATCCAGAAAGCATGTCCCATAGAACTGATGAGCCGTGTGAAGGAGCCATTTGTCCTGGATTTTCGGACACCAAATAGCCTAGTCAGACCCATAAATTTTGATTTTAAGTACTTTAGGGCAAAAATCTGTCATTTTAATTTGTTGAGAAACCACCTTTCTTTCCTAAGGCAAGGTGTGAATAATACATGACAATTTAAAAAGGAGCTGTTTGCTACTGTTGCAGCTCCTGCAAAACCTCTAGATTCTCAGACAAATGACTGAAGTATTCTTAATGCACTCAGGCTATATTTTTAGGTGCAAAAAGATGATACATACTTTAAAATTGGAAGTTAGTACAAGCTACATATTCAGTGTTACCAACTGAAAATTCAGTCTCAGGTTATTTGCTACTCTATTTAAAGTTATGGCATGAATGGGTAAAAAGTTGCAATTTTCTCTTTAATTTCTTATAAAGTGCCTAAATCCTACTGAAAGCAAGCTGTTTTATATCTGAGTGTTTCCATAATTAATCTTCTTAGTTACAAAGAAAACCCTGAAAAAATAACTTCAAAAGAACCCAAAGAAACTAGAAAGACCCAAAGACCAAAAATCTCCCAAAAAACAAGTAACAACAAAAACAACAAAAATCCACAATTATGAAAGTAAGAAGTATATTAAGTTAATAAGTTAAAAACAAAAATAGTAAACTGGTTTCTTAAATTTCTTCAATTTTCATACTTTTTCAGAAACTGCTATCTTATTATGTGAAGATACATTGCCAAACCAAGGCATTAATGTGGCATGATGTAGAAATTTTCATAATGCACCAATGATAATGTTGTAACTTTTAGATATTGGTAAAAACAGGTTAGTAGAACAATATGTAGCTTTGGGTCTGTATACATGTGTTTCTTCTAGAACAATGTTGTTTTTTAAAAATAAGCTATTAATTATTATTCTTGTTATTACAATTACAATTATGATTATGTTAATTATTAATCATTATTAATAATACGGATGTAATGTAGATTAATTGCAGAGTAAGGAGTACTGCATATTGGAATATATACAAAAAAAAAAAGATACAAACAGACCCCAGAGTCAGTAGAAAGAAATCATCACTATTAACATCATTCTCATTCTGGCAAAGAGGAGGAAGAACCCCAGAAATTAACCTAGCTCTCCTGGTGAAGAGTTTTAAGTACTGATTGCTTATCAAGAAACTTTCTTTTATTTTTCTTAAGGAGCACAGGAAGAACAACACCAGAGAAAGAGACAATTATTGGGAAGATTTTTCCATTAGTTTTACCTGTAATGCTATACTAATGACCATAGAAATGGGATAATTCAGATTGTGTGTGCTAATACCATCACACTTAGAATAAGAATAAATTTTTTACTAACCACTAAAGCTCTAAGTTATTACTTCATATAGGCAGTGCAAATAAATTGCACACGTGTCTGTATTGACTGCTAAATATGGATGTGCCAGTATTCACAACACCTCTATTTATGAACAGTACCTAATTCCATTATAACCACCATAAAGTCTTGGATGTTTTGTGTAATGCTTGGGGTCCTTAACAATATTCTGAGGTCTGAAAGTATCAGTATTTCGTGAAACACTTTAGTATAGTGAGGACTCATTAATCTCTAAAAGATAATAAACCCATTGTTAGACAAATCAGAAGTGGCTCTTTAATTACTTCACACGGTTCTCCAGAAGCTCCAAAGCACAGAGCTCCTAGAGAAAAAGACATGTCAATCTCCATTGTTAGAAAGCAGTATCTCCAGTTATACCTTCATGCAGTCTCTACCCATGTCCTGGTTTCAGTGGGGATAGAGCTCATTTTCTTTCTAGTAATGGCACAGTGCTGTATTTTGTGAGTTTTATTGTTGCTGGGTCAAGGACTTTGCAGTTTCCCATGCTATGCCCAAAGCAGGTGCCCAAGAAGCTGAGGAAGCACTCCCTGTACAGGTGACCCAAACTGGCCAAAGGGGTATTCCATACCAAAAACCATCATGCCCAGCCTATTAATTTGGGGCAGCTGGCTGTAAGAGACTGATTGCTGCTCAGGAGCAGACTGGGCACCAGTCAGCAAGTGGTGAGGAGATGCATTTTGCATCAATTTTCTTTCTTGGGCTGTATTTTTCTCTCTCTTTTTGTTGCCTTCATTTATATTATAGTTATTTTTATTATTATATTTTACTTTATTTAAATTATTAAACTACTCTTATCACAGCCCAAAGATTTGGGGTTTTTTTAATCCAATTCTCCTCCACATGTCACAGAGGTGGGCAATGAGTGAGTGCCTGAATAGTACTTAGCTGCCAGCTGGTGTTAAGTCACTACAACCAACACTTGGAATAGCAGTGATCTGAAAAAAACACGTAAGAAGATTGAAGAGAATTGAAAAGCAAGCCTACTTTTAGGTTAGATGCTAACTTTGGAAAGGATATAGAAAATGTGGGTTACTATTCTGCCTCTGTACTCTTTTATACAAGAGAGTACACATGAAAGGGGTTTTTTTGAAGCTGCAGTTGACAACAGCAGGAAAAGATGAGGAGCAAGATAGAATGTACCAGCCTGTTAAACAAAGTTCAAGTCACCCTGGCTGGGTTAAAAAATGGAGCCTCTGAACTGGACCAAAGAACACTTGTAAGAGATGGCACACAGGCCTGCCCAGCACCACAGCTCACTCTTACAGCTAGCAAAACAGAAAGCAAAGCAATGTGGAAAATAAACCTGCACAAGCTGGATAACACCAGCAGGCTGAGAACCAAGTTAGCAGACTGTTACCAAAGTCACTGGCAAGAGAATGATTTAACATCATTCCTAATGATACATTTCTGAGACATTTTACCAAACTCGTCTTCTCAATAATGATTTCCTTGCTTCTTTTGAAGATTCAAAAATTCTCACTGGACTAATATCTAAGGAAGATGTTCACTATTTCTGGGCAGAGACTTGAGGATTGTTAGTTGTTTGTCAACCATAAATTTTGCTAATAGCAAATGGTTTAGAGTTTGAGGGTATTTCATCATGCTGATACAGAAGTTTATATTTCAATTTCACAATTGGGCCATGGCAGTGTATTAACATTCTTATTGAAATTCTGTATTTTCATATATAAATATATACTTAGATGGAAAGTTCTGCTTTTTCACTCCGATTTCCTACACCTAAAGACAAATATTTTAAAATTATTTTTATTTTTGGTAAATGTGATTAAAATCAGCTAATTTCCTTTACCTATGCAAGGATTAAAAAATGCTCAACATAAAGGATTGATGTGCTCAGTGTATGCAGGAAGCATCTGAACTTTAAAAGCTGAAACCTAACGGATTGATACAGAGGATTAGTGTCCAGGCCAATACGCAAAAATCAAATATTCACACAGTAAGAGTAAAAATGTGCAAAAATCTATTATGCATTGTGATACTTTTAGTACTTGTAGTAAATTCATTTATTAATTCTGACTTTCCCAGTTAGCTTATAATTGTGTTGCTCTTTATTTGCATTCAGAATCACATGTGTGACACTGATCTTACAGAGCAGTGCAGATCTCCTTGGTGCATTGTTTCACTGAAATGTTTTCTGCTTCACAGTTAATGGTACAGATTCCTAAGTAAACTGTAAATTCCAGCAGTAGAATTTGTGTTATAACTTAAATTATCTTTCCTCCTTGAGAATAGCATATCTGAGATTTGGAAGGCTTTGAATCCCTTAGAGCAGGTAGGCAGTTACTTCTGGGCACAACTATGGCCTTTCATCATAAATACAATTATTAGATTCCACCACACCACTGCAGGCTTGGGAAACTGTAAAAATCTAAAGAAATATTTCATAGTGCAGGAGGAAAATTAGCTTTTTTGCTCAAATGGGAAAGTAAGGATTTAAAAGAGATGATTCCCACCACCTTTCCTAAATACAGAATAAGAAGTAAAGCAGAGCAGTATCATCTGAAATACTGAGATTCTTTCGTAGCTGCTGGAGCACAGAAGTTTGACATATATAGTTAAAACAGATGAATAATGGACAGACAGCACCTTGTCCAACACCAACTTGTGCAAGGATGTGGCTAATGACACATGAGCTATTTGTGGCCTACTGAAATCTGAGCTCCTGCGTTTTAGCCTAAGGACTTTACCTCTCACCCTAAACTTCTTCTCTAGCTCTGTCCACATAGGCTGTCATTCCTTCCCCAAAAGATTTATCCTAACCATGACCTCAGGCAGGGGGACTTTTCCCTCACTATGAAAAGGGTATTCTCACCTTCTGTTCCCTTCCATTACACTTCCCATTTCTTTGAAATAGATTGTCCCCTGAAGGTTTGCTGCAGGTACTGGTCTTCAGTTCAGAGGTTGTGCATACTGGGTTGTTTCTTATGTAATATCTGGTGTATACTCTATGCTGGCTGTCAGGTTACCATTCTTAAAAATGCCATCTATGACTATGTCTCCATATAGGAAGTTTCTTGCCTGCAATGCATACTTTATCTATAATATGTAACTTCAGATCTGTTCTTTTACATTTTATAGGAGAGATCTTTACAGGACTGAGTGAACAAACTCACTGGGGCAAAAAGGCAAGTGTTAGGAAATAAACTGAATGTCCAGCAGGTGTCCATTTAGACAGATAAACAAGAAAACAAGCCTGTGCTTGTGCCAACATTGCAATGCAAGTTTTAGATGCTTCTAAAAATCACCCTACCATTTTTTTCCAGAGCTGTCCTGTCTCACAATCATCTGCTAATTCAGTCTTGAATGTCTCCATTTCATTTATATAACACAGGCCTTGTCACAGTGTGAAGTTCCCTAAAATAGTTATTGTGTCTTTGGGCAAAATAAAAGCCAGACAGTAGCAGAAAGAAAAAACAGTACGCATTTAGTTCTCCTGCTGAGATAGAGATTATATGTCTGGTTTCCTAAATATCTGAAGTGAGGCTAGACTAAAGCAATGGTGTTTTGAGACCTTCCTGATTTCTCTTGATGCCTTCCAACTTACTTGCCTGATATCAATACTGAGTTTACCCCACTGGGTTTAATCTCACTCATCACCTTTTTTGGTGGAAGTGGGCTGAAGCATTCACAGTCTTGACTCTTTGACTTACTGATGCTTCCAAGGGTATGCATTACAAGTGAAGAGGATTTGAATTTTGCATGCCATGATTTCATGTTGTTTGTACAATGGACTGCACCAGAAGCATGTAATTCAGCCCACCTATAATTCTGTAACTATATACCACACATATTAAAAAATATATATATTAACACTTTAGATAAAGCTGGCTTTTAGTCGTTCTCTTTTCCCAGAAGAGGTGTCTAATAAGTCTTGCCTTTTTAACAAAGGTATTGGAAGGCTTAATTAACTGAAGTTTGAGAAATTTGAGAAATGCTGTGAGTTCCCTGTGCTTTTACATGTCCTCTTGGCTCACTTCTCATAGAGATTCACTATTGCCATAAGCTGTGTGCCCTGCCAATTGCCAACAGGTAGGTAGACAGAAGGGCTGTGGCAGATACAGAACCTGTACTGGGAAGTCTGGAACAACAAAACTTACTGAAATAAGTAGTCCAGAGAGAGGGACGTGAAGGGAAAGAAGACTAAACTGGTGATGAGACAAGAGATAAGCTCATCCTCTATCCTCTTTCACTCTACAGATGGATGTTTTTTTTATCACCTTTCTCCTCTTGCTTGCCATTTTTCTCTGAGATTTACTGGAACATTTTAATCCCTTTTCTTCAACCTACTGCCTCAGAATGCCATCAGGGTCCCTTTTGGGGAGCTAAGTAGGATGCTGTTACTTAGACTCACTGGTATTTAAATCCTAACTTTTCCTCTTGCTTGTTTTCCTCTCCTAGGCCATATTCATCTAGGCCAAATCCAAAGCTCATTGAAGTCACTGACAATCTATCCCTTGATTACAGAGGATTAGGCCTGTGTGCACTCCATGGTGTTGATAGAATTAGTTCAGTAGTGCCTGTAGAACTCTCTGGAAAAAAAACAGAAATAAAATGCTATCCAAGGAGAAACTGGCATTACTATTTTCTGGAAAGCTGATTGAAGATTTGGTTTTTTTGTCACCAAATTAGGCACGCAACTGCAATGCCAGTGTGGAAAATTGTGCCAGTCCCAAGGCTGTGGAGGAAGAGCTTTGATCTCATTTCAGCTAACAGAGCTTACAATTTGTTTCATCAAAAGTACCTTGAAAAATGCATTAGTGTTTATGGACCACTGATTACATGTCCCAGAGCAGACAAGACAGGTAGTAAGACCGGGCTTATCTCTCAGCTCATTCTAATGAGGCTGCAGCTCTGCCTGCGGCTCCTTCTGGCCAGACACTGTACTTGAATGGAGTCCCACTGGGATTCTTTGTGGGTGCAGTCACAAACAGTCAGTTGTAAAAATCATAGTGTAACCATCATTGCCAGAGAAAACCAGGAGCGGATATCAAAGTTAAATGATACATTACTTTGCTGATGAGGTAGGATTCCACATCGCCCTCTAGCTTGTGCCTAAAGTCTAAACCTTTGACATTTTAGGTACAGGTAATGAATGGTAAGGTGTGTCCAACTACCTCAAAAAGCAGTTGCAAAAGGTTACTGAGACTGCCCATATTTCAGAGACCAAAATTTCAGAGACCATGCCCACATACTTGTGGCTACAGCAGGCATCACAGCAGGGCTTTAGATCTACCTTAGCCAATAGACTTAATTCATATAGGATCAACATTGCCTCTCTGCAAAACAGACACGAGCACTGCATTGAACTGGTGCCAGTCCCTGAAACATTTTAAAGGCTGTCAGGAAGCAGACTAACAAGGGATGTTACCTGTCCATTTGCCCAGGAAAGTGAGCAGCGTGGGTTCCCCTGCAGGTTTGGACTTGTCCAGAGAAAGGACAAGTGATTGCCACCTCCTCAAACGCTTCAAACATCATAGCATGGATTGCTCAGTCTCAGCAGACTTCAGAAAGCCTTTGTCATCCATCAGAAGTGGCTTCGTCCTTCCCTACGTGCCGAGCAGTGCCGTTGTTTCGTAATGAACAGCTTCCATCAGAGCGCACAATTTCTCATCCTGTCTGACTCTGCTGATCATTCTTGTAATTAAATCTCTTTTGATTCTCTTTGGCAGCACACCATCTGCACAAGAAGGCACACCTGGAAAGCAGTTTTCCTCTGGTTTTTCTATCCTTGATTAAACTCTGTTTTAAAGCAGAGAACCTTAATCAAAAGAAGTGCTTGAGTGGAGGTATCTGTGCCTGTCTCGCTTTTGTCACAGATTCCCTCTGAAGTCTGCAGGATTTGGATTTGCATAACAATTTCCAAAAAGGTGTCCACAGTAGAGGGGTTATATTTTCAGAAAAAAAATCCAGTGGTCTGAATTGTAGAGGAAAATAACAGGGTACCATAGACGTTTAGTTGGTATTAGTATTAATTATTATAAATTCTTATTGAATTTATTTTTAAAAATCTTTACAATTCGTAGTGTTATTTTATGAGTCACAAGAATCTCATTTCTGAGTGAGTTCAAGAAAATGTGAAAGAAAACATTAAAATCTTTTAATGAAAAAGAAGTTTAAAATTATTCTACCCCCACAATTTTAGAAACCAGTGGTCAGGCCAGGGCTGCATTTGGTATGAGGCACAAAGTATCTAGGCAGGATGAGAAAAAAAAAGAGAAAGATACCTTTTGATTACTGTATTTGACAGGTGTGGGGGCTGGGGGCAGGGGCGGGGGGTGGGTAAGATCAGCAGAACTTTTACATTGTTTATTCTGTGTTGAATTAAATGTCAAAAGGAAGATGCACATGGATGTATGTATGAAAACACACGTGTATTCCAAACAGGGGCCCGTGCATTCTTCCTGTCTGTTCCTCTGTTCCTGAACAAAACCACACCTCATTGCCAGCCTAAAATCAAGCCTCATGCTGGTGCTCCTAGCTTATTACAGTTCTCTAATGGCTTCTGGTAGAGTGTTACAAAGCTCTGAGCCCCTGTACCTGCTAACAAAATGATAAGCTGCTTCCTGTCTTTGATCTCCCATCATGACCTCTGCACCATGCAGAAAAGACAGGAAACTTTATCTTTTTCATGCGAAAACTTTTTCCCTGGTCATTTACTGCATTCAAAAGCAACTAATGGAAAGGATGAGACAGGAGCCAACAGGTTTAAAAATAAAAACTGAAAAAAACCCCATCCCAGTTTCTGAAGTGAGCAAATTGCATTTTAAAGGGTGTTTTCTAAGTTTGCACAGAGTTGGTGCCAACAAGTTTGAGCTGCTTAACAGCAGTGACACAGCTTTAAAAGCCAACAGTAAAAAGGCACTTAGTTTACTAAATAATACACTTTTTTACCCTCAATGAAAGGCTGCTTCTTATCACACACATATCAAGGCAAGCCACCTAATGGCACTAATTTCAAACCCTGCTGCTGCAATGTTTAGTGCATGGGATACAAATTACAGTGGATTCAAAACAGTTAGTGGTACATACAATTGATGAATAATAATGAAATTTCATTTTATTAGCTTCTGAAATATGTGTGTGAATTTTCATAAAATGTCTGCCAAGAACTAGCTCTAATACTAGAGTATTAGATACTGGGGCTGGGCAAAGCTTAGAAATAAAAGCAAGTGCTTGAAAGACCTGTCACATTCTCTGTGGGAGTTATGCTATTTACATGGCATGTAGTTCACATTTATGGCAGTGTGGGCTGCTCTTTATTTCTCTCACTTTACATCCTTTCACTGCAGTTATCTACTCATTCAGCAAACATGTTTCAACTGAAGCTTCCTTGACCTGATTTATATCTTAGAAAATGCACCTGTAACAAGCACAACTGAATGCTCTACTCACCCTGACACCATTCTCTCCTTCCTTCTTCCTGGCCAAGTCTCAATACATTCCTTCTCTTGCAAACTCACATAAGCAGACTGACATTCTCACTAATAAATGGCTTTTTGTAGCATCTTATTCCTGTGAACTAAGGAAGTAACTACTGATCAGAATGATATGCTTACTAATAAATTTCCTTTTTAAATATCTCTCTTCTGTAGAAAATACAGATCTACTGCTTTCACCATACTGACTCACAAAGCTATTCTTTTTTGGTAGGACCAGCATAAGCTGGCTAAGTTCTGCAATGTGTCAGTACTTCACTTCCACCAAAATTATCACATTGACAATTCTAGTACCATATCTTCTAAATCTGCTATGAAATTGGGTGGCACTCAAAAGACCAATTCCTTCTCCATGGTATCACTGTTGTGCAAACAACTGTGCTACAGTGTCAGGAAAATATGTGGCAGGCACATTTATTTTACCCAAAGCTAATGGAAAATGTTTCATGTACCTACAGCTGTTGCAAATCTTTCATGGAAAATTGTTTAAGGGCTTAAACAAGCTGTATAAAGATGGTCTCTTCATTTGGTTTGCTTACTACAGCAGGAATGCCTATAGGTAGCTATCTGGAGCTTTTTGTTTGCATACATTGCTGACTAGCAACTGTGAGAATCATCCTGTAAAAATCAGATTTTACTTAGGGTATAATATTGAAACTTTAATAGTAGAGCTAACCGAAATCAGCTTCTAGAGGGCCTTTCATTGAAAAATGTTGTCAAAAAGGTCGTATCCTGAGAGTTGTTCTCCCCAACAGAATGCTTCAGCCAACATGGGACACAAGCTAAGAAGTCTGTTTCTATCTATAACCCAGCTGTGTTAACTTCATAAGAGCAGAAAGAGATCTAGAAACTACATTCACCAAGTTCTAGACAACAGTCAGCTCACTCTCAGGTAGTCAGCAAGTTCTCAGCTCAGTTGCTGAGTTCATTGTGCTGTCTGATGTTTCCTGATATGAGAGAGAGCCAAGTGGGGATAGCAGATGTAAGGAGACAGAAATGCCTCTGACACATTGGGGCCCACCTGGAGATCCAAGTGTGCTGAGCTCCCCCATAGATGGCTCATGTTATACCATTATTTTGTGGAATAGATTCAGAGAACAGAAGACACACAAGCACTCTGTTCACCTGCACAATAATGCATTTGAAACANAAAAAAAAAAAAAAAAAAAAAAAAAAAAAAAAAAAAAAAAAAAAAAAAAAAAAAAAAAAAAAAAAAAAAAAAAAAAAAAAAAAAAAAAAAGCATGTGTCAAAAGGAAGTATTTCAACACCATAGTTTTTCCTGAAAAGTCATTGAACATTATTTTCCTTTGTTCAACTTCTTTTATTTTCATAGCATATTAGTTCTCAACTTGACATTTGCTGCATGATCACTTGATTCAGAGTTAAGAAAACTGCTTAAGGAGGGGAAGAGATATGCAAAATTAAAGGTTATTTATATCATCACTGGCAAAGATACTTAGATGCTCAAAAGACTGTTAAAACTGATCTGAATCTCAAAACTTTTTAATGCTACAAACAAAAATATGGTTAGAGTCTTGCTTCATTAAAGAAGGATGACTTTAGGAATATAAGACCTGAAAAACCAGCAGATAAAGGTGCTGTTGGCAGGGGGAAGGAGGAAGGGCAGAAAATAGCTAATTATTTCAGAATCTCTTGATCCTACAGTGAACCCAGGGAGCCCAGTCACAGAGACAATGCAGAGGAAACCCATCCTACTTAGTCTCTTTGCTCTATTGCAGCAAATAACACTACAAGTGATTCTCTTCTTCCAACATTTCTTGCTAATCATATTGGGATGAACAGAAATTCATCAGCTGTAGATGCACTAAGGTACCAGAGGGAACTCACCAGAGTTACCTTCTTCCTTCTGCATGAAATCAGATTATCAGGCAAGGATAATAAGAATTAAACAATATGGCACAGAGCCCCATCTAGAGCAATACAGACATAGGAATACTAGCCCTGCCATGATTTTTCGTCCAAATGAAGTGGCACATGACAAGGGCAGAAAATGAAAAATGAACATATTATTCCCAAAGCAGGACTATTAGTAAGATGAATTAAAGGAGAAAAGGTTTGGATATTCAGATACATATTTAAGATTGTGAAAATTTATCCCAAAGCTATGAACATTTAGGAGATTTATGTCAATATAAAGCAACATTAGATTTTCAGAAGAAGATTATTGTTAAAAAGCTGCATTGGTGGCAGTCAAATCAGGAGTTTTTTTAGCTTTACACTGTTGATGTGACATAGATGGGTGACTGACCCACAAACTGATGACTGTGCCCTTCAAAGCATACTTGGCCTCACCCTGTTACAGAGGGGAAAAAAGTGGAAAATTGGTGATTAAATTGAACTTTTCTTGCCCTGAGGTACTGATCCAGTAATGCTAGAACCAAATATGTTCTAATACATAATGCTCAGACTTTTAAAAAGGTTAATCTTAATGGTAGTGGCCACTTAATTGGCCTAGCTTGCCTGCTGTGTCCACTGTCATTCTAATAAAAGACATGAGAACTAACTATGCCCTGCAGTCAAATGGTCAGGCAAGATATAAAACAATTTCCAGCAAACAGCCATTTATACTGAAGAGAAAATGAGAGAAAAGCTATGATGACAGACTGACAGCTCAAAGGCTCATCAGAGAATGAACTTTTAGCATATGGCAAGGAGCTGAAGGAGGCCGTGAGGTAAAATAGCAAAGATGGCTATCAGTTCTGGGGCTGCCTTAACATATTTTGTTGTTGCTGCTGTTATTTCCTACATAAATAGAAGCTTTTGTTTTCTTCTTGGCAGATTTCACCTTCATTGGTAATTCAATGTAAGTAATGTCACAAAGCCATAATTTGAAGCAATGCCAAGATGCATTAATGGTTTAAACATCAAAAAAGATCATTAATAACCTAAGTAATCCTTGAATTAATGAGCTGGAGTCTGCAGACACTTTTTTTGCTCTTTCTTGTCCTATTCCACAATGCTAAATTGTTGGACAAGAAAGATTTGTTTTCTAAGTGCAAATCACATCAAATGACTTTACCAGGCTTCATACTCCCTAGTGTAGTTGAAGCTAACATCTTCTCCTCATTCTGCTTATCTTTGACAGGAAAAAAATGCACAAGAGCTGAAAATACCATCTAAATATATACTTAAAGTTAAAATTATTTAATTATAAGTCTAATTAGAATGAAGATATAGAAATGCAGTTTAAAATATTTTTAAACAATGTTTTCAATATGAAGGTAGGAAGATTTTCAATATGAAGTAGAGTAATTCCAGCTAAATTTCAGTAATTATATTGTTTGTGTGACAGCATCCTTAAAACCATCCTGTAACACGGGGTAGCCAAAATAATTAATATGTTATTTTGAACTTTGAGTTGCATCAGATGGTGATGTCATCATAGATATGAGATTCAGATCTCAGAGTCATATTCTATTTAGAGAAAAATTATACTGCAGATAACATACACCTATGAAAGAATTATAACTGAAAATGTCATAAACACTGATACCCCACTATTTTGTTGGCAGATCTCAGTTTTGTTGCCTTTCAGATAGAACATATATTTTTCAATTTCTCGTGCAATGTAAAAATAAAAAAAAAAAAAAAACAAAAGGGACATCTTTTTCCATTTAAGAATTATCTAACAAGGTACAAATACAAGCAATGCAATGGAATGTAAAAAAGATTTATTTTTTGTTGATCTCATGAAAAATATGGTTTTCTCCCTTGTCTTCACAGAAATTCAGAAGGAAATATTTCCTGCAACTGCTCAGAAAGGAAAAGCATTTTTCCCTCACTGCAGCAGCTGCCACCTTTTCAGCCTGGGAGTGAAACCAGCACTGAAGCTGCATGTTTGATACCTTGAGACTCCTGAATGGACAGAGTAAATTGACTCAGTATGGTTTATTAGCAGCAGTAAAGCAGATTAGTTTTTTACATTTCTTTGGTGGACACATTATTTAAATCTCTCACTTACAGTGGCTATTCTGCAGTGACTATAAATGCTTTTGTGGGAAATTCCAAATACTTGAACAAGGATGAAGTACTGGCAGGGTGTATAAAGAATGTAAGCATCAGGTCAGGAAGATTGCAACGTATATTCATTTGTGGTTCAGACTGAGGCAAGTAATCCAACATGCTACAATTTTTACTGTGACTTTTTTTTTTCTGTGTGACAAGTGTGCAGAAAAATAAGCAGGATATTGGCAATAGATCTCAGTATTCAGTGGAACAGCTAGTCCTTTCTGTTCTCATTAAAATTTGACTTTGTGGGGTTACATTGATTTATGCCAACTGATGATACAGTCCTTTAGACTTTAACAGTTGTTATAGATGTATATTTGCAAGCTACAAACTGCCAGTGCTGGTTGGCTGGACATGAATTGGTGACATTTCTTAACACTTCATGGATTTTTGACGAGTCCTTTATTTTTCCCTTAAAGGTACACTTTGATGTTTTTCTTAGGGCTTGTTTAATGCTGCTATACTGATTGCAGCTCAGTAAACAAAGATGGAAAAAGGACAAAGTTAGCACTAGATATGCTGTGACACAATGTGGCAGAAGCAGTTTTTGTTTATATGTTTCTACAGACTGGAGACAATTGCAAAATTACTGTTCAGTCCTTTCATCTGCCTCAATGTCTCCCAAACACCGGAAGATTAATATTTTGGAGTTTCTCAAAAATTTTTGTACTTTCTTGTGTTACCATTACAAATTTCTGGAATTCCCAATGAAATTTTCAGTTTTCAGAATATGAAATCCAAGAACCTTTTGACACACCAGAAAATTTTTATGGAGATAGATTTCTTTGTTCTCAATTTGAATCCAGATATAAAACCACTTTGTAATATATGTATACATGGGTTTATACATATATTATGGATCTGTGTTCATGTGTACTTGTATATATATTTATACATAGAAAACATTTGACTATTTGTGGTACAAAAATAAAATAGTGGTAAACAAGATACCACAGTTGCAAGAAAAGAGTAGGGAAGATCATGTTGAATTATGTATCTGGATTCATAATCATAAATCCGTAGATTCAATCGGAAAAAACCTCATAAAGTCATCTGGTCCAGCTCCTCCTCTCCAAGATTGAAAGTTAGGTGGAGCTTCAAAAATTAAATAAGGTTTGTCCAGGTTAAGCTCTCTTAACACCATTCATTGGAATATAAAATAAACATATCAAAATTAAAGATGTCACTTACATCATGCCCTTGTGCTGAAGGAGCATTAGCTCTGCCACTTCAGATCCATGCTTCTCACAGGGTTTTTAAATAACAGTAACTGGAAAATCCAGATGCAGAAATACCAGAAATAATGTTAATTTTTTTGAATTCAGGAATTGTTTTTCTGACTTAAATCATCCAAATTTTCATTACAACTTGTAAATAGTCAGGAAAGCTGCCAGATGGCCATCGACCCAAGAATTCCAAAAAGAGCAGGTGAAAGACTAGCAGAAGAGTTTTAAATTACATTTACCTCTATGATTCTTCCTTCTTATTTATAAAGAGCAGAGATAATTTGAAAGACTAACCAGTTCACATCTTGGAGCATAAAAAGGGCTGAAATAGAGTCTGGTAAATTGTTTTCAGCTCTGAATCAAACACCTTTGTCTTTTAGATTTCAAACAAGAATAGTGGAGCCATTAAAATTAAAAAAAAAATTAAAAACCCAAAACCCCTGTATATTAATTTAAAAAATTAAAATAAAATTTTGGAAATTCCTAAAATCTACAGGAAAAATAATATTTGGAAATAGAAGACTAAAAGAGTATGAACAGCAAAATGATTTTTGTTGTGTAGCATTATGTTTAGCAGTCTGAAGAAAAAATTTGTGCTACTGTCTATTCAGCCAGTAAATAAAAGTGCTACAGCTGCATCTTATGGCTTACAATAGGATTACTCTGTCAGTTACATGCAAGCACCTGTTTTCTACATGCAGAAACCAAATTATTATGGCCCTGTAAGTTTGCTGAATCTTATTACAGGAATAGCAGAAGATGGATTTTAAAGTGCCATTTAAAAAAAATAAAAAGTTAACTCAGTATCATATAAAAAAAAAATCTCAAGAAACAGAATATAATTCCTCCCTTCACCTATCCTAAGTAATAGAATTTATTTTTTTAGTTTTTATACAAAACACTTGGTCTCCTATTGGACCTGTTTTGGGACTTTGCCAGCACGTATTCTTCTTTACACCTTAAACTGGTCTTAATCCTTCAACAATCCCTCAACAAAATTTTTCTTTGCTATTTATAAGTTGAATCCGCAGAACTTAAGTGCTATGACTCCCAAACATCTTTATACTCCTAAAGCCAAAATAGGAGTAGAGTCTTTCTGCTCCACCACTGGCATCCTTTTCCTTGCTGCATTATGTCACAACACGCTGTTTTACAGAGTGCTCATAGCTCAGCTCTGTCTTAGGACTGTGACAATATATTTTGTTCTAAGGAAAATTTCCATAAAAGGCTGATCAAGATAGCCCCCAAACTATGCAACATTCCCCAGGCTTTGCAGATTATGCACAAACTTCCTCCAGTTTTGTTTGAGAGTGATGGGGTGTGGAACACTATCACAAGTAAAGGTGATGTGTCTCTCACAAATGATGTAAAGTAACCAGCAACAGAAGGCCTTGAAGCCTCACCACTACCTTTCAGCACCAGAAGAGGATCTGCATCTTAATTCCTTTGCTTTCACATAGAGTCTTTATTAATTAATACACTGGAGTTTGTAGGTGCTGCACCATCTCCTCCCAACACATATAAACACACACAACTTAGAGAAATCCTTGAGTCAGCCTTACACTGCATATCAAACAGGAACACTTTTCACAGGAACACTTTTCACAGTGTCTGTATCTTCTCAACGATGTCAAGCCCCATAGGTTTGAGTTTGAAAGTCACGTTCCTCTCAGAGCTTTTCCAATGTTTTCTACTCTGTAGCTCACCCACTGAAGCCTTGTGCTGTGCTGTTACTCCCTCACCTGCTCTTTCAGTTCATTGCAGGTTGCTCATTTTTAACACCTCCTGGTTAAACAGGGGTCTGTCTACCAATGAAAGTCACAGGCATTCACATTCTTCTAACCACAAAAAACAAGCTAAACTGCTTCCAAATCATACATGGATTCATTCTATTTGGAGTTTTAAAGGAAAAACAAGTTAATAATGAAGATTTCAGAAGAATCAGAAGCACATTGAGCAGATGTCTGCTGCTTATATAAAGATTTACATGTAAAGCTGCTTGAAAATATTTGATTTGCCTTAAGTAGCTTTTAAAAATCCAGAAACTATTTTTAAATGTTCTTAGATTTCTAAGCAATAATAAAACATCAAAGAGAGTTTGCATGCTTTGTTGGGTTTTATTGGAAATGGAAAAAAAAAAAAAGAAAAACTTTAAAAAAAGGCAAAGAAAATTTCAAAGACTTTATTCTCCAGTTTTCGTCAACAAATTTAATGGAAATTAAAATAATTTCTGAAAGGTCTATTCATAAGAAACCAGGTGCTCACAATTTTTTAAAATGTATATTTTTAATTATCATATGTATTACCATATTACATTTATTCATAAAATCACTGCATGATCTGAGGAATGAAAGCTGCTAAGCCCTTTGAAGAGTTTCAAGTAATAAGATACTTAATGAAAAAGCAAAGTATCAGCAGTCTGACATTCCGTGCAAACACACACCAGACATATACAGCCCTCCAAGGCATATTTGGGTTAAATATGCACCCTAAAATATTACAGCAGTTCTTTGCCAGTTACATTAGTATGAAGTGAGGTAATATTTATTTTGGATATCCCCCTCTACAAACAAATGTTTTGTGATTTTCATGAAATGGCGATTTACCAGGAGTACAGTAATTCCACACCACTGAAAGCAGGACTGGAGTTAGCTCAGACTTGCAAGTGTTATTAAAAGCTGCACTTTTGTTCCTTAATCCTGTATTCAGGGAATACTGCAAGTTCTGATAATCAGTCTGCTATTTCCTCAGACTTTGTTGTTATAAATGTATTAACTTTTTCATAAAGCAATCTGTATTTGCAATTAATCAAGTGAGTTGTCTCTTTAAGATAGTAGCCTAGCAACTTCCCTGAAGCCAGGGGAAGTCCCAGTTGGTGCTGCAGGCCAACAAAGTCATTATCACAAGGCTAATCTGACTCGTCAGAGTGTTTTAAAACATCTTTCTGATTAAAAGTGAGGAAAGGAAAAAAAATGCTGAAAGCTCAAAAATAGTTACATGTAGGTGAGTATTCTTTATGTAAATGTGAGCTAAATAATTTTTCAGGGGACAACTAACAGTTTTATTCTTAGAAATTTTATTTTATAGAAATTAATACAAATGAGTTTCTCAAAATTTAATACATATTTCCAAACAGGCCTAATGATGAAAAAGGCAGTTTTTCCTTCATGTTGTTTTGTTTCCTCTCCACAATCGCCACTTATTCAAGCAGAGCAAAACTAGGATTTTGGAAAGATCAAAATATACTTTCTAAGTGAGCTGAACTGAGTGTGAACCCACCCAAGTGGATTATACTGAATTCATCTCGAGGTGTCTAGATTCCCAATTTCATGACAGACTAAGGTCCTGATGATTTGGGTTTTTTCTTAGCCTTTCACAGCTTCATGGCATAGAGTCTGGAAGTACTGTGTTTCTATGATTCCAAGGTTGCTCAGTGTTATCCCCCAATCTGAGCTGCAGACTCTGGTTTTGGCTGAAAATGGCCATGGGGCCACCCCTGTACCAACCACAGATAGATTTTTCATCAGGAGTAAAGGAAACCTCAGGGACAGAACTTCATCACAATTTCACGTTTGTGCATACATTGTATACAGGTATGTTATTTGTGATGTCTTGTGTCAAATTAAATGAAATTCTTCCTTTCCCCTTTGTAGCAGCAGGAAGTGTGCTTCTCTCTTCTGGGTAAACAATTCCTGCTAGCAGGAAATGAGCAGCACCTTAAAAGAAAGTCTCTCTGCTGGTGCCTTCTCTGAATGGGTCTAAAGCCTTTTGGCATGTTCAGCAAGATGGACATAATCTATGTCTGTGCAGACAATCCAAAGGATCACAATGCAAAAAAGTTTTCCTTATTGTTCTGTTTGCTTTCTCTGAGCATCTTACAATGATCAAAAACCTCAAGCTATGCAGGGCTAATTTCAAACTTTCAATTTAACTTCTATTTACAGGGACTAACCTGAAGACGAGTTCGTCCCTCGTGTAACATCATTTTTGTTGTTCCCCTGAATATTCAATCAAGCAGCAGCTGTAACTCCTTTTCCAAAATCTCCTTGTATTCATTACCAGAGAAGCAGAACAGTTCTGATTCAAATTGCTGAAAGGATTTAATTTAAATCAATGCATATTGCTTTGGCACTTTCTGTATGGGATTGGGGATGAAGATTGTTGCAAGCAATAGTAACTCTTGACCAAAGACAGGCCTGCTGAATGTTGAGAGGCCTAGACAACTGGTTTGTGTAATCACCTAAATGTACATAGTTAATATGAAACTGAGTATGTTTTTCTTCCTTCAGTTCAACCTGGTTATGGTAGAGTCCTCCTGCTACACAACCCTTTGAACTTACTCTGTTTCAAAGGCAGTAAGTGACCAAGTGCTAGCACCATTCTTGGAAGTAATTAAGTTACAACTATTTAAAAAAATACTACTCCTTTTATTAACTTTTTGAAGGACTGTTTAAGCATTCAAATTCGTTTAATCCCAGTTTGACCATTTTTGTATTAATATCATTGCTACATCTCGCTGCTTAACTCCTAGTATGTTCTCTCCACCTTCCAATGTGTTTTACTGCTAAAGACCAATGGATTGTTAACTGAGGCAAAATAGCAGATATTTTGTGTAATTTTTCAAATGTTTCTTCAGAAAATATGAATGACTTAATGTTCTTTGCACAATAATCACAGTTCTCTCAAACTGCAAATTGTAAACAACTGATACAGATCCTAAAGCATGAAGTTTTATAAGGGATAGGAGTCAATAGGATGTAGTTGAATGGAATGTGGGTAATAAAAAGTGAGTTAAACTTAAGAGACAGAGGGGGGTGACAGAGGATATTTGCCTACCTGCTGTCTTCACTTTTGCAATTAACTTCTCAGCCTAGACCTAAAGAGTTATACAGTCAAAGGACTTTCAGGCTTTCACTCAGATGTATGGGAAGTCAACAGATAACTGCACAGAGATGAGCATACATGATGTAGAAGAATCCTGCCTGTCTTGGCATATTTGCTTTTATAATTTTTATATGCTATAGGAAAAGATTAAATTTATTCCATGGAATTAAACTGAATACTAAAGAAAAGCATGATCTACTGAGTATAGCCAAAATAAAGGTGGATATTGGGGCTTTATACTAAAATTCAATTAGTTCATAAATTTCACCCTACTCTGGGAAACTCAGTGATACCTCCTAGAAGGCTACTGTGCTTCTGTGAGTAGCACAAGTTAAATGTGCTTCATGGGTATCGACAGGGAAGAATTTTGTTTCATCAGTTTTGAGCACCTGTCATCTAGCTGCAGTATATGAACTATTTACAGTTTTGTTTTCTAAGACAGGATATACAGTATTTTTAAGAGAACAAAGGAACTCATCCCTGTGCTATGAATAGCACAGAACCCTTTACCTTTAAATTGAGTCATCAGGGACACAAGACAGCTGCTCTCTTTGCAAGCTGAGATATTCCAGCAATTTCTGCAGAGTTGCTCTGTTTAATGGTAGCTTTCTCCAGGAGACCAAGGGGCTGTGTCTTATCTTGGTTTCATCTGCTGTGACATGTGACACAAATTTTCTTATCTTTTTACACAAGGTGATGAGCTGTCAGTTTCCAGATATACAGCAGGGCCACTGCCATGAGTCTGGAAATCTCAAACAAGTAAATAAAGTGAGTCAAGTCATCCCTAGTGTGTATCAAAGCAGTCTTTACCAAAGCTTCTAAGGGATGTCATCTGAACAATGCTTCCATAAGAAGATACTGTCTTTATAAGAACATAATCTTCATCACTTGGATATCTCCTTTCAGATGAGAATAGTAGAATATCACATACTGAAGAATAGGCCAAAACTGTAGGCTATGTGGCCATTTACCAATTTGAAAAGAAATATCAGCCTAATTTAGCTACTCTGTTTCCCAAATTAATTAGAGAAACCAATTTTTAAAAGAATTTTAGGAATGGTTGGTTGTCTGTGGCTTGCAATGCTATTCTAAGAAGTCCATGAATAGTCTACCTGTAATATCTACAATTAAAATTCTTAATTAAGAATTCACAATTGTTTCAAGGACTAGCAGTGAGCCATGGCTCCTTGCCTGTAGTTCCAGTTGCAAAATCACTGGTTTGGGAACTGAGATAATCTCTGATGTAGAAATACTGCTTTTCAGATTAGGTTTAAAACACTGATATGTCAGCAATTGTATGCTTTGACTGCCTATTCCATAGACAATTAGAAGAATTTCTTCTGATGGGGGCTGTCATTTTAGTACTTTGTGAGAGCACCATGTTCTACAGATGTACTTCCAAAAAGCTGTCTTACATTTTAAGTGCAGTTAAGAGAAAATCATGTTCTTTGGGTTTTCAGGAGGGGAAATATTCTAACTTAATACATGGCTGGGCTACTAAAGAATTTTTAAAGTTTAAAGAATCCTTATTTTTATTATTTCCTTTTTTTCTTTCTTTTTTTTTCCTTTTTTTTTTTTAATTTCAGAACTAGGCTACTGTTGAATCATAATAAAAATAAGCATACGGTTGTGTGTCTCACATTTACTGACTCAGGCAGTGACAACGGTTGTTTAATGGAGTTGGTACTCTTATTGATTGCTCATTGCTTAAAAAGGAACTTGCAGGTAAATCAGATCTGCAAGTGTCTTTCTCATTATTTACATTGCTGAAGAGAGTAAATATTAGGGGGAAAGACCAAGGTTTGCTTTGCCAGATAAATAAAAATCAATTTGTTTTCGTTAGCAAATGTGTTAAATGTAGCAAGGTAACAAATCCTGTAGCCCTCCAGAGGATGATTTTTCAAAACAGAATAGCCTCTAAAAGGCAGTAAAGACATGGTGGTGAACATGGTACTATGTAGGAGGTATTGCTCACTCCCTCTTCTGGTTAATTCTTCTGTTAACCTCATTTCAAAATCTGATTTTTCATGTAATGTGTGATATTAATCTCCACAGGGGATGGACAATTACACACAGCTGTTTCTTCTTTTAATCTTATTTCCAATTCATAGCTTGAACATTTCTTATGCAAATTGTTTATGTTCATGACATTCAGGTCCTCCAACAGATCTGGAGACAGCTAATGAGGCTGGAAGTAGATCTTGATGAGTTTCTATAATGCAGAACACCTTCACCACATATTGTTTTGCAGCTGTACTTGCAAAGTCCATATCCTTGAGTTTGTCCATCCCTCTGACTACTTGCAGACAACCAAGGTTCTTGGCAAACTCTTTTTCTAAGTTCCAACAGATGTGGTACCAAGTACCTTGTTCAGCAGTAATACCTGCCATATCTTCATAAGGCTAAAAATTACAAAGAATCACAGGTTAAGGAGAGTTGAACTTGATGTGAGGCAAAATAATACGCAAAATTATTTTCAAGTTTAAGTCTACTTTCTCTAAAACTGTCTTACCTGTTATGCTGGCAAAATTTTTCCTCTGAAGGTGTGTGTTCCCAGATCATGGGATGATCTGGCAGATCATGGATACACATTGTTTGTGTAAGGGTATATTGCTCTTTCTCACATAGTCGAGTCTAGCTCTGCAGTAAGTGGCATACTGTGTGTAACAGTAGAGCAGGTTCTTATCTCAGCCAATTGCCTGACAGACAATGCAAGTCAGAGAACACACCTTATCAGTGTTATGTTTGCTTACTTCTGTGTGTCCATATACTGTATAAATCTCTAAGCCATTTGGATGAGATTAGAATAGAGGAATTGACAAAGTGACACGGGTGAAATGCAGCTTACACTTTGATTGTATGTGGAATAGGCTTCATTTTTAAGTATCTGAATAAACCAGATTGCAAGAAGAAAAAAAGGTGCTTATTCTGCAGCTTGTGAGCTCAATTTATTTCCCAAACTGGAAGCAGGAAGAGGATTCACCTTTCTTTTATTGGTAAAAATTATGCAAAGGCTGTAGGGCTACAGCACTGAGAAGGCTGAATTGAGTTGTAGCTTCATGAAGGATATTCAGTACCCTACCTTGTCATCACCCCTGGCATTCAGCTCTCCTTTCCTTAGGGAGCAGCTGGTCCTGATGTTCCTGGATGCATGCCTTTAAGGACAGAAAGTCTTGAACAATCATTTTTAAATACTCTAAAGCTAGAGCTGATTGGATGAACAGCTTTTGAATAAGTTTCTCTTAGGCATCTGTCTACTTACTTCCAATTTGTGAATATGAATCCTTTTATCTTAAAAATTGACTGGTTAGCAATCTACCTCTTATGCACACTATCATGGGCTAACTGCAGATGAGCCTGCAGTATTGACAGCAAAGTCCCACCAAGAGCTGCTTTTAACATGTCAGACCAATTTCCTCTGTTAAAATGCAAGAGAAAAACAATTTGTCAGCAGTGGATATTTTGCTGAGATCTCATGATTTATGAAAATATATTGCACCTGTCTAGAAGAAATTAAATATACTTTAATTTTAGGAATCCAATTAAAAGAATTCACAATTTATCATTGGTTTTGCACTGAAATCCTTTGTACAAAAATACGATGCTAACACTGCAGTTCCTTCTTCAAGTTTTCTCTGATTCCTTTCATTCTGGACAGGACACTGGTACTATGATCTTTGCAAACAAGTGTTTACTGCCTCAGCCCTTTTAACAGCTTCTCATTAGAATGGCTCCCATCACTTCCTTCCTCCTGAAGTACTTTAGCTCTGCCTGGAGCTTTCACAGGTCACAGCAAGGGCAGGAGATATCTTATTGCTTCTAGGTACTTCTGAATGAACTGATTTTCAAATTTTTTGTAATTACTTAGGGTACACACAACGTCTCACTCATTCTCCTTGTAGTGATAGAGTAGCCAGTGGGAAATCCACCTAGTACTGGTCACCCTCACAAAGTCACAAGTCACAGTGTGCTGTTGTGACACCAAAAGCTAACAGCATATTGATTTGCATTAATTTGTAAGAACATAATCAGCAGGATCAAGGTATTATTTCCTTCAATTCAGCCCTCAGAAGATCACATCTGGAGCCTTGTATTTGCACCTTGTCAGTGGAAATGCAATATCAGCAGAAGAGAGAAGAGAGACAATGGAGAATCTTTCTTATGATGGGGGTGGTGGAACTCACCGAAATACAGGGCCAAGGCAGACAAGTTCTGCTCAGCCTCATGAGGACAAAATAGAAGGTGAATTATTGCTGTTGTGCTGAAAAAAAAAAAAAGAAGAAGCTCAGGGAAACACTCATACTGAATCATCCTTAGACAGGGAGAAGTAATAATAACGAAGCCTCTGCGGTTGCTTTATTTAATGAGTGGTGAAAAATAAGGATGTAGCTTTGGTTTCCTGTTAGCAAGAACAATTCATCCACAAACACATTTTCTCACACTTTATGTATGCTTCCAAGAAAAAGCAGTGAAGAGTGATGTTCTTACCTCAAATAGTAAGTGATAGAACTATTGGTGGTAGATCTGGTAGAAGATGCCAGCAAATAGTTATAGGTTTTGAGAAAGTATGGAGTTTACAAAAATAAGGACTTCATAGAGCTTGTGTCCACAGCATAGTACAGCAAAGCACAGAATGATAAATGGTTACTAAGTACAGTCTCAAAAACAGCAGAGTTACTTCAGCCAGGGCAGCACAGCCTCATAGCACAGCAGATAAAAGTACATTTTCTCCAATTAAAGATAAAATTTCCTGGAAAAAGTTTTCTTGATCCAGTGAGTACATTATTCATCACATAATCTGCTACTGTATATTTCCACAGATAGATATGACAAAAGTTATGCAACAAAAATGAAAAACAATATGTGCTTATGGAAATTATTAGAATGAAGACCAATAGCATATTAAAAAAATGGCTACTATTATATTGATATGAAACTGGAGTGATATAGCTGAGGTTTTTTTTAAATTTTTAACCTGTTTGGAATTTGCATCCTCAAAATTATGAAGATAATTTTATTTCTTTTCTTGACCTACCTGAAAACAGTGGCCTTCATAACACCAGGTAAGACATATTATATGATTGCATCTTAAGGGCATTTTCCTACAGAGTATCGTTATGCATGGCTTCTCCAAGCAGAATTTGTGGGTACAGACTGAAGTCTAGCAGCAAAGAATCTGGATAACCAATGCTTTTCTCATCCTTGGCAGCCTGTTGGGTTTCCTCTCAAGAAATACACTTTGCAGGTGACACACTTTCCTATTTCCCAGATCTTTCATGTCACCTGCTACGGCGACTTCTTTAGCATTCCTCAGGACTTTGCATAACATTTGAAAACCAAACAGGTTACAGAAGGCATCCTGCCCTCTTCTGTACCTTCAGATTTTCTCACATGAAAAGAAAGACATTTCCCCCAGTCAGTTGTGTCATTTCTGAAATGCTGAGAAGAAAAGAAAATACAGAGATTATAATACTCCTACTGTTCTTTTAAAAAACTGGAGGTAAAAGGAGAGAATAAAAAACCCACTTAATTTTGTAGATATACATGACATAAAAAATTTTCATGAATCATGTTCAGCATGAAGGGGAAGGAGCAGAGCGTGTTCTGTCCTGGATATGGGTCAATGATTAAATGACTGGCTGTAAACTGCAATTCCTGCTACTAAATTCCAGTCTTCCTGAATAGGGCTTCTCTGCATTTTGGTTTATTTCTTTTTAATTCACAGCACATTTCTGTTCTGCCTCTGGTTCAAGGATACAATCACTGCAGGTTTACTGTAGCACTGTAACTGTTGGGTTGACAAGCTGATTTATAGACCAGATTTCCTTTTCTTTTCTCTCTGCTTGTAAGGTAATATAAAAAGGAAATAAAAATGGAGTCATAAAATAATTGATTAACTGACATATACTAGCAAATGAACTCACAGTTCAAAAAGGCAGGGGAGCAGAACAGATGATTGTCACATCTAACAGTGACAAATGTCACTTAACTGTTATGAAATGAAGTTACTACTTAGTGTTACTTTCACAGCAGACAAAGAATATGAGAGTACCAACGTGTTGCCTTCTTCTGAATGTGTTAATCCATTTCCTGCCTCTTCACTGACACTTTGCTTTGAGCTAATGGGCAAAAACTGATACTGAAGTTCTTATTTCATGGTGGTGGTGGTTTGAGTTTTGCTTAAACAAAGAAAGATCTCATTGATCATCTTCAGAGATTCAGCACTCCAGATGGCTCTGTCATAATTTCAGTGCTTGCCTAGTAGGAAGTAAATGGCTTTAGAATCTGCCTGCTACAAAAGCACTGGATGGCTTTCAGGTTTAGTCCACAACATTAGGTTCTATGGCACCGTCTGAGATTGTGGTCATAGAATGATGTTTAAACCAAATTGTTAATAATTAACAAATTCTCAGAAGATATTGGTCAGACCACTGGGTTTTGGGATCAACAAAAACTTCCACTAGATCCTTCATCATCTGAGTCAAATTGTCATCTTCATTCCAAGTCTGAATTATTTCAGAAATCTGAAGACAACAAACAGAGGCTATGTTTTTCCAGCAGTCCTCCTCTAATGCCACCAGGAATACCCTGGCTATTGACAACATCAAATTCCAGTGGGCTTCCTTGTCTGCTGTGCTGCCTTGAAGGGAACTTCAGCAATCATTTGTGTTTTGTTCAACAAACACTACTTCAGCTTACACTAAGGGTGCAATTCCCAGCTGCAGCTGCCTCTGTGTAGAAACAAAACTCTTTAATAGAACCACATGCTTACTTTAAAAGCAAAAGTGTGAAACAGAACAAGCAACGAAGTAGCTTGGAAGAACTAAAATTAGTTTTTCCTGTCTTGCAAACAAATATAATCAAATATAAACAAATATAATCAATATAATCAATTAACTGATGGTGCACAATCACTAGATAGCTCGCTGCAAATTACAAAATGCAAATCTATTGTTTACTTCAAATGAAATTGCTTGTCATAGATTGGACAAACTACCTTTCATTAATACTTCTGAACTCTACTACTATATCCAATAGTTCTCTCATTTTTTTGTTATGTAAAGAAACCACAGCATGGAGTTTCTTAACGTCACCACCGTGCAAAAAATGATACCATGCTTAGCTACTTATTCTGGCCTAAACCCAGATCAGAGCTGCCTGCTCAAACTGGTAAGTATATCATAGAAGTACATATACATATATCACAAATTCAACCTGATACTGCAAGCTGTTCCATATGGACATAGAATCTATCTGTACTGAGCAGTCTTCAGGATCAGGACCCTTTCTGGGTTAAAAATCAGCTACAAATATTTAATATATTTTTAAGTCACAAAACACATCAGTCTGAGAATCAGTGAAGTAAAAAAAAAAATATTTTTTAAAGCACAGGAGGGATTTTTTTGTTTGTTTTTAACCAGTTTGAAAAGCTTATAAGAAGTCTATTTCAATTAAAAATTGACATTTTTGTTCTGTTTGTATTCTCCATAACCATTACTACGTTTAGATTTCAGCATATACAGGATCATGTCTCAGGAATTAAACTCTTTCAATAAAATAAAATGTTTTGGAAATTTATACGCATTTAGAGAGTTACTACAAATTTCTGCATAAAATTGCATTAGAATTTGAATATTTTATTTCTTATGCACTGTTCCTCTGGTTGAACTTCATTTCTGAAAATCCAACCTTGAAAGCATGACTCAGTATTTCTGACTTCTGACCTAGATCTTGTTCTGTGAAAGACTGGGCAGATTTTTTTCTCTGTTTATTCTAAGAATAAGTTGGTATTGTGATGTGTATAGTAGCTTCCAATCAATGTTTTCATTAATGTCAGTAGGTTGCAAAGGTAGATCGAGGTAGATATAGACAGGTACAAATAAAGATTATAGATACAGATATTTGGGGAATATATTCTCTGATGTCATTTTTTGCTATCACAGCTTCCTTCTAGTTTCTAATTTTACAAACTGCTACAGAGAATATTCACTAGGATATCTTAATGTTTTCAATACAGAACACTGAGACCAATTTCAAAACTCATCTAGGTCCTTAAGATGTAAAATGTCAATAGCCAGAGATAAGAGTTGACTTCTGGCCAACCTGCTCTGCAAACAGCACAGATTAGATGCACATCAATGTACAATAAATGTCTCCTTGTCCTAATACGTAGTCAGTGCCCTCCCTGCTCACAAACCAAGGCCCTGTGTTAGTGTCCTGATCTCACTTGTTTCACTTGGAGAAAGTGAAATGTGTATGATACTACTTCAATTTTCATCTTTCTTTCTCCCATGACATTTTGGGTCTAAGCACATGACAAGGAATTGTGAAACAGAATTGCAAGGTTTCTTAAAACAATATCCTTCAAAGTCTGGCCATCAGTTAATGGCTGGCAGCTCGATCAATACGAGATTGCATCAAGAACCTATTTCCTGCAGGAGGTCACTAGAAATGTCTGCTCTGAATGGCTAACTAAAAACTTATCTCATTACGTGCAGAAACACACTAACTATGGTTTTATATCTTCTCTTGACTGGCGGAGTGATGATCAAAACACTAATTGTACAGGCTCAGAACTTCCAGCAGCACCTTATTTCTCCCTTACACATGCACATGTGTTTTGTTTTTGCTTTCTGCCACAGAAGACAGCATAGTGGCTTTTAAAGCTAGCATTTCATCTTCAGGTGATCACTGTCAGTTCATACATGTGCTGGGCTAGTCAGGATTTAGCTAATATAAAAGGGGCCTGATCCAGATCTCCCAAAAAATCGATGTGAGACTCACTGATCTCAGTGGAAGCTAGATCAAGCCTCATATACACTGGGGGAGATATTTTCTGGAGCATAAAAGTATAGTGAGACATAAAAGTCCCAATTCCTACTCATTACCTAGAAAACCTCTTCTAATACTTCTTTTCCCAATGTGAAATAAAAATATAGACCAGGAAATGTAAAAAATCTGTTACATCGCTGGACATAGAAAATTGCTGGCTTGTTTTTCATCTTGACCTGAAGTTGCTATAAAAATACTTTGAAAATTTCTACTGCCCTATTTAAGCTATCTGGAACTCAAACTTTCTTTTAATGGATTTGGCAGAAAAGACAAATCAGAGCTAAAGCAAAAAAATATGAGAGAGGCATTTTTTTAAGTGCTACCAAAACAATATAGTTTAGTTGCATACCATCTTTTCACAGCAGGCTCTCTTCAAATGTGCAAAGGTTTTATTTATATATAGATTGAATAGATTGAGTTATTGAGAAAAAAAAGAGAAAAAAATATTTCTAATTATCATAAAATCACTTTTGCACCCTTTTTTGAGGGTTTCCACACTTCTAATAAGCTAAAGAGTAGTTTGGCTTTATAGTAAGAGTAAAAATGCATCTTTGCCCTCAATGGATTGTGACACTGTATCTTAATAACAAAAGGCAAGCTCTTTTTCTTAACAGCTAAAGGTCTGGGTCTTTGTTTTGGAAGGTCATTTGTCTTCTCTGCAGTAAAAAGAAGAGAGGATAATCTCAGTTTGTTTAATTATGTTTACTGCTTCATCTTGCCTCTGAGCAAATATTTGTTACAAAGGAAATATGGGCATTCATTGTGCCATCAAGGATCATAATTTTGAACCGCAGAATTATTAATCTGCAGAAAGTGAACTTCAAAGATGATTGATCTTCAATTACATATTTAGAGAAAAAATCCACCAGATCAAATACACTATTCTATGGTCCCATAAGGATCTCCTAATGATTTTCTGTTTCTTGGAGAAATCTACAAGCTTAAAAAATTCAGAAATTTAGTTGTTGATTTACATTCATAATGACTCTTAGAAATGTTTGACGTTCCAGTGGATTTAGATGACAAGAAATGGTCCAGCAGTAGTGTAATGCTTATGAAACAATGGAAATGTCCATTGGCTATTGAGTCTAAACATGATAAAGGGGTAACAATTACAAAATTTTAAGGCTATCTCTAGTAGGATTTAAGTGCATAATCTTTAGTAGGATTCATCTTGCTGAACTGTGGACATTTACCATATAGATGTCTGCATCTGAATTACTTTAAGTCTCCATAGATAAATAATCAGTACTCAATATAATTAATATTGTACTCTTGTGAGCATCTAAAATGGGTCAAATGAACTGTGCTTTACAAGTGGCTATTCCTCTTGGCTAACAGTAGTTTAGCTACTGCCTTACACATAAATGCCTTATTACAAATACCTAGGGACCTGAAAAAAGGATTTCATCTGTGACCCTCAGGATGTTATTTAAAAGATGAACTTTTGGCCAGCTGCGTATTTTAGACTCTTTCAAGTTCCTTCTCAGGGAGGGAGGGAACAGAGGGAACTGTTTAAAACTCCTCACCACTACAGGAACAATTTTGAGAGCTGCTATGCAGCAATAGGGCCTCTGTTCCCTTAGAATACTATTTTGTTTGGAAGATTTTCCTGCAGCTCAATAACAGCAGTCTTCCTGTCTAAGAACTAAACCTTTTCTGCCCCATCTCCTTAGAGGCTAAAGATTTGGAACAACTTTGGAATGGCTAAAGCTTTTATACTTGTGAATACGCTAACACAATACAATTTGTCTTATACTTGTGAATACGCTAACACAATACAATTTGTCCTCTTAGAAAAACAGGCAGAATGTTTCTCTACACCGTGGTCACACTGATAGCATGCATTCATGTGTATGACTGGAACTCAAATGGAACATTCTCAAACCTTTTGCTTTAGTAAATATTTCTGTCACATAATTAAATATTTTTGTGGTTAATCTTGAAGCAACATGACACAATCAAGACTATATATATATAAATACTGTAAGCACAAGTTATTTGTCAGAATGGATTGTACACATGGGAGTATTATTAAGGCTGCCCTAGATTACCCAGCCACACATCTTACTTTCAAAACCATAACTCCAAAGAGAACTCCAGTGAAAGTTTCTTTGTCTCTACTGCATTCATTCAGTGTTCACAAACAACATGAAAAATCTTGACTCTTGGAGAAAAATTAGTGTTTTGCCGTTGATATCTATAGCAATAACATTTTGCCTAATATATCTGCATTTCAGTAGCATACCAACCATATATATATATTTTGGTAGGATGGAAAGGAAGTGCCATTGTTCCTGGTCTTTGTCTTTCTCTTTCATGTCTTTTACTCATATTCTTCCCGTTTAATAAAGCACTTAAAAGTAAAGTAACTATTTATTTCCATTTTCTTTCTCTGATAATCTTTCATGTCATAATGCATGAGGAACATATACCTAAATAATGTTCCCTTATGAGCACTAGAGGAAAAACAGGTAAACAGACAGCTGCAGGACAAAACAAAAAAAAAAAAAAAAAAAAAAAACAAAAAAAATACAAAAAAAAAAAAACAAACAAAAAAAAGTACAGAAAACTCCCCCCCAAAAAAACCAGAACTCCCAAACAAACCAGGGAACAACCATCAAATAAAAACTCCAACTAAACAAAAACCAAACATACCCGAAAGAATATGCATTTACATGACACCTGATCATCTGATAGATTAGGGCATATATTTATAATTAGCAGGAAAGTAAATGCTGTTTTGACAACTCTCTGGTTTTTTAATAATATTTTTTTTACTAAATTGTAGTGAATAAATAATAATAAAATGAGGCCTTGGGAGGATATTTCTGAGCATGAATCAGATGTCACGTAAAAAGGGAAGATTTCCTCAAACATTTAGTGTTTGACTAGTCTGTCAGCACCCTATGAAAGTTGAGACTCTCATGCCTGATCAGTTTCCCCCTTTTCATCCCACTCAGCATTTGCTTACAATTGTAGATTGTGTACATGAGGAATCATTGTGGAATAGGTTTTTGGGCATGTTTATTACATTTCATCCAGGGAGTAGCAACTGCATCTAGTCCTATAACTCCCATACTGTTATAACTTCTGTTAGCATGTGAATATAACTTCCCAGTTTCCATTTACTTTATCCCCAACCATCTTTCTACTGCCTGGGTACAGAATATCTTCAGGTACAGCAATGTTTTGCTAGGCAGCTATGATTTCATCAGTTTCCCTTAGTAGCAGGGATTCATGAAATAAAGAGCAAGATCATAGCTGGGGCCATGGAAGTAAAAGAATAGGACAATGTCCAGGAGTTATAAGCACAGATGCAAAATAATCAAGCACAGGTTGCTGAAGAAGTGCAGCAGTGAGAGCTGAATAGGACTGGCTTTAGCAGACAACAGAGTGTAAATCTAGCATTAAAAAATCTCATATGTGGTAGAAAGACAAAGGACATAGGAGCAAGATAAGGAAATCCCTACAAGAATGAGAACAGAGAGGAGGTGTGCCCTAATGGCACTCCCAAACCTTCTGCTGTCTCTTCAGCTCCACATCTCACCCACAGTGAATCCCCTTTCCCTTCAGTGGAGAAAAGGAACTGCTTTAATTTACTTGCTACACACTAAGGATAACCATGGCAAGTTAGCAACTTCCAGCACTTCCTTCTTCAGATAAGCTCTAAATGAGTGGGATAAAATTAAATCCTTCACTCTATGGCAGAAAGAAATACGGAAAAGACATTTTAAGTCCAAGGGACTCCTCTGAAAAGGTACCATGAATTCTAGGAACTCTCGTATGTTCATTGACCCAACTTCTCCTTGTATCAGTGTTAATATAACACATTCAATAAAGTGATAGCATTCTGCTTCCCTAATGAAGCCATGACGGTGTGAACTGTTATACAGGAATAGCAGTAATTCTGAGCAACACTTTTTAGGCAATCATTCCATTCAGCATTTAAATTAAAGGAGGAATTCTGTGATTATGGTGCAGATGTAACAAAATGCACTTCATTTTACTCTCAATCAACCCTTAATTAACAGAGGATGCAGAAGATAGGAAGTAATTTAACTTATTACTTTGCTTCTCTGTTTTTCATTAATGTCATTGTAATAATTCTATAAATGGAGTAATTACATTTTTTACTTTAAAAAATATCAAATATGCTGGTAAAATTCAAGCATGAAGCCTATTTATTGCTCTGTTAAATATATTCTGGAACAACAGAACTATAATATGCTTTTCTGAGTTAATTTTGCATAATTCAGAAGAGCTTTCAAAACAAGTCCAAAATTCAGCCAGCAGAGAGCTTACATCCTGCAACTGTGAATGACACTTAGGAACTTTGCTCTGCAAAAAGTCTGCTACTGCCTGGGCTCTGTATCATGTGAAAAGAAAAGAACTTTTCTTCTGTTAAAACAAGTTCTGGAAGTGAGGAAGGATCAAATCACAGCTGAGGAAATATGGATTTTCCACTGTACTATAACACATCAAACCATACAGTTCTGATCTGCCTTTCAGGACAGATATCTTCTGGATAACTAGCATGGGATCACAGCTTCTGAAAATGACACATTTTTCATACTGAATAGGAGCAGATGTAATCACACTGACTTCTGAACACTGGCTCTCCCCTTATATTTGTGGATGTTCTTTTTTAAAATAGATGATTTTTGACAATACGAAGCCACTACTCTTGACCTTAGAATCACTGATTTACCACAGTTAAATTAGCATTTTACTCAATGTCTCAGTACAGTAACAAGTTCCCAATAAAAATATCTTCCAATGAATAGTGTAGACAAGAGCTCTGAGCACAATTTTTCTTTTTCATACCAGAGGTTTATACAATTATCAGCTTAAGCTTTAATTGGATTTAACTAATTGGTAAACAGGATTTTTAGTCATTACTTTTATACATGTATCAGTTCCTCATTTAAGGTTTAATTTAAATTCAATATAAGCAACTGGATGGCAGAGATATGAAAAAAAAAAAAAAAAAGCTGTGAAAAACCTTGACAAAGCACAACAATTTCTTCACTTTGCTATTCTTAAATATACCTATTATTAAATCAGACTCTCTTCACATACATATGTAATAACATTATATAAAATACACTTTCCTAAGAGGTCATCCTATGGATTTTGGTATCAACATGAAGAGAAATGCAAAAGCCCTTTAGTTTAATGTTTATCAAATTTGGCATATGTTCCATACAAATCTGAGAAAAGAAACACAAATTTTAAAATGTGTTTATATTTTGAAAATGAAAGTGCAAAAAAAAAAAAAGCATTGTTTATTGGTATAAACTAGTTCCATGGTTTTACAAAATAATATGGAAGAGTGTTTAAATACCATTGCAACTTAAAAGAAGAATTATTACTACGAATAAATGACCATTCACAAAACATCAGTTAATTTCCTGCTACAGAAGTACTGCTATTAGAGATATGGGATATTGAACCATGAACTGAGCCCACAAATTTCCATAAAATCCACAGATAATGCTGCAGTGCTTTGGTATTAATTTAACAGGCTTTTCAGGTTTGTCTTTACTGTATTCATAAAGAGGGGTAGTGGAAAATAAAGTATGAAAGCATAGGTGATACACCCTCTCTTTCATGCATTCTAAGACCGTCCTATGTATTTTAGCAAGATTCTGGCTGTAATCACAGATATTCTGATTGCACCCCTCTCTGTGCCTTTTGTTAAAGCACACATGCATGAGGAGAAAAGATCTTTTGCTGGGATGTATTAACAGCAACCTGAATATCCAGCCTTTCCCACTTGTCATTTTCCTGCAATGAAACAGTACAAAGAAATATTCCCCTTACAATAAATCAGTCTATAAATGAACATGCTAAGAGTAGATACTGGTTCCATTCTGACATATGTACCTGTGTGTGATGACAAGAAACCTCATGGCCACAACATAATGCTGGCAATTTCAAAACATAAAGATTAACATAAAAATTACAGAAAGACAAGAGCAAAAAGGAGCAAAAGTGCACACTTGAATACAGGAGGAAAAGTTGGCCTAAAGTAGCTGAAGTAAAGATAGGAGAGATAAAACACTGGTAAAGAAGAAAAGTTAGCATAAACTGATAGAGACATTGAAGAAAAACACAGAAAAACAGAAACACTCACAAAAATCTTGAAGACTAAAGTTTTTTAAACTTATTTGATCATTTTAGGAAACATACTGAAAATTTTCACTGTAGTCTATAAAAATAAACTCATTTTTCATTTTAAAGATGTCAAAAAAAATTTTGTGTTCAATTATATGTTCTCCATTACAGGTGTCTCCTGCAAGTGAAGCGCTGGGAAGGGAAATAGAAGATTGACCACTGTAAATTGTACTTTCTCTTAACTTGTTTTGTGCAATGATATTGACTATGTGTAACCTGTAACTCAAAAAGTTTCTAAATGTTTTTCATAGTAATGAGAGATCTTTTAGACACCTACCCAGCCAATTTTATACCCAGCCTGGGATATCAAGGGTGTGAGAGAAAGGCTAGCACAGCTAAACCTCAGATTCTCCATCTCCTTTTTTTTAGGGTTCTATAACTAACTTGTCCTTCAATAAAGTGTTCCTAATCCTGAAGTACATAGAAATTTATTCTTAATGTTTTCTGAGGGACTTCTTTGTTAAAGACCACTTAATCCCTGTAAAATTCTTATGAATAATTAGGCTTCTATTCACAAGGTTTTTGCTGATGAGGTCTTAGATTCTGCTGAAACTCAGGTGCCTTCATCTTTACTTAGTTCTTTTAAAAATATTTCCAATTGCACGTATTTTTAGCATTTTTTTAGCTTTCTCTGTTTTGACATGATAGTCTTCTCTGGAGCAGACCTTTCAGACAAGATATTTTAATATGGTCAAGACAGTGATAATGTTCATCTTCATCACTTGAAGATTAAGAACATGAAAATTCTATGAGCTCATGTCATGTTCTCTTCTTGTGCAAGTCCATTGGCAGTCATTTCACTACCCAGGAATCCCTGCTATAAGTAGCTGTTAGAACCATGGTTTAAATAGGGAGGGACACATTCTGCTTAGATGTTACACTAGTTTAATCCCAAGTAATTCCACTGAAGTCACTGGGTTTGCTCTGGATTTAATCCATTCTGACTGAAAGCAGAATTTGGCCCTTTGATACCTGCAGCAACTCAATTGTTGGGAGATATTCTGTATGGGTGTGCTCTTTACAACTAACATGCTGCAGTATAGGTGTTGATCTACTTACCAGCAGAGTAAGAGCTTTATAGCTGAAACTTCTGAGTAAAAATAAATTGCAGAAAATTCCCAGCTCAACTCTAATATCAATTTTCAGGAAGCAAAAATACAGCTTTCCACAAAGCTAGACTGGTTGAAATGGAGGCAGTTTAGTGCACAATGCTTCCCAATATACTGAATACTTTGTCTGCAATGCTCTAAATGGATAGCATGATGACTTGATAGCAAACCTAAAAATTACTTTTCTTAATGGGAAAATGGGTAAAAATTCCAAACACTGTTGGGTGCTGCTGCACAGCAGCAATTCACCAGCAGAATTGACAGCCAGCAGCCGTTCTCACTGACTTCCACAGGTTTTTGTAGAACAAGTATTTGAAGGGGGATAAGAGGAGAAAATAATTACCTAAAATTCTATTTTAAAAATGCATTAAAAGTTAAAAATTACTCGACTGGCTTTATGAATGAGTAAATAGTGAGAAAAATGGGAATTTTATATGAAAAACAGAGCATCACAGTATAAAACATTAGAACAGCAGAAAATCTTTATAATCACAATAACAACAAAAAGATTGGTGAAAATCCATAATGAAAAGGAATTAACATAGTCTGGGATTAAATTTTCTCCAGTCTAAACTGTTTTCATCAAGTTTGCATATGTGTACCAGTCTTCAAATAAAGAAAATGGGGATTTATTTCAATTATACTATTTCAATTATACTATTTTTTTGTACAGTATTAAAATATTCTAATCAGCAGAAAAGAAAATTACATGAAAGATATTAAATATACTCTTGACTTTTCTTAATAAAAGCCACAGGAATTCACACATGATTCAGGAGACAGCTGGGAAAGGTCTTATCCTTACGTTAAAATAGAAACAAGCATATATAACATCTATTTTTTCCTAATTATAGTTTGGATGTGGATCCCAACAGAAAAAAATGAGTGAAAATTGTTTTGTAGTTAATTGTAAAATTTTGGAGTCTAAAAGTGTGTGTGTGTGTGTGTGCGTGCGTGTGTGCGTGTGTGCGTGCGTGTGTGTGCATACCTATGCACATATATATATTTGTATGTATACTCAATCTCCAGCCACTATTTTGTATTTACCATTATGCAAAATCTCCACTTTGCTCCCTCAGCAGTATTTATGCTCTTTAAAACCCTAACTCTCCTCTGAAGCTGTTTCATGTTTGTTTTCAAAGACTTCTTGTAAGATATTGGTGGGTTGTGGGGATTTTTTTTGACAGTAAAAATAAGAAACTACCTTTCCATATGGGTTAGAGCTGAGATGAAATGAGGAATGGCTGCCACCAAGCAGAAAATTTTCTCACTTTATGTGTGCCAGTTAATTACGACACTTCAGAGGCGCTTCTGAAAGGATAAGGCAAGCTGCATAAATTTAGCTGTAATCCAGGCAGGCAAAACTAATTTGCAGGGGATGGCCTTATCTAGCTGCTGCAGCTTTCTCAGAAAATTAACCTTGGATATTTGGGCCCAATTCAGAAAGTGTTTGATTTTTTTTCCCTTTCCTGCTCTGCATAAGAGAATTTTAAATTCAATACAATACCTGACTTTTAAGAGGCACTGTGAATGCTGTAGGCAGTTGAGAGTTATTACTGACAAGCAAAAAAATATATTTATACATGTACATATATATGATTGTCCTTCAGGCCCATTATCCTGCCTTCTTGCCTGTGCATCAGAGGGTTTATCGCCATATGTATGGGTGGGGGGGTCTTTGGATTAACAGAAGATGCAGCTCATTTTAATGTACTTAGAAAAATTCATCAAAGTTCATTGCAGAATAAGTCATGCATACTGACTTGTTCATTCCAGTGGAAATGAAGAAATCCCCATAAAAATAGAAGTTTAATGAAGTGTTTGAGCAGAGTCTTGCTTGTCATTCCAATTACCAATGATTTAGAAATTTTTCTTGATACACCACTATTAATTGCTCTTACTCAGCACAATCAAAAGTTTACCTTAGATTTCACAAGCTTCACCAATTCATGGATGAAAGATTTAGTTAATAAATGTTGCCAAATCCACCTTAAAATCTTCAAGCAGAGTACAAAGTTTTAAGAAGTGTTGCTGACTCCTTAGCATTTTGCAGCTTACTTCATTAAGACTGCTTCCTTTTTTACCTAACAGAACTGAGTCCCCAGCCTGACCCCCACTCTGCCCAGGCAATATTCACTGTAGGAAAGCATGAAATCATAACCCACATAACATTTTGCTTCTATAATTTAACTGGTTTAAAGCCACTGGATGTTTTGTGGACAAAAAAAAAAATATGATACTTGTTTGGTCAAATCTGATCATCCAGAAACATTAAGCCTAAGATTATTTGGAAAAAAAAAATCTTTCAATATTTTTAAGTAATTGAATCTTGCTTTCTCTATTTTCAGAGAGGTAGATACCTCCTTTACAGACACTCATTCCCATCTAAGCTTTATGACTAAAAATAGAACCACAGAAGGGTAATAAATACCTTTTAGGTCACTTCACTGCCTTCTGTCTTCACTGAAAAGTCTTGCAAATTTAAGACAGCCAAATTCATACTGGCTTAAGCTAACCAGCTACTTAAAGTCCATTAACTCTTTTGATGTTCAGCAGGACATTAATCATGACAATATCTTTTAAATACATGCTCACTTGTCATTCTACTTTGAAAATACAGCTAGCTTTCAAAAGGATCTACAGATGTTATGCATATAATTCCAAATATTTCTGTCCAATGTAGAAAATTGCATGGCAATGCAATCTTCATACTTGCTCTGAATTTTGCCAGGTTTTAACAACCAAGGGATATTTATGATCAATGAAACACAGGCTAATTTAGCACTGTCCTTCTCATCCAGCTTCAGTATGCCCCAAGACACCTTTATTCTTGCATCATGTCAGTACAATTTTATGCTAATATCAAGATAATGAGTAGCTGTCAATTGATGCTGATTTTTGCCTTCAAATCAATAGTAAGACTTCATGCAAATATAAAAGACAACAAAACCAGTCTATAAGAAAAGATTTTTCCTTTCATTATTGTAATTATCACTGTCATTTTTATTTTTATTACTATTTACTTATTACCCCTACAAAAATTTTCAGTGTGCTAGCTACTACCTACTCACATAGAAAAGTCCAACACAGCTTGTATTGAAAGAGATGTACCCTACATGAAAGACAGAAGGGGGACAGTTAAATGTACAGGTAAATATAGACCTTTTCTTAGGGAGTAGAAAGAGGTGCAAATCTAAATTTCACTCTTCATGAACAAGTAAAAATGAAAAATGATAAAGCTGAGGTATGAAAAAAATGCCACAAAAAACTATCAACAACAAGCATAAAATGAAAATTGACTAAGGTGTCTGACAATCAAGGCACAGCCAACTTCCTCCTTCAAAGAGACTTTTTGCAATTGTATTTTTAAAGCAGATCTTAAATTGCTTCAATTTCTGAAAGTATTCCTCCACTCTGAAGTTTTCTATTATGTTAGTCAATACCTCTCTTGAATGTACAGATATTCCACACAGGGGAAATAAAAATCAGGGCCAAGCTGCAAGAGACAGAAAGATATTGATCTTCAGAATTTTGTTGCTCCAGTCTTTACCTGATACTGAGCGAGACACCTTAATTTGTCAGGATAATTTTATATATGACACAAAAATTGGAGACAGTACTCAGTTGAAGTGTAAATATTACTATAACATACAATGAAATAATGTATCTGGTTCATCACACAGGCCTGAAAGTGTCAAGAGTATTGTCAGTGATTTCTCATATTTTACCCCTTTCCTATGTAATGAGTAGTCAGGGTTTGTAAAAGTGTTTTCAATACATAGTCTGATGACTATTATTTTTAGGAGCCCTAGGTAAGTATTTCCAGATTTCTAGACTTTTGTAGAAGTTTAAGCCAGAACCTACACAAATGTCCATATTGGCACTAATTTACATGAGCTTTCTTTATGTGGAAATTCTTATTCTGCATAAACTTGAAAATCTGTCTCATGTTGCTAAACACTACACTTAAAATTCAGTTAAATACTGCCAGGCACCTCCTAAGTTACATATATAGTCTTACAAAACTGTCAAAGGGAAGAAGGCAGCATCTCCACTGATACGTACTTATTGAGATAGAAATCTGATAGCAGGCTTATTGCATGCTTCATCTTTTCTGTCACCACTAAGAAAAAAATCTCTATTATGATTATCATTATTATAATTATTATAAATTTATCATGTAAATAAGTGAAATCAAGCATGCTGAATCATAGCCTAAATACTCTTTGAATTTTTTTATGTGTCAATTTCTGAAGCGTTATTTATTTTTCTGTTAGTTGAGGAAAGGTCAAGCATAGAACCACTAAAAACTCTTGGAATGATCAATACTCATGAAACTGAACTTCAGAGGTAAGAATTCTAACGTGTATTTTGGATATTTACTTAATTTAGCATGATCACAACTGATTATGGGCCTTCATAATCAGAGTCTTCAGGACAGGACACAACAATACCACAGAGATCCAGTGCAACTGGGCTAGCATTAACACTAGTCACTACCACACAGGGGTCCAGCTGTGCTGATAAATAATGCATGGTAGAGTTTGGAATCACCAACACAACATTGGTCATTCTCTGAGTGAGGACAGTAACTACAAACACCATATGTGTATGAATCTCTAAACACATGTTGGCATGCCATTTGGCAAACAAAAAATATTGCTGAAATCACTGCAAAGTGTATCTAATATGAGGAAAATTTCTCTTAGTGGTCACTGCATGGAGAATATTAGGCTTGGATATTTCCATTTGGTTGGGATTTTCACTTTCTTGGGGCTGCAGACAGAAGATTTTAATTCCAATATTCATTGCATTGTTTATACACACTCTCAAAAATCTAGGTGAAATTAGAATCATTATAAATGGCTCCTATGTATTATATTAGGGCTTTCCAGTGATCTAAAAGGCAGAAATGTGATTGAAGGAAAAAAAGAAAAAACCCCTCTCAGGAACAAAGAGGAACTTGAGCAACATAACAATGGAAATGGGTTCATGGTTGGCAGACAAGCTGGTACAAAGACTCCTGGTACAAAGACTCCTTAGGAGGAGGAACCCTACAGCATAGGTCTGTGCTACTCGCTTGTTCAGGTCAGGGCAGAGATAGAGAATATAAGAATCTGCTCAAATGGTCAGAGTTAAAAAATCTGAGTAAAAAAGGAAAATGTGATCAACTGTGTTAGAATGAAATGAGTAGTAGTTGAAGGTATCACCAGAGCACAATCTGTCAGACTTGGCAGCATAGGTAAATTAAATTTGATGTAAGACATCATTACAAATGACTCAAGACGCTTTTCAAGGAAGAAGGAGGATTATAGAAACAAACATTACAAGACAGTTTGGAAATTAGGGACTTATTCTCAGAAAAATCAAGAGTCCACATCCACAGCTTGTGCAAATTATTTTTATTGTACTGTTAGAATATACTTCTTTTTTTTTAATTTTTTTTTTTATTCAGTTATTCAAATTTCCTGCCTGTGCATCTTGGTCACATGGATTTGCCACAGGGTAGAGACAATGAATGTGTGAATGTGTGTCTTGCACATATTGAAACAATAAACCAGCAAATAACAATTGATTTTATTCTTCATCCCTAAATATTTTGTCTCATGGAAAAAAGAAAAAAAATACTGAATACATTTTCTTCTTCACTCTAATTTTCTTTCTTCCATTTCTTTTTCCACATTTCATGATTGAGAGCTGCCAATAGGATATTAATTTCCTGAATAAATGATCCATCAGTGTTTCTCAGAAAGAATAAGAAAAACTGCATTATTTTTCACTCCAATAGTTACAAATCCACCCATCTTTTCCAATTATTTTCCTTTCAGATTAGGTTTATTCTATCTTCCAGTAAATCCTTTACACTCACAGTAAGAATTCATTCTTTCCTATCATTCAAACTAGTCTGTGGTAAAGGCAGTTTTGCTAATGAAATGTCAAAATACAAAATGGTTACTTTTTAATTTAGCCCAAGGTAGAACATTGTAGTTTAGAGCTAGTGACCCATTGCTAAATTCAATTTCCCAACTGTTTAATTAATTTGTGTGTACAATTTAATGATATTTAATTTGATATGCACATTCAAGACATAGTGTGCATTTCTAAATCCTTAATTACTGAAAATTACCAAAACCATCTTTTCATTCTATGGAGTTATTCTATTTTTTTCAATTTTTTCATTTTACCCATTATACTCTCTTTCCCAGAAGAACTAAATAAATGAACTATAATTTCTAAGGAAAAATAGGAAACATAATAACCTTTTAACCTTTTTTTTTTTCCTTTTGAGGGGGGCGGGGGAGGGGGACAATGGGGTTTTACTTTGGGTTGATATATTGCATGTTGTGGTCATGAAAATGAATCATCAGGATGTTGGGAAAACAGCAGAAAGCAATCTGTGTGTTCATTGTATTAGGCAGAAAGACATTCCAAGGCTAAATGTTTTATCTATTACGGACTCGTGAAAAGCTTTTGTTCTGTGCTCTAGGACCATGACGGAAAAGGCATGTTTTTCTATGGGATTAATCACAAGTAAAATAGTAAATAATGGATTTTTGCACTAATCTGTATGTTAGAAAATAAAATTAAATGAAGTTATAAAAATAACAAAATAATCAGAGAAGGTCTGATTTCATGGGTAAATGATACTTGTTACTTCCTAGGAGTACCATGAAGTATACTTATTATAATACAGGCTCTTCCCAAACTCATGACTCCTGTGCTGTGCTTGCATCTTACAATAGTCAGCCTGTACAACAGAACTTACTTTTTGAGTAGATACAGAAACCAGTGAAAAGAACAAACAAATAATGTTTCACCCCCTGACTCCAATGAGAGAGAAGATTAAGCCTCAGCAAGGTCGCAGTCTAACACTTTACTTACTAGATTCTGCTTTCTCTTCTCCTGAAAAGGAGGTCAACATTCCAAGGGAGCAACCTGTAAATATGATTTTATATATATATATATATATATATGTGTGTGTGTATATATAGGGATATATGTTGAAGAATTAGAAAAATCCAAAGAGGGAAATCCAAAATAGTCAAAATGCCAAACACAGAGCATAGGCTAATGCTAACCCAGGACCTCACAACACTTTGACAGTCATCAAGAAGAGCACATTTCATCCAGAAGCCCTCTTGTGAGGGAAATGTAAGAGGATCTACAAGCCATAGAGTCTTGGCCAAGCTCTACACTAAAAATGCTGGCTGAAAACATTTATTGCAGAGTCAATCTACTGCATTATTCTTCACTCCTTGGCCAGCACTGGGTATCTACATTGCAATATTCCTCAGGGATTTTTGGTTACTAATGGCCACTCCACTGTTGAATGCAGGACCAATGTAAGATGTGAAGTGGAATTCATCTCACCTACCTTTAGACATTTAAAAGCTAGATATCTAAGTATAAAGTGGAGAGAAACAGGCACCTCTAGAGGGCAATTCATTTGACCTATCTCAGATGCCTATTTTAGTCAGAGATGAATCACCCTCTAGAGATGCCTAGATTTCTCTATTGACTATAAAGGAAGCCTAGGGCAAGCAGTTCAGTGCTAGACTTCTGACTTTCAGACATGTAATTTAGAAGAGATATATCCCACTCATTGTAGTGATAAGGTTCAGTTTCCACGCTTAATCACTCATGCTGTTTCCAGTTTCATAAAATACCCAAGAACTCATCTCTAAGTATTCCTCGTTCACTCTTTTTAGTTTCTATTTTGGATTAGTTTTTTCCTAAGCACTCACTGGTTTTAATTTTCACTCATTTTCTCATTGAAAATATTCATTTATAGCAAGTTCATTGTAACCTCCTCATATTTCACCTTCCAAAACAGATGTCTCAGTGATAATAGCCAGAGTGCATAATAAAATTACTTTGTTTCATCCAGCTGTTATTCTTTCTTAAAATTTTCTTTTTGCTTCTGAGGTATCTGAAGCCTCACATTTCAATTCTCTATAGTGGAAATAAATTATTGTCTTTTTCCATTTAGTCACTGATTTAATAAGATTATTTGTTCAGCATTTCATATGATATGAATTAAATCCTTATAACTGATGCCAAGCATTTAGAAACCAGAACTTGTGCTCGAATTGGATTTAAATTTCTTCTGATCTAGAGGCCTGACATTCCCAAACCAATTTTCTAGTAGTGTAAGTCCATTGACTTCAGTAAAATCTTTACAAATGTATCAAAAATGAGCAAAAAAATAACCACAGGCTTTTGCTAGAGAGTAAATCATTGTAGTTGTATCTATTAATTATTTAACTTCATATTCGTCATTTAAAAAATACTTATTTTATTTAAAAGCATTAATGTTTTACTCAAAAAGCATATATTCCACCCTTACTTGTTAATAGTAACACAGATTTTTGTAGGTGTTTTCCTTGACCGTTGGAAAATGTCTTTGTTAGTCAACTGTTTCACAGAACTGTTAATATAAATAGCAGCTTATATTTCCTCAGGATTTAAATTCAAGTATTTTAAAGAATTGTGTTGCACTTTTACTCAAGTCAGTTCTTTAAATAAAATATATAACCGTATATTTAAACATCCTTTCAGTTATTTCAAACATTTAAAAAGAGGATTCTTAATGCAAAAGTTTAATAACACAGACTAAGTGCAATCAGCATAAAAATAATTTGACAGCCTCCACTTTGCTGAGTAAATGAGGTGTAACCTTAAATATGGAACTTAGAGGCTGGTGATTTCTTTAGACTCTATTAGAGAATTTATGGCATTTCCTTTGGGAGAAGAATATTTTTCAGGAAAGTTTATTCCATCTCCCATAGGCACAACAATTTCTTCCTAAATATTCTTAGATTATCAGCATGAGCAGGTGTTTTTCATTCTCTGTAGGTGTCAGAACTGCAACAACAGAAGTAAATTTCGTGTGAGAGAGTAAGTTCTGGAAATGTTTTGCAGTTGTTTCTCACATCCGCTACATGAACTTGACTGTGTCAACTAGTGTCTACTATTTTATGTCCTAATAGTTATACTGCAAATTTAATTCTATAAATGCTGAACAGTGTCCAATTACAGGTGAATTTTCCCACCAATGGACTTTTAAGACATGCAATAAAATTTGGTTATCACTAATCATTGTGAAGCCATTTCCATGACTTCACAACATTTTTTCAGGCATGGAGTGCTTGAAATGAACAGCAGCTAGAAGAACAGAGCTTGTATGTCTTAGCAGGGAGATCTTAAGGCTGAGTTTGGCCCTTTATTTTTGTCAGAGAAGCATACAGAATCTGCAACAGGATGTATAAATGTGTTCTAAATAATGTACATTTACGCATAGTACTATAATTTTTAAATAACCATAAAATAATTTATAAATGGTGCATATGCTTAAAAAGATTGTGGTAAGTTTACATTTAGTAAAGCTTTCCAGATTTAAACCAAGGTAAGGCTTATATGACAGAGACTCCAGTCTTGTTAAGGTATGGTAGATGAGAGAAAATGCCACCAAGGTAAGCTGAAGATTCTGTGGCCCATTTTAACAGCATTCTCAGGACCAATGGTCAGTTGCTTGGCAAAAGAGTGAAATTCAAACCAGAACTCAAGTCTGAGAGATTGTTGTGTCTTTAAATAAAACAGACTAATGAACAGTTTTCTTGCTATTTAAGACATTCCAGTGACAGTCATTAGATACTGTGTATGAAAATTCTGCAACCAGAAGTCAGGGTGTTTCTTCTCAGGTAAGTTTCCAGAGTACAGAATCAAAATTCTCTTTCTCTCTGACATGATTGGTGTTCTACTCATTGGTATCACTTCAGCAAACAGGATGAAGATTAATATCTTGCTCCAGAGATACCCTGATCATCTCCTTGGTATTTCAATGTAGTAGGTCTGGATTCTGGTTCCTAGTTTGCGGATGAATTTTTTAAGGACTTACAATCTTATTTAGGGATGGAAAGAGGCAAGCATGTCCAGTCTGGTCTCAAATATGTTCTTAAAAAGACTAAAAACCCATTTTCGTGCATGCTGATCTTTAAATGTATGTTAAACTTTCTTGTGAGGCACATTTTTACCTAGATTTTTGCCTTTTTAAAAGATTCCTAGGTACAGCTCTCAATCAAGTGTAAGTATGAAAGTAGCAGCAGGAGTTTAGGATAGAATAAAAATTAAAAAGCCTTCACTCAGCCCTGTTAGGTTGTAGACATCCTCACCCCAGGAAATTATAGAAGCTGAAAGTTTTACATTCAAGTTTTTTTAGGCATATTTTTTGTCCAGCTGCACATAAATCCTGGGCAGTGCAGCAGTGTAGCTATTTTATACAGTAAAATGAAACATATTTCAACTCTAGGCCCAGCCTGAGAGATTTGAAATGTAAGGACACCACAAACCCATAGTAACTATAGTTAGAACTTTAAAATTATGTGTTTAGCAACAAATCAAACATTGCTAATCTTTCTGAATGTGTCTGCAGGACTTAATCTAGTGCAACAGCTTAGATCAGTTCTCTTAAGCATAACTATGCAGATACAGGCCAAAAATGAAACAGCTGCAAATTTTCAGTTCAGGGGGAAAAGCATGAGGAAGCTATTCAAAAAGATCAAAGAGACCAGATGTAAAAATGATGTTGTGACAGAGACAAAATGAAGCAGTATTTTTGAGCTATTGCATGTACACTTACTAGTAGAAGTGGAAAGAAAAATCTAAAAGGACTTGTCATTGCTTCAGCTTGCCATTTTGAACATGTTAATTACACAGTAATTTATCACTGTCTCACAATTTAAAGTAAATCAAAGTGAATTTATACTCTGAACACAAATGTGTCAGAACTTTACATCAAGCAATACCTTTTTCATTACATGGAAGCAAATGTTGGCAGCAATCTCAGTAACAGAAACTACCTAGGACAGAAACACTAAAAGGACACAAAAAATGTGAGATTGCTATCACCAAATATATTATTTCTTTCAATTTATAATTTTATGGCACTTCTTGCTTCTATTGTATCACAAAATTTTGAGTTTGATAAGTCAGGGACCAAAATGCCTAGTTACAACTCTATAATACCACTTCTTTTGAGGTTTCCAGATATATCTCAGCCTGGTGTTTATTACTTTATTGTTGGCTTGCATGTTTTACTATGTTACATTTGAATCCTAGAGGCCAGTATCAAAGTGAAAAAGTATGCACAAAGTACAAAAAGTTAGAAAAGAAGGGAAACCTGTGTGTGCTTATGTGTGTGTGTCTACACGAGTAGATTGCTCTGAATTCTACACAAATCTGGTGAAGATTGTAACACAATGTTTATGTTACATATATACATATATTTATGTGTGAGTAATTGTATCTATATATAAAAAAATAAAATATATATTTTTAAAGTTGATTCAGACTTTTCTAGTCTTGCCCTTTTTTAGCATCAGTATGACCTCAGCAAAAGAATGTCTTTAGTTTCTGTATTTAGCAATTTTACAGTTGGTATAGGCAGACGGAATGGCTAAAATAAAAACTTCAGCTGATATTTATATTACTAAAAGAAAAGGATTTTAACAGTTTAGGAAACTCAAACAGTTAAATTGAGTAATGTTTTAAGACAATAGAAAAGATTCAGAATTTCTTTCCTGCAATTTTCTTCAGACCTCTCTTTCATATTAAGCGCCTGGAATCTCTAATGTGGAAGATAAACAATAGTCACTTTCAATTAGCTCCAGTTCCCATACTTTCTGAAGGATGCAGAGGATCTATTTGGGGTGGATGAAAGGAGAATAAACATAAGGCTGGGATAGAAATTGGGTGGAGAAAACTGGGAAGCTAAGGAGTAAAATTGTGGAGGGAGACAGGGTTGGGGTCTGCAGATATATTATATGCAGTGTCAAAGAATAAAAAGCACAGAATAGGGGGGTGGAATGTGGGATTCAAGCATCCTGCTGTACGCACAAACAGTCCAAGGTAATTCTGAAAGCTGCTGCTGCTGCAGTCTCCCTGCCAAGCTGACCCAGGAGTTTCTTTTCAAGGTAGAGAAGAGGTTTGGTTGGCTTTTGATGACATAGCATGGACTTAGGAGTGGTTCTGAGCCAAAGCATATGAAAGCTGCACACAATGCTTTAGTTGGAAGTGACTGTAAAGGGTCACACCAGTCCCTCCTCGTGGATGTGAATTAACCTCTGTACTGAACAAACTGGGAGACTTTGGGGAAAAATGTGTAAAATCACAACTAAAACATATATGAAAATTCTGCACCTGTTAAGTTTACTTTAATTCTGTTATTTCTAAACTCTTGTGTATCTAAGTTGACATTCCTAATTACTGTTTCCTACATTCCTACATTCATAAAAATTCACTATGCTTTCAGCTCTAACAAAACAAACGTAATAATACATTTTAGTTTTCTTTTAGTCATATAAAGATACATTGCAAAATGTCTTTCTATGAGATAAATAAAATACAAATTTTAAATGTCAATGCTTTTTCATGTTTTTGTGAAAAAGTTTGGTGGGGGAGTGAGGTGTAAAGTGAGAAAGAAAATGTTTTTCTGAAATTGAAAGAAAAAAGGAACACTTCCCTAACACAAGGTAACACAAATATTCCTTAAATCCCTAAAATTGGAACCCGAGCATAGTGAAATCTTAAAAAAAAAAAAAATTAGACAAACATCTATAAATAAAAAAGAGAAAAGAGTGAAATGAGATGTGACTACTTCTGAGCACAGGGATTTTTAGGCAATATATTCATTTTCAATAGTTGTCAGAGAAGCAAATGTTCCAGAAATATGGGAGCTGAAAAATTATCCATCATCTCCCTTGGAGAAACAAGACCTAGCTAGAGGATGAAATACAATGAAGTCATAAGTTGACAGTGTGGGCAAGGTCATACTGCTGTGCAGTTTCAATAGCCAAGATAAGCAGTGTTGTCTTTTCTTTTACCCAGATCTTAGGGACTAATCATTCAAGTTTTCTTAAACTTCTCACTATGACTGTCTGGTAATGTCAGCAAGGAGATTACACTGAGGAGAGGGAAATTTCTGCAAATGAGCTGCATTAACTCTTTTTTTCTCTAGGTAAATGTAAACTCATATGTAGCCAAAACAGGACTAGCCAGAACTTTCTCATAGGTTTTTGGGGATTTTTTTCGTGGGAGTTATTAATGGGGGAAAAAAAGGGAGAAGTTACAATTCTAAAAGTATTCTATTGTTACAGTGGTTGGAATAAGGCCTTTTGACATAATTGAAACTTTTAAATTGAAATAACTTGTTCTTTCTAAAAATGTTTCAATTGAAATTGTTCACTTAAATATATTTATTTGAAGTTAAACATAAAATTAAATTGTCAAAGCAAAAATTATAGTTATCATTAGTGTTTGAAGTGAAATATTTCTTTAAATTCCACTTAAAGAAAAAAATTTGAATATCTCTACCCAATAACATTTTGTATTTTTTTCTCAAGTTTTTATGTAGCATCAGGCCAGAGCTTGAACTTCCAGACACTTTTCAAGAATGTTATGCTACTTTACAACCTTTTCCGTCAAACACAACCTGTATAGTTAAAATTTTACCAATGAGTGAATAATAAATGTTAAAATGAAAAAGCGATTAATTAACTTTCTGGCTATGAAACTAGATTATTTACTTTCTGAACAACAAATTCTTGTACCAGGTTCACAGTGTGGTAGAGAAGAGGTGTGTGCTTAGTGTCCCTTTTTGTGGCAGCCCTCTGGAAGCATTCTTTTTATCCTGCTGGTGAATGCTGCTGCAGGGATAGGAGCTCTGCTGGCTCCTCAGCCTGATTTCCATGGAGAAGAGCTGAGATGAGATGCACAGCATTCACAGGCACTTGTTGCAATGATTAGTTCTTCAAGGGAAGATCAGGATGTGTAGCACCACAGCACGAGGGAGATGTGGAGCCCCTGGAGTGGGCTGTGTGTTGGTCAAGAGACTGGAGCCTCTCTCTTAGGAGGAAAGGCTGCAGAGCTGGGGCCCTCCAGCCGTGACAAGAGGCCACTGAGAGGGCACCCCATCAATGTCTGTAAGTATCTGAAGGTGGGATGCCAAGAGGATGGACCAGGCTCTGCTTGGTGCCAAGCAATAGGACAAGAGGGATTGAGAGGGAACTGATGCATGGAAAATCCCACCTGAACATGAGGAAGAACTCCTTCACTGTGCAGGTGACCACACACTGGAACAGATTGCCCAGGGAGGATGTGGGGTCTCCACACTGGAGGTAATCAAGACCTGTCTGGACACAATTCTGTGCCGTGTGCTCTGGATGGCCCTGCTTGAGCAGAGAGGTTGTACAAGATGATTCACTGTGATCCCTTCCAACCAAACCATTCTGTGCTTCTGTGAGAGTTTAACTAGCTGTTTAAACCCTCTACTCAACCAGTAGGTTTATAAATTCTGGTTTATCCAGTCTCTGAAGGTTCCAGCGCTGAATAAAGTATACTTCAAACTTTACTAAGTCATAATTGCTTGAATAAGGTTCAGTTACTTATTAGTTTATTGGAGCACTGAATCTCCTAATTTAACTCATGTAATTGTACTTAGAATGAAGCTGTTCAAGGATTTGAGTATGGACTTTCCCATGAGCAAGGATTGCAATATTCAACCTTTACAAATTAGCATATTTTTTGGCTTTGCTCTTGACACTGTTGAAATACAAATATAAATTCTTCTCAGAAATATGAAAATATACTTGCATGAACAGAACTATATTATTTTAATGTGCATTTGATAGCTGTGAATAATATTAATTCTCACTGGCAAAGCTAGACAGTGTATGCTTCATAAGGCCTGCTGTGGTATCAAAAGTGATTTAAATAGGATCACCCAGAAGCTGATAACCTCATGGGTGAGATTAGCTGCTGTTAAACCCACAACTAATACCCAAACTGCACTTTCTTTTTATGCCTTTGGAATAATAATGTTTCATTTGATTTGTTCTGAATCAGAAATGACAAAGGAAATACTTGGTCATATTCTATTCCTTATGGAAGACTTTTTCACAAGGTGAAATAATATTTATGTAAATACAAATAAAGATGCAACTATTGTAGCATTCACCCAGAAAATAGTGTATAGCATTCAACTAGAGAATTCCAAAGGCTGATGCTAATGTATATAGTAAACCAGGAAGAGTAAACATTATGCCTTAGGAAAGTTTTCCCTGATAATCAAATAAAATAGAAATTTTATTTAGGTCAGGAAAACACAACAATGTAGATAGCATATATGCAATCTGTGAGATCAAGTTCAATATTAAGAAAGAAATTTCAAAAAAAAATCATATGTTAGAGAGTTGTTAATACAGCAAACAAGGTTTGTGTTTCAAAACAGCATTTTCTGGAAGGATAAATATTTATTATTCTCAAGATGATATTCTTTAGTAGCCACTTCTCTAGTTGCTCTTTATTTTGTCAAATGAAATGCATATATTTTCTTGAATACAAATGTAGATATTCATCATCTCTGTTACTGGGAATAACCTCTGAGTAAATTGCAATGGACCCCTGCTCCTTGGCCTGCATCCTGCCTCTTTCAAACTTCTTAATCTGTATGTCACTGCTACACGGAGATTAGAGAAAATCTTGAATTTATACAGTAATATGTTGTAGTTTTACCCTAGACAGAAACTGAGTACCACACAGCCACTTGCTCACTCCCCCATAGTGCCCGTGGTGGAATGGGGAGGAGGATCAGAGAAAGTAAACCCTTGGGTTGAGATAAGAACAGTTGAATTGTTGAAACAAGGTAAAATAATACTAGAATAACAATAATAGTAATTGTAATGAAAAACGAGGCAACACAGAGAAATAAATCCCAAGGAAAACAAGTGATTAACAATACAACTCTTCAGCACCAGCTGACCAATGCCCATCCTGTCCCTGCCCTCCTCAGCAACAACTGGTCCCTCCTGGCAACCTCTTCCCAGGTTATACACTGTTTATAATATTCTGTGACAGGGAATATCCCTTTGGATGCTTGTGCCAGCTGCTCTGGTTATGCTACCTCACAGCTCCTTGTGCACCTCCTCACTGGCAGAGCAGGAGAAGTTGAAAAGTCCCTGACTGAGGGTAAGCACAACTGAGCAACACTTAAAACATCAATGTGTTATCTACATTTCCCTCATATTCAATCTAAGAAATACAGTGACTGGAAGAAAATTATGCCAAATTTTACCAGCTACTGGAATAGAATTAACTCTATCCTACCTGAAGCCACGACATAATGAAAGATTTCTCCATCTGGCTTTGCCTTTGGAAGCTTTTGGACATTTAATGAAAAAAGGATATACAATTTGGAAGTGAAAAGTGTTGGCCATTAATATCTACCATTACTCTCTGTTGTAGATTGATATGTTTATACTCAAACAGAAATAAATTAGGGCCACTTTTTTAGTTTTGCTTAGCAGACTGCTGCAATTTCATTTCAGTATGTCATTGCCAGGTTTTAAAATTCTCAACCATGACAACATTTCCCTATCCCTTTAAATTGTACTGGGAACACAAAATAGTTTCCCATCCAGTTTATTCTCAAACCTTCTTGAATAATCACAAGAGGTTTGTCAGTATAAACTGACTAACAGCTCCCATGCCAATCCTCATCTTTCTGTCTGCACAGACAGAGTGAAAGGACTTCCCTGTGGGTTTTTGGCAGCTAACATAATCAGATCACCTAACAATTGTTCCAATTTTTTTTAAGAGGATGTTATCTCCTCCTAGATATAATTACCTGTTCAGAATTCCTCTGATTATTTCTTAAGAAATGCCTATCATTTCCACTTTTTCAATGAAGTATATCAAATATTGTAGCAGCAAAGTGGGTAGTACTGTGTCTAGTTGTGATTTAACTTCTTTCTGTTAAAAGATCTTATTTAATTTCTTTGAAGACAGAGAATCAGACAGATAAACAGGACGGCAAAACATGTAGATTTTTTTTTGCTTGAATTAAGAGATGGGGAAATTAAAATTAAAAAAATTGAAAAAAAAAAGCATAAACCCACAGATCTCACAGGTCCATATCTGCAGCTGTGAAAGTCAGTACTGCACTGTGTTTCTGAGGGTCTAAGCTGATTTATGCCAGCAGAGGACTTGGCTTGGCTCAAAAAGCTGGATAATCAAAGATGTCAGTCTACTCTGAAAACTTTTCTTAAATCACAGGTCATGTAATCTAGGGGGACTTGACTTAGAAGAGCTTTCATTCAACTCCCTCATCTGTATAGTCTCTTACTACCTGAGAAACACAGATAGCAGATACACTTTTCACTTCATTTTCAACACATCTTAAAAGGAAGGCATACATTCTTTCTCACAATGTGCCAAAGGAACAGAAAATATTCTCAGTCTGAAGAGACAGCCAAAACAAGCTGAAAAAATGCTTAAATATTGAAGTCTGTTTAATTTTTATTTGCATTAAATGTGCGGAAAACTCTAAATCCCAATCATCAGTAATGCTTTGTCTTAATTCACCCTCGTGAATTCAGCTGCATTTCAGTGTAATTCAGTATACTTATACATAACTTGAAGTTACAAGAAAGCTACATCACCATAAACTAAACCATTCTTTATTCAAAACCCCTAATATCTGCCATCTCTAATCTTTACCTGCCTACTGAATTTTGATACATATTATGAACTTTTGTTTTGTTATGTACATATCGAAGCAGTCATTCTCTGTGCCCTTCTCTGGGTCTGTGCACATACTCGATTATGTGTACCCTATCTGTGTACACATACTGCAATAAGCTCACTGGGCTTGGTTCTTATCAGATAATTGCTCAAGTGTAAACTGTTTCCCATGTCATATTTTAGCAGGTTGCTAAGGATATTTAGCATGCTCTGAAGCTGCCTGTTTTTGGCTCCACACTGTGAGTCTATAATATAATTTTTTAAATATACTTAATGCTTTATATGATGTGCTGAAAATAAGTGTTTAATTTGCACTTCAGTTAACAGGCGTTTATTGTACAGTAAGAATCAATTGACTGCTACAAGGACCCTTTTTATGATTTAATCCACTCAGAAAATTCAGTTACTATCACAATATCCTCAGAATTGCAACAATAATAAATATAAAAGTAATATATTATTAGTAATGGCTATCTAAAGGACATAAAACAAGATATATAGAGAAAGCTAGCCATCAATTAGCCTACATTCCTAGTGTAAAATTATATTTAAATTAATTTAGTTTTTCACTAATTAATTCAAATGAGATTTACTTTCTTGGTTTGAGGCAACTAAATTTCTAAAGAAAGATTTTAGCTTTACCATGTGAATAATGGAGCAGCTATACCCACATCATACATGCATCTCAATTCAGCAGCACTGGATGGTGATTTATAGGGCCATCTCCTAAAACACACATACAAATAGCATACCAGGTTTGCCTTAAAAAAATACAGGATTCCCATAAATCTGCTAAAAATGTCCTGAAGTTGGTAAAAATTTTAATCATTGAAACATTTAAACCTTTTAAATCACGAATGCCTATCCAGTTGGATATTTAGTTGCACTGATACTGCATGACAGGGGAAGGGTGATAGAGCTACATAAAGCTGTAAAATGAAGGTGAGGGATGCTGAAAGTACTGTAAGGTTACCTCTCTAGCCTCTCCCAGTTACATGGCTTCAATAAATGTGATGCAAATTAAGATGAAAGGGGGTGATAATCTGTGGTTCCTGAAGTAGAAACTTGGAGACAGGAAAAAGCTTGAGAGAATACTGGAGAATTCAGAATTAACAAAATGATGTTATTTTTTAAATTTATGTCAGCCTACCAAACATTAAGATTAAGGTCCTAGGGTCTAGTTGCCTCTGACAAAGTAATTAGACTGAAGCCTAACGGAAGCACAAAAAGAAAATAAATGGGCATTTTCAAAAACACATTTTCCACTTTCCCATCCACAAAGTTTATTTTGCAGGAGTGAAAATCCATTCTTGTGCCATCTCTTCACCTTAGCTTTTCTCCAACATCAGCTCAAATGCAGAGGCTTCACATGCTGTCACAAAGGTCAGCATGCATATGCTATTTCCTTTGCCAATCTTGAGAACAAAATCCAAAATCCATTTTTCAAATCAGCAAGTCCTATTTTATGGCCCAAGAAATGTAAGGATGTTGCAGATGAAAACCGAATTCCTCAATCTACTGTTAGAAACCACCCGGCAAAACCTGCAGAGTTAAAAGAAAATACATCTCTCTGTAGCTCAGAAAGTAGCTCAGACATCATCTCTATACCAGTAGGAATATCCAGATAATTTAAGAGGCAGACTTAAAAACAGAGTACTGCAGCTGCTGAACCCTTGAGTCAAGGACTGAATGACAGTTCTAAAGGCTGTGCCAAAAATATTCAGTTGACCGGAGACCTACAGGAAGGTTATGCTGATAATTGTTTAATATAAATGTTATAGACAGTTGATCACAAAATCATAGAATATCCTGAGCTGGGAGGGACCCACAAGGATAATGAAGTCCAATCTCAGCCCTGCACAGGACCATCCCCAAGAGTCACAGTGTGGACTGGAGAGTACTGTCCACACTTGAACTCTGTAAGCCTTGGTGCTGTGACCACTTCCCTGGGAGGCTGTTCCAGAGCCCAGCCACCCTCTGGGTGAGAACCTTTGTCTAACATTCAACCTAAACCACCCCTGACACACGTTCAGGCCATTCCCTCCAGTCCTGTCACTGTTCACCACAGAGAAGAGATCAGTGTCTGCCCTCCACTTCCTTTTGTGAGGAAGTTGTGACTGCAGTGAGGTCTCCCCTCAGTCACCTCCAGGCTGAACAGACCAAGTGACCTCAGCCACTCCTCATAAGGACTCCCCTCCAGACCCTTGTGGGCCTCCTCTGGACACTCTCTAATGGTTTCCTATCTTTTTTTATACTGTGTCACCCCAAACCTGCCCCCAGCACTGGAGATGAGGCTGCCCCAGCTCAGAGCAGAGCAGGACAATCCCCTCCCTTGCCTGGCTGTGATGCTGTGCCTGATGCCCCCCAGGACAGGGTTGGCCCTCCTGGCTGCCAGGGCACTGCTGGCTCATGTCCAACTTGCCACTGACCAGGACCCCCAGGTCCCTTCCTGTGGCACTGCTCTCCAGCCTCTCATTCCCCAGTCTGTCTGGACATCCAGGGTTACTTCACCCCAGGTGCAAAATCCAACATTCTTCTGTGTTAAACTTGATACTGCTGGTGATTGCTCAGCCCTTTAATTTGTCAAGGTCTGTTTGCAAGACCTCTCTGACCTTGAAGGTGCCAACAGATCCTCCCCTGAGTATCCCTTCCAGTCCTGCATCCGAGTGGTTTATGAAAGCATCTAAGAGCAAGGGCCCTAAAATTGTGCTAGCTTTAGCCATAATCTGAATTGATGGGATACAAACCCCAGCTCATGCTCATGTACAAGTACATTGGTGAGAATTGTACCTGCTCTAGTACCTCCCACTCAGCCTGAAAGGTAGCTCATCTGTCAACTGAGTGAAAAGTGGCAACCAATGCCCACAGCCTCTCATCTTGTTCTTTACCTGTTTTCCCAGCTTGCATTAATCATGCTACTCAGCTTTGTAGGCAGCTAATTCTCTATAACATCTCCTATTTCAGTTAGTGCTAGGCACAAAGAAATGCCTTCCTCCGCACCCTCTTTGTTAACCAAAAAGGAAGAGTGGGAATAAAGTATTTTGTATACTGAAATCACATCTGAGACACTAGAGACTTTTGTACTGGCCCCAAGGAAATGGACAGGTTAGGCAGTTTGCCCATGGTCCAAAATCTGGTATAGCAGAAACCTGACTTGAGGCTGTGACTCCCAGGTACCATCATTATTCCAGTAACTAGCAATCATTCCAGATTTCAGCACTGACTTCCTCTTATCTGCAAATGCTTCCAATATAAAGGTAACATTACTAAGTGTAGCAATGAACTTTTGTCTCTCATGTGTTTTTTGAGCTGTTACAGTCAGTTGTACTGACTCTTCATGTGCTCTAGAAAGGCAAGATGGAGGAGAAAAAAGTTATCCTATGTTCGCCTCTTATCAAATTATGAACTTAAAATGCAGCAATAGCTGTATCATGAACCTGAAACCAAAATGACGGGTCTCCAAAAAAGTTTTCATAGAAACTTTCATGCCTTTTATCTAGCTTGATAACAAAACTAGTTTGTGACTTATAAATTACCCTGACACAATCACAAGAGTTTGTTACCTCATTTTTCAAGTTATTGAAAATAGGATTTATGTACTTCTTTAGTCACAATCTTAGTAAAAAGCCTTCTGACAATGGTTGTTCAAGTTCTTCAAAGTCAGCTAAACCTTGCAATAAGAGCTAAGCAGAAAGTTCTTTTAGGGCTGCAGGTGGCAAAATTTTCTAATTCACCTAATCTTCATTTAATAGGAAGCTTTAAAGCTTTTTTTATTTCCTAAGGTTTCTTTAAAAGTGTTTTAATAAACGCTTTTCTGTTGTGAATCTTTTCATCTTCCTTATATCGTTAGAAATTATCAACCTTAACTTCTTTCAAAAATCTTCATTAAGTCTCACGATTATTTCTAGCTTGGACCTCTCTTTCTCATTTAGTTTTCTTAATCTTTGATTCTGCAGAGACTAGCTTTGAGGATTTTTTTTTCTCCATTTTGGGTCACACCAGGACTACTTCTGTGAAATTCAATTAGAACCTTATAACAGGTCCCTATAAATTTTATCACTTCAAAAAACAAACAGTAAGATCTTGAAAGAAGCACTCTGTGACTGCCAGAAGGCGTTTATTAGCACTTTGTCAGAAAAGCATATTTGTTTTGGGTACATCAATCAATTCTACTTCAAATGACAAGTCCTTGAGATCAGAATAGTGTGAACCTATATAAATATTCAGATTTTATTTAAAAAAAAAAATACCACATTTCATCTTAGCATGAAATACTAGAGAATGAGCTAACTATTAAGTGCAAAATTATTGCTTCAGAACATTTACTTTTACCTTCAACTTTAGGTAAAGGCTTGTTCTCAGAACATTTACTTTGTCACCTTGATCTGGCCCACCAGAATAGCCATTAAGGCTTAGCAAATGATTGCTTTACCTTTCTCAAGTCATCATTTCCCAAGCATATCTTTTCAAGCTACAGAAATCACTGACTGATTGGACACATTTAAAGCATGCCTGCACTAGGAGAATCTACAATACAATAATCGTATCAATGTCATTTAAGATTGCCAGCATCTGAAGTCCCTCATTACAGCTGCACAGAACATCTACTCCAGGAGATTTCAGTGATGTCACTAATCACACTGGTGAAAATTTCACCTCAACAGCTATGCTGCTATCAAGTAGGTCATCTTGAGATTATTTTCTTGATGTGCAAACTGCCCAAAGGTTAGAAAGAGGAAGTCAGAGAAAGACTTTTGAACACAATCAATAATCTAAATTAGGCGTAAGAAAAAAGCAGCAAAGTTACAGTGAAAAAATGGAATCTATTTACCAGCAAGTTTCAAAATAATAAGCAGCAAATATAATATTTTACCATTTGGCTAGATGTTTCTCTTAGCTTCAGATGTCTTTTGGGTAATTGTATTTTTGTTGCACGAATTGTAAAGCATGAACAGTTTCAGGAAACAAGATCATATTGTCTTGATAGTTTAAAGCATTTATTTAGGTTATGACAAAAGTTTTCCTGCAAATCAGAACAGAGTTGAATCCAAGTTGCCTGAAACCAAACCATTCTGCAGAATGGCTTACACCTTGTCCTTTGTGTACTTTATGTGCACTATTAAACACTCAAGAGTAAAAGAATTTCAATGCTGTTTACTACTGTATTGGGTTACCATGGTTTTGTTAGTGAAGGGATAGAGAGGTGGCTTCTGGGAGAGGCTGACAGAAGTTTCTTACATGTCCAACAGAGCCAGCTCCTGGCAGCTCCAAAGATGGATGGGCTGCTGGTCAAGGTTGGGCCAATGGTGGTAATGCCTCTGTGATAATATATTTAAGGAGGAAAAACAATTATTTTGCATATATGATTGTGGCCAGAGTGGAGTGAGAACGTGTGAGAGGAACAGCCCTGCAGACACTAAGGTCAGTGGAGAAGGAGGGGCAGAAGATGCTTCAGGGACTGGAGCTGGGATTCCTCTGCAGCCTGTGGTGCATCCCACGGTGAAGCAGCTGTGCCCCACAGCCCACAGGTTATGCAGAGATACACCCACAGCCCAGCGAGGAGCCCCAGGCCAGAGAAGGTGGATGTCTGAGAGGAGCTGTGAACCTATGGGAGACCCATGCTGGAGCAGGCTCTGGCAGGGACCTGCAGACGTGTGCAGAGAGGAGCCCATGCTCCTGGTGGGACGTGTGACCCCATGGGGGACCCATCCTGGGGCAGCCTGAAGGAAAGCACCCGGTGGAAGAGGGACCCACACTGGGGCAGTCTGTGCAGAGCTGTTGTCCATGAGGTGGACTCAAGCTGGGGAAGTTCATGGAGAACTATCTCCCATGGGAGGGACCCCACTCTGGAGCAGGGGAGCGACTCCACCCTGAGCAGCAACAGGAACATCTGTGTGATGGGCTGACCATAACCACCATTCCCCATCTCCCTGCTCTGATTTTGTTGGGAATAAATTCAACTAATATCCACAGCTGGAGTCTGTTTTGCCTGTGATGGTATTTGATGAGTGATCTCTCCCATGTCTCAATCTATGAACCCTTCATTACATTTTTTCTTCCTGCTTAGTTGCAGAGGAGAGTGATAGAATAGCTTTGGCAAGTGCCTGGCCTCCAACCAGGGTAAACACTCACTACAAATATGTACCAAAAAAAAAAATCCAACAGGAGTAATAGCTTATATACATATGTAAAAGATTAAGGTAATAATTTTTCCACAGGAGACCAAATTAAACTTTCTACCTGTTTCAAGCATGACAAAAGGAAGAGTGGAATTTAGGTTGCCAACATGTAATAATAGTTTTAAAATATTTATCACCAGCATATATGTGGTTTTGACCAGAAAATACATTTTGACCAGAAAACATATTTTGGTCTTAACACCTCACTAAGTGAAAGTTGCTTTGAAACTTTTAGCCTGGTATACAAAAAAAACCTTCAAAAAACAACAGACAACCCCCAAAATCTACAAACTGTTAGTTTCAATAAAACACCATTTAAAATAAGGGAAACCTGTCCAAAATTCCCAAAGAATTTTATCCTCTGAACTGTTTTACACCAGTGTAATTCTTGGTTCTCATTTTCACTTTTAGGCTCTAAGTCAGCTGAAATCACTGCACTCTAGTGATTGAGGACATGAGATATTTTGAGTATTGTAATCATCGTTCAAGAGTTCTGACTACACATAAATATTTTAAAGCTGGGTGAATAGAGGTAGAGGGAGCATAATTATCCAGCCCTGCCATCCAATTATGTTTAACATTTTCAGTAATATTCAAGAACATGCATTTTCTAATCCAGTGTCTTTTACTAAATGTCTTCAGGCCCATGCATATAAGGAACCAATGTTTACTAAAATTAATAGAAGCTTATAACTTGCCTAAAAACTCAATAACTGATGCTCTGGATTATCTTTCATAATGATTTGCCTAAGAAAAAAGCAAATATATAGAAGAGAAAGTTTAAATTCAAAAAATCCGTCTCTGTGGGACACTCTTCTAATCATTCATCTACAAGCTTTATCTTAAAATTCTCAAATTCCCCGTTATCTGGAAATCTGCAGAGAGTTACTTCATAAAATATCTAGAGTTATTCTGGAGAGCTCTTTTGAAAGAAAATAAAATTAATCTTTGCTGAAAAGGGCACAAGTCTTACAGTTCACAATCTCTGCTTCAGCACTCATTTTCACTTTATATTGAGATACATCTGACTTTTTTATTATTAGCATTTGTTTCCATTTTTATCACTGATAGCATTATATTTGTACTGGTTTCCTAAGTACAGTATAAAATCTGAATTGTTTACACAGTCACTGTTCAGATTGTCATTACTTTCCTTCTCACCTTAATGTCATCACAGACATCTCACATTCCTTGTTAACCTGATGTTGATTTAATGACTTGACTTGCTCACGACAATAATGCCTCTTATCTTTCAAGCTACTTAATGTAATTGTGTTAAGAATATCTGAAGTGACTGTGCAAGCAAATTAGATTTACCACAAGAAGTTTTATGGTAAGAAATGATTACAGGAGTTTGGATGCCAAATCAATGAATAATTTAAAGATGTTATGTAGCCCCCAAATCCCAAGTAGTTTTGCTAAATAGAGCTGCTAAGAATTAACTTTCTTTAACTGTGTTTTTCATAGGGCTTCAACAGAAAATTCACAAAATAATTCCAAGCCTCTGATGCAAATGCCAGAATACACACTGCAAACTCACCAATTCAAATTGGAGACCTTCTTGAGGACAATGACCTGGAAGGAAAGAAATTCTGACATTTTAACCAAAATAGCCAAACTGACTGTCATCCTGGCTAATGGTAATAGAAAATGTCTCAAACCCAGACTGAGTTTCCCAAGGACATCTATCATAACTTCCTTCTGTTCAGCCCTGACACCCTCACCTCCATTTTTACCAACTAACTAAAAACTAACTTCTTGACATCCCCCAGAACCCCAGCAAGAACTCAGATCTCTCCAACAAACATAACTTTATGGTACAATAGAAGCATTCACTAGTCAAGAAACTAAAATGGAGACTTACAGGCAGTATCCATCCATCCATCCATCCAAGGTGTATATATTTATGACACAGCCAGAGAAGATGCAACTGTTTTGTTTCCCAAATTAGCATGTTAAGATTCATCTACCTCATGTCACTGCTTAAGTGAACATCTACATAGTAAAGAGTACATGCTTAATGAGTCCAGAAGCAATTCTAAGAGTAAAGAAGTTACTCCCATGCTTAAAATCAAGTCAATGTATAGCACCAGCTGTTATAGTCAAATAGAGGAAAAGTATAAGCCCATAGTACATGACATTTATTTCTCTACACATACATACCTGGAATTCCATTGTAAGCAGACATTTTTAATTTGTCTGTGTTACACAATAAGAGGAGAACTTTTCTTAGGGTTCTTCTTTTCCTGCCATTGTATATTTAAAAAGGGCCAAAAATAGTCTTTCAAATAGATTTGTAGATGGCTAAAATATCATTATTTTATTGTAACTGATTATGTCTGGTTTTTCCATGTAATGCTTACCACCCAAAGTTTGCTGCTCTCATTTGAAGAAGTAAATTTATTTTGCCATTAGATTGACCTACCACACAAACGTGTTTATGACTGCTGTAAAAAAAATTTGAAAACCTGAGATATAGTGTCAGTTACAGTATAAAATTGATGAGGTTATTTCCATGCCAGTTTGTATCATCTTGTCTAGTGATAGATATCAACCTAAGTGAAGCCTGTTTCCAGTCACTATACACCTATGCCAGAATTTAAAGAACTAACTGTCTGAAAGGTATGAAAAAGGATGAACAAAAGGGGTATAAAACTAATGTATAGCAATTAATGTATGTATACTATTAACAGTCATTCCTTTGTGGGCAATATTTTTTTACTTGCCTTCCAATTCATTGATCATTATGTCAACAATGCTACTTTGTCATGGGGGAGTGCTTGAATGGTGAGAACACAAGGAAAAGTACAATATAAAAATAGAAATAATAGAGACATTTGAAGCAGCTAAATTCAGAGAAAAAATTTTCTATGATCTTGTGGCATTATTTGCTTAGAATTCTTATGAGGAAGTCTGAGACATCTGTATTCAGATAATCCACATTGCAAGTGAAGTCAGGAAAACAAAGATGACTAAAACATTTAAATGCAGAGCTACTTCCTATAAGACATGCAAATCACATTCTGATTCCACAAAAATTTCCTCTCCTTCAGCTTTCATTGTGCCATTATTAAAAACAATGCTCACACACACAAAAGCACAGTGTTTCTTAAAGTTCCCTGCAGATTTGGATAAAAAGGGCAAAGCTCTTTAGTTTACAGAGAAAAATAGCAGAGTTGGGTGTTCTCTGTTACTGAATCTGAAATACATCGTTTGTAACAGAAGGGAACTCAGCAAAAAAACTTAATCAAGATTCCAGAAGTAAGTATAATATATAGCATATGTGACAGAAGAGATGTGACAGACACCAGAGAAGGCTTCAAGCACCAGCACTTTATTGTTCTCCACTACAACCTTCTGTACTCTTCATCTTAACATGGATTCCACCTGTGTGCCCCCTCTCCCCTTCTGTGACTGGTCAGTACACCTCAGCATTCCAGATTTCCTTACCTTCAAGATTGTTCCCCTGTCCTACACAGTTCACCTGTCCTACACGGTTTAGCCCATTAGGGATGAGCTCAGCCACAGCCCCATTCCCAATTACCACAAATTGTGTGCCTACACATATGCAACTTTTAGAAGTTGAATTCTATTTCAACATTATGTAATGTATTAGATTTTAGTGTTTTAGACCTAAGTCTTATCTCTCCTGAATTCCTACAATCCTGTGTACTGTAGTTGAATTGGTGTACCTGAAGAAATGCCTCCCTTTGCTATTACAGCTGCAACGTGTCAAGATTCAAGTGTGTACAGAAAACTTACCACCTTTTAATGACATAAGTGAACCGACTAGTTACTTCAAACAAGTACAAATGGAAAGATTTTGCTGTAGTGCCCCCAGCACATAAAACTGTTACAACAGAGTATAGAAAGTCCTAATCTAATTTGGGATTCTGGGAAGGCTGTGGTGACTTGATGCCAGCTACTCACAGGGCTACTTACTCCTTCTTTTAACCCAAGAAGGGCAGAAGAGAAAATAAGAATAACAACAGAGAGAAAATTCTGTTTTCTCATGCATTCAGGAATAAAGAAATACAAGAAAATCACTGACCAAGTATTGTTACAGGCAAAACAGACTTGGAAACTTTAAATTAGTTTTAAGCATTTATATTGACTTGAGTAATGGGAAACAAAGTAGCAAACATTTAAACACTTGGGGAAAATGTGTTTTTTCTCCATTTCCCAGGCTCAGCCTCACTACAGTCACTACTCCCCTCTCCAATTGCTCATCCTCCATGTTACTGCCACAGGCTACATTCAGTCCCTTTTTTTGAGGCAAGATGCTCCTCAGGAGAGTGGGGTGAGGGTGTAGGGGTTTCCTTCAGCCTCCCTTTGTTTCTCACTCTTTTCTTCCATTGCTACTCGCAAGTAATTTCCTTTGCTCTGGCATGGGCTGCCCACAAGCCACAGATCCTTCTGGGATGTACCTCTTCTGGGAAGCACCTCCTGCTGCTCTGTCCTTGTTAGCTCTTTTTTCTCTTTTCTCCCTGGTCTTGACTAGGAGAAGGGGAGGGGGAAGTAATGATATTTTTTTTACCACTCATAGCCTGTTGTAAATAAAAACTGATAAATGTATTGCAAACTACAGATTCAGTATTCACTTTTCTGAGCAGAAATATGTTCCTGACTCTCTGCAGATGTGCTACATCTACACACATTTTGAATGCCTCCAGGGACAGTGACTCCCCTGGCAGGTTATTCCAATGCTTGACAACGCTTTCAGTGAAGAAATTTTTCCTAATACCAATCTAACCCTCCATTGGTGCAACCTGAAGCCATTTCCTCTCCTTCTGTCATTTGTTATGTGGGAGAAGAGATTGACTCCCACCTTGCTACAACCTCCCTTCAGGTAGTTGTAGAGAGTGCTAAGGTATCTCATGAGCCTCCTTTTCTCCAGGCTGAACGACTCCAGATCCCTCAGACACTACACATGACATGTGCTCTAAATCCTTCACATACACATAAGAGTGTATTCTCTTAATGGCATCCTAAAGATTTATTCAAATGATGACACATTAACTCAAATACTTATTTGTTTTGTTTGGACTTTTTCAGAAAACTAGCAAAAATGATAGGTAAAAAGAAATAGGTAAAAGATAGCAAAGAAATAGGTAAAAGCAAGAGCATAAATCTTTATGGAATATTTTGTTACTTGTTAAATTTTACTCCTCA